>JABBOT010000015.1:13853495-14135209 GCA_016165875.1 Acanthopleura granulata | reverse complement strand
TGAAAATGATGTATTTATATAATGCTATACCACTAAAGACTGACTAGTTAATTAAATCTGACTATATCATCCATGAATTGGTCCATGGAGAGTACATCCCATAAGCTTCTGGAAAATAATAAAGAATCTCTGCATCTATGATACTGGGATACCACAGTATAACAGCATCAGTGTATATTTGTACCAGTAATATGGATACCATAGTGTAACAGCATCATACATATAGTAGTAACAAGATTACCACAGTGCAAGAGAATCATAACAGTGTAGCACTATATACCAGATTTCCACCACAGGCAATTGTCCCACCATAAAGACAGCTAGGAAGAAAAGTGTGCATTAGCTGGCAGTACAAGGATAAACCAACTTCATGTCTGTGTCACGTCTATGAAGACATTTAACTGACATTTTTCCACATGCATGACATAAGAGGACTGGAATATATAACAGTGTACCAGTACAATAAGATAGCAGGTGAAGAATTGTACAAGAAAGGCAGGACTAAATTCCACAACCAGAATAAAAGAATACCACTCTAACATTTACAGAAACATACAAATGTGAAATTACCACATGATCAACGTTGATGATTTCACAGCAATGGAACCATTGTATTATGATGACATCATCTGCCAAAATTCATATGTATTTACTTTTTGAAGTTGGTTACATGGAATTAATGATTTTTACAGGGTTGTAGAAAATGTGGCAGTTTTCAAGGATAATGTTGATTAAATTACTTTGGGAGATTGATATGGCAAAAATGAAAATAAAATGGCAAAAGTAAAGTAAGCTTATGTCCAACTTTTAAGGTACGGTAGTTTAGAATATTACAATATTTTGGCTTTCGTCACTATATGTCCAAGCTCATGCAGTCTTTTGAAGCCTGGTACACACCTTACTCTGTGCTTTATGTCATCATAATGATGATGTAATGACTCCAGCAAAGAAATTACACTGTCCCCGCTTATCTTTGACTTCTGGCAAACTGATTTAGTTCTTCAGTTTCATGTAATTTAAGTAACTTACAAAATCAACTTACCTCTTGTTACTGTTCATAGGTATTAATTTTATATGTCTGCAGTCACGATATTATACTTATATACCTGTACATTATATTGAAAAGTGCAGTATTTCTAATATGCATTACTTTTTGATTCCTTGTCTTTTTTCCTTTGGCCATTTTATCTGTAGAACTCCAGTGTATAAAATCAGCCTTAAACTATCTGATGTTGCCGTTGGGTTTTTGTAATGATGAGAGTAAGAGTTATAACCTGGCACATATGCAGATCACAGAAGAAAACTTGAATGTATCTCTCAATGAGAAGCCTGCAGTGTATTGCAGATATCTATGTCGTCAGGGTTTCAAAGGGTTTAAGGCAGCATAACATCCATAAGCAAGTCGACCAGTTACACGCATAGTTAAGAAAGACAGGGACAATGCAGACCAACACACTATGAAATGTCAAAAAGCTGATTGACTTACTGCAGATAAGATCTGCGGGCAGGACAGATAAAGCGAAAAGTCCAGGCAAAAAGATAGAAAAATATGCATTAGAGATCAAAGACTGACATCTTCATATTACTGAAGGTACGTCAGAGAACATCTTAATAGATAAACATGCCTAGCAGATACTGTAGGGTACAAAGAAATTAGATACATTTTAGTGCTATAATTTCTTTATTGCCCAATTAAATTTTTTTTCCCAAAAACAACCAATATATGTAATCTACAATAACATGTAGCATTGTGTCCAATTTGGACAACATATTCTCTCTGAAATGCCATCATATTGCCAATTTTACCAACCAGTTCATTATTCACTGGTTCAGAATAAATCAAAAAGCTAGGTTCTTTCAAACAACAGCCTGCATCCATGTACATCTAGGTTTACTCTGTTGTCTTTTGTCTAAATTACAATATGTCAAGGAATATATCTTATCCACAAAAATATTGTTATCATCACACAAAGGAATATACACAGTGAAGTATTGTGCCACTGACATGGGGATATTTAGGTCGGTGTGTATGGCAACTCAGGAAGACTGACTTGTTGGATTGTACTAGGCTCTGTGCTCCACATACTACTGTGCTGTACAAGTCATGCTCTCTGTAAATTTATAATGTTATAAAATTGTCCCTTTATGCTGGCCTCCATGGCTCATTTGGTTCGTGTGCTAGCGCAGTGTAATGACCAAGATGCCTCCCACCCATGCGATCATTGTGAGTTCAAGTCCAGCTCTTGTTGGCTTCCCCTCTGGCTGTATGCAGGAAGGTCTGCCTGCAATTTGCAGATGGTTGTGGGTTTCCCCCGGGGTTCTGCCTGGTTTCCTCCCACCATAATTCTGGCTGCTGTCATATAAGTGAAATATTCTTGAGTATGGCGTAAAACACCAATGAAATAAATAAATAAATCCTTTTATGCAAAAGATATGAACTTATACGAAGTCAAAACTTGTGCCAAAGACATACATGTAAGGTAAAATTATTTCCATGTTAATCACAATTTTGGGATTCATGTTGGATAATGTTTAAAATTGTCATTGTCACTGCTTGAGGTAGGGTGGGTTAGGGGTGAAGGTCAAATCTTTTATATTTTACACCATAACAGACAAGACTGAACAATGTGTGCAAGTACTGTGCATAAACACGTGTGGACTAAGGGATTATTATATGCAAACTATGCGCTATTGTGTAGATACAAAACTATATGATGCCATGACAGTAGGCCTTCCTCGTCAGGCTAAAGAAATTGGGGGTTATAAGCAGACACCTGAAAGCATCATTCCTTAATTCATATCCCCCTAAATGGTCAACCAACTCTGACCTATGTTAGCTACATGCAAGTTTTTTCGTACACATGAAAATAGCTCCGATGAATTCATTAAATCTATCACACTATCACATTGCTGACTTGAGAGTCAGAAAGCGCTTGGATGTTGAAAGATAAAAAGTAAAAAAAAAAAAGTAAATTAAGCAATCAGGCTTCACAGTCAGGAGTACAAAGAAATTATTACAGCAAGATTTAAACAGAATATGTAAGACTGAAATCATAATGCCCAGGATAGTTGATCAGGAAAGGAGCAGAGATTGTTTTTCTAGAAAATATTATAGCCAAATAAAGATCACGGCGTTGTGAGAAAACCCTGTACAATGTAAACTGATACACGTTCTCGTCAAATTAGCAAAGCCGACATGCTGATCAATTCATACTCCAACATGATGGCCAACATATAACCTGTTCTCCACTAATAAATGAACAGTAAATGCATTGCATGTAATGAATGCTTGCCATGCTCTGATACCATTTTAACATTTTATGAAATTTAAAAAAATTTTTTTTTTCATACAATGATGTATTTCAGACAATTTATATTTTTACCAGACATCTGTATGCAGAAGATTTGCAGAATTAATACCATTTACAGTAACTATAGCAAAATCAACTAATCCTTCACTAACATGCCAGTGGATGTATGTCAAAGGTTCAACACTCAGTACAAGGAGAAAATGGGAAAATAGAAAAAACTGCAAAGAAACAACATGCAAGTGTAAATGCGTGCCAGCAAAAAAAAATAAAAAATAAAAACAACTGAAACATAGTCAATTGATAAGCATTTATCTTCTGGTTAATTTTGATGGAAAGCCTTACATTTTTAACAGTGATGGAAAAATTACAATTTTCATTCCTATATGTGTATAATTTCCTGAATAAATGGGATAATGATTCAAAGGATTTACCCACTTCTGTCCATACACAAAGTTCAGGTAATGTATACGGATCAACTTTTTCATGGGAAGAACTGAATACTTCAGGGATTCTCTTGTAAAAAACATTTTTGTACAAACCAGAAGACAGGTTCCAGAGAAAATGTTTCAGGCATGTTTCCAGTGTGCTAAAACAAAGGCATCTAGGAGAAACAAAGAAGAGCTAAATAAAGGGGGACAATACTTACAACTGAATTTCTAAAAGCTAAGTTAAGAGCTGACTGATCTCTGACATCATTTGCTCTCTAGAGATGAAGGAGAGAAAATGAAACAGTGACTCCAGAAAATACATGTGGGTTAAATTATATATACCAGCAAAGTCCAACAAATAAATGAATAAATACAAGTACAGTCACGTCCATTCCCCAGCTTCAAATAAACACGCAGTGTATGAAAACAAACCAAATCAAACTAGCCAAACCAAAGCAGTCACGCTGACTGTTGAAATTATGTTAATTGGACAAATGTTTGACACTGACACCTAGTAGCTCTAGTACAAGTTTGAAAACCTATTAGATGGCAAATTAAGCAGTAAAAAGAATAAGACAGCATTTGTGATCAATTTAAGCCATCTTTCAAATCTACAAGAACAGTTGCCCTCATAAGTCATTATCAAAAGTGTGTACAGTATACAACTAGCTATAGTAATGATTCAACGTGCTGCATGTGCCACATGAACATGTGCCTACCGCAGGAATAATGTGTCCCTGACTCTAAGCAGCAGGAACGGACACCAGCCTGTGGTTGTATACCGCACATAACCAACCCACCTCACACAAAACCAGCTGTCAGAAAGACATTCAACATTTTCTGACTGTTTTATTTTTAGTCTTCAGATCAGAACCATTTATTCCATCAAATTGCAACTGTGGGTTTGGTAGACTGGTGTACTAAATCCCCCAGGTGGCCCAATGTGAGCTTAGCAAAGAAGCTGTGGACGCACATTCATTAGGCATGTTAGGTTCACCAAAGGACTTTGATTTGCTAAATCAGCAGTTCCTCTTCAGAAAAAAACTTGTCCAGCAGCCAGTTTAAGGCAAAAAACTCAGGGTGCTGGTTTTAAGCGAAAATGGCAGCAAACAAATATTCCAGAACTATCCCTCAAAATAACGAGCAAACTTAATCTGCCAAATCTACAATCAGAATGCCCTAACAAGGAAAATGGGCAATTCTTGTGTCATATCAGTTTTGGTTACAACTGATCAAAAACCTTTTTCAATGAACAAAAATCCCTATACAAATTCTGAAACGTTCAAGTCTATTGTATAATCTTGGCAAATACATTTCATGTCATCAAACACCAAGGACATGCTACCACCATCATGCTGCATTCTACATTTATATACTGTACTTAGGTAACCACTGACATGACTGATGTTGATGAGGCTGCACCTAGGTCTTCAGACCTCACAAACCACATCATCCATACACACATGCCTCACAGACCATTATAACTGAGGGGAGAAGCAAAAGGTCATACCGATACTGCGTTTGTCGGAGCCAAGATCTGGGAACGATATATGCCAATTGGAATTTCGCATGTGGTTGAGCAGAGTTTTTGGTAGAGACGACCATATGTTCGTATCCAAAGGTCATCTTTGGTTATTCGCATCTGAAAATGAATAAAATATTTTATTTCTTTGTTGCTTAATGCCATAACATTTGTACAATGTCTGTCTGTTTAAGGAGAGGTGGAAGCCAGAGTCCTGAGTAAACCACCAACCTTTGATATGTTACTGAAGAACTTTCCTACTTGAGACATACAGACTGTTTAACTGCCCTCAAGGGCACCAATGACAGCTTACAGTCGAAAAGTACAAGTAAAAGGGACAAGTAAATTCATCAAGTATATCCTTAAACAGGATAACTCAAATGTGCATTTATAGACTGTGTATCTTTCATTCACATTGATAAACTGAAATAATTATTGACAATGTTTTAATGCTAGCTGTCATTGATGTCCCATAGCCTTTCCTCCACCATTATGTTTGGGCCTAAAAGGTTTTATGAATTTTAATTAACTCATGTAAAATGTACATGGGCATCAAAACTAACCTGACCGTAAAAAATGTTTTAGAGCCACAGAAAAGTTGTCGTGGCATCTCAGTATCCATCCAGTGCTTAACACCCACTTGATATACATTTTGACCTAATTTAATTTGTTTTCAAAAGTAAATATATTTTCAGATACAGTTTTAGGTCTTTCTCCTGATGTGTACTTCATTTTTATGGTTTCTCTTCCTTTAAGTAAAAGTGCATAGTCTAAGAATGGAGATGAACATGTGCACATACAAATGATGAACATTATGCATAGTTGTCTGACTTACACAGGACAGATGGCCCGAGCCCACAGCTTGATCAATGCCCAACAAGAGACGAACAAAGGTGATGAGGTAGTCCTTGACAAAAGCCTGAGGAGAGACAAAACAAAAGCAGAAAAATAAAATTAACAGCAAACATCAGTACACGTTCGTATGACAATCACTGTCACTGATTTTACACGATTAATTTTCATCATTTTAATTTTACTGAGAATGGACATTGGTTTCTGTGACCCCTCTGAGTTCTGTCATGCCTGCACCCAGCTCATATTCTTCAACAACCCATACGAACACTTTTATAGCTACATTCCTACAGGTGGTTTTATTGATGACTAATGATCCTCTATGATGGTGAATGGTGACAGCATCATTTACAGAGAACAAGCAAAAAATTACATATGACGTGACTGATTACTGAAGAGTAATCGGCCAGCCTGAATGAGACCATTAAATTTTTGGATTGCAACACCACATAGGGAGGTACTCCATGGTTTTCAGGTAATTTGGAAACCTCATACTTGCCTGGTACAAAAGGGTATCAAGCATACTGGCACTGAAAACGTTGCCTGCAGCAAACGGCAATCGGAACATGTAGGAAATATGAGATCCCCGTTCTTTCTCCTTCTATAAAAGTCAAGATGTACAGAAAAATGCTCAGTGAAAAAATATAAAATAAGAACATGTACCATTGACGGAAATGTAATGTACATGAGATTCAAACAAAACCAGTATTCAAATTTGTAGATTTGTATCTGAACTAGAGCCTATAGCCACTGAAATGTATTCTATGATGAATGCTCAGGTTTCTTGCATGTAGATAATTCTGTTGCCTGACCTTTGTTTATGATCAAGACACTAATATACGTAAATCTATCATAATTTCACACTTTTATCCATCAGCTGTTTGTTGGCAAGATAGGAGGTCTGACAATCGCTTTATGAGGAAAGTAAATATCAATTAGTAATAAACATTCTAATTGTTGCCTGCAGGCTGGGGATTTCACCCACACTGGCCTAAGCGACAACAATTCTTCGGTTCTGTGTTTCCCATGAAAAAAAGTTATGTAAATTTTTTTTTTTCTGGGGGGTAAGATTAAGTCAGTACATAATTAACTGGTATACTACAATTTACATCGTCCAACTCTTTAACATTTTAAGTAACATACATGTCTACCCTAAAAAAACGGGCCAGGAAGAATTTCCCTGATACCCAGCTAACATATAGTTTCTCTACTTTCTGTACAAACTTTGCTTCAGGTGCCGTGAGGCATTGTAGTATATACATAGTTATAGATTCCTGATGCATGTGATCAGACAGAATTGTAAAGAACACCCCATTTCACTTAAAATGGCCCAAATAAACCTCATAAAAATTATGTAATAAGCTTTGCTGAGCTTTATAAATTTTCTCTTGGCACACCTTGCATCATGTTGAAGTAACTTTGACTACGAAATGTTATACATTATACAGTGTCCAATTTCAGTTATTACCGACTTGTGAATTCTGACGCGTTTAAACAAGTTTAAACCTAATCTTAATTTAGATCTGTATTGTTTATAGCAGGTACACATGGTTATGGATCTGTATCATTCTAGAATATGACATCTTCATTCTAATTCCTTGAAAAATGATTTAAGTCACTTGACATAACAACTTGGTAGTGCTGGCCAAGTAAAAGCCAGTCTTAGCTCCAGTCTGTAGATCTGAGATCAGGTCTGGGTATTCGGCAAAGTGGCTGTACGTATTTACCCAAACTCAGAACTGTTTCAACTGCTACTGATCTTCTATATTAAGTGAGTGAAACAATGCTTATTGAGTATGGCACTCACACACAGCCTTTGATGATGAATGATTTTACAAGATGGCTGCTGAGTATCAAGCAGGCCTGGGGCCCATGAAGTTCGAAAGCAGCACAGAAATGAAACAAAAGCGATCATACCTCTAACACTGTGAAAACAATCAAAATGACACTAAGTCACTAAAATTATTTTTATTTACATATACTGATAAAGATTTATCCTCTGAATCATTTACCTCTCCCAAACTGCCAGGTCTGGCACTACAGCCCAAATGAGCCTCACAAAAACAACAAAATATTCCTGGACTCCAAGGAGAAAAAAAGGACAATTTTCAATGTTAAATTCATTTGAATGAATTGTTACTTCACATCTTCTTTTTATAATACCTTCTAAAAAGAAGAAACGTTACATCTGAGCAACATCTTTAGCACTATTTCATATTGGTTGTACTTTGGTCAACAACTTATGGTCTGAGAGATGAGAAATGCAATGCATCCATACCCATTCACATAGAATGCATAAAAAAAACCAAAGCACTCCGAGACGCAATTCAATACCATTGTGTAATAAGGCATGAAAACAGCAACTACAAAGACTAAGGGATCCTCAAACTTGGAAAAAAACCTACTAATATCACGCAAGCTTGATAGATACACTTGCCTAACACAGTCAAACAGCAGGGAAAAAACTGTATTAAAATTTTTCATATGTATGATTAAGAAAACCCTAGTTTTACCAAGCTGGATGTACAATTTTGCAGAAACAAGTATCACAAGACAGAAAAGCATTCTCAAAATATGAACACCAATAATGTCATTACTACCCAAAATTATTATTTCACTGACAAGAGCACCAGGTTAAAGCACACAGCAACATACACAATACACAAAGGAGCAGAAGCATAAAATGGGTATAGTGGAAAGAAAAATGTTTACACCAATACAAACTCTCACCATACACTGGTATAACATGTTAATAAATATGTTTATATTCCTTATCTTATGGCTCTAATATGTTTATGGATGCTAGATAAATAAATAAGGAAAATGAAAATGAAGATGTCAATCAGTACAGCAGAGAAAATTCTTTCAGGTCAGAATCTTCAAATATAAAATATCATCTGTAATCATGATAATGATGGCCGCTGAAAGTTTTCCCAATATTGTAGGATGAGTTTCTGTGTTTTCATATATGCTCATTTGCCAGTATATTATCTATCTCCATTCCTTCTATTAGATGAGCTAGCGTAATTAATATTCAATCATGGGTTTATAATGTTGTCCATATGTCCTTTCAAGAATCTGGCAAACTGAAACATAAAACTGTAACCAAATCTGCACATTTACTGGAAAACAATTTCAAGACCATTTTTTGACTTACAGTATAGAAATACTTCAAACTGAACATTCCTACATCAACCTTTCCTGTGTCAAGCAATTCAGGCACAAGCTGTGTACATTCTGCATGCATTGTTGATTTTTGCCTTCGCAACGGTGATTTGTGGGAAAACAAGTAACATATTACTGAAATGCTACAAGAAAGCAATGGTCGGTTCAGTTCAGGCCTCAGTTGCCATCATGCACAGGGAAAAGTATATGTACATGCACCTCATTCACACTGAGAGAGGACTAAGGAATATATCATAAATCACCTGCAGGAAATCAACATTTCTTTACAATTCAGTGCTTAAATTTCAGCAATACAGTCATTTAAAGATAGAACAAGGGTGAATGAGAAAAAAAATCATAGCTTGATAATATGGTAGCATGATAGCATGGTGATGCATGTACAACAGGAGCGTCTAATTCTACTGGTTACCAGGGTAACACAGGGCAGTGTTGTGGATCCATGTAGTCAGGGTGACGCTACAACACCCAGTATTTCAGAAGGTTTACTTACACTACCTACCTTCTCCAGTTTGGAGATGGTGTATGAATACAGATCCTTGGCACGGAACTGCATGAAACGCATGTTAGAGGACTGGGAGAGTTCCGTGATGATGTTAGCACAGGGGAACAGTCTGAAACAAACCAGGTAAACATACAAGTCTACATGTGTAACAGACCAGGTATGTACACCTGCACATGTGTAACAGACCAGGTACATACACCTGTCCATGTGTAAACAGATCAGGTAAATACATATGTGACAGACCAGTTTAATACACCAACACATGTGCATGATCTGTGATACAAATATCTTGCACGGGTTCTGTGATGATATTAATATGCAAAAACAGTTTGAAACAGACCGGATAGATACACCATTACATGTGTAACAGAAAAATATGCATGTTTAGAGATGGGAGGTCAGTGACATTTGTGGTCACCATGGCATCATAATTACGACTCACCTAGAGACAGCTTGTACAGGTGCAATAGTGTTACAGTTATAACTGTGTCAGAGCTCACCTGAAGATAGCTTGTACACCCACAATGGTGTCAGAATAAACCTCAAGATAATTTGTACAGTCACAATGGCATAAGAACTCACCTGAAGATAGTTTGTACACCCACAATGGTGTCAGAGCTCACCTGAAGATAGCTTGTACACCCACAATGGTGTCAAAATAAACCTGAAGATAATTTGTACAGTCACAATGGTATAAGAACTCACCTGAAGATAGTTTGTACAGCCACAATGGTGTTACAGTCAGCCAGTGTCTCCTCTTCAGCAGAGTTTGAGGACTCTTTATTTACAATGACCACATTATCTGCCAAGTTGATTCCTGCCCGCAACAAGTCATCCAGGCTGTAAATGAAGACAGGTACAGCTGATATTAATATCTCAAAAAGACTAGGGTCAAAATAATTGGATACCAGCAGAAGTCTGTAGTGGCACTTCTTACGTTCTACAGCAGCATTAAAAGTATGACATCATAACAAGTAGACCTTACACGCCATTATAAATGAAACTTCATCATGCCACAAAGGACATATGACATTAGTAGCCTTTATTCACTGTAGCCACATCTGTTAAACAGGAAAATTTGCTGGTATCCCCTGTACCTTTCGTGCTGTGAAAGTTTAATACATTCAGATGTGGCTGAAGGCTGGCATGTGGATGACACAAGCCACGTAACCAGATCAACAAAAGACACTTACCAACAATGTGGACCTGGTGGACAGCAAAAAGATGTCCATGGTTATCTAACCTATCAATTAACCAACAACAGCTTCTAAGGATCAGAAATAGAATTTGAACATTCAATCTCAATAGTCCACATGGCAAGGAACAATGCACAAATATGTCTGTGCTTTGCAAGTCTATAATAACAGTTTATTGTATTCTCCATGCAGAGTTTCTGGGCAGGTGAAAATGCACAGCAGCAAGCGGGCTATAGCTTCTCTGTCATGTCTGTTATATGTATACAAGTTAGCCATAAGCTCACCCCTAGTTGAACGTTAAACAGGCTTCCATGTTTAAACTTAGCATTCATCTACTGAGGCTGTTGGGAATGTTGTGCAAGGACTGGGTATGGTGACCAAACCTCTTGGTTCACTCTATCTTTAAACCACAATCAGTTCACGGGTTCAACACTGGCAAGCCCAAAACGCAGAACCGCCGTCGTATAAGTGAAATACAGGTACTGCTGACAATTTTTTAACTGACTAGAGTGGTAGCAGCTCCGCTTCCTCTGCTTCTGTTATCTCCTCAAAATGCCAAACAACTGGAGATTTACACGATGTGCCAAACTCACCTCAGCTCACCTCATCGCCACAATATGGCTGCAATGCTGATGACGATTTCTGATACTGTCATTCATTCGTTCAACTCACCAGTCTATGGAGCCAATCATCCAGTAAACCATTGGGAAGAAACAGATGGTTTCCAAGAAGCTTGTGTCAGGGCTGTATCAGAGGCAGAAGACAAACACTCTGCATCACATTTCAATTTTACATCTATCACAGAGGCAGTGTATTTTCAGCTGCTTATGAAATTCTTGGGTTATATATCAATTTAATAGTAGTTTAATGTTTTCAGAAAACAGAAAACATCATATCAAATCATTTGAGTATATTTATTATTAACTCTAATTTAAAGAAATTTTGGCATTGCATAAAATGTTGTTCATAAAAACTCCTGTACTCATAGAACCACCAAACAAGCCAAAGTTTGTAGCAGATATGATGGCCAGCTCTATCTGTTTTAGCTGTATTCTGCCGAAACACTTTAACGAACACGAACCAAGCCTGTAGATTTTTCGTGGCACATGCAGAACATCTGAGACGTACCTCCTTTCTAACATCAGCACTATTGGGTTAAGGGTATTTTTGGGCCGGGCATGAGATCTCAAGGGCACAATGAAGTTATACAGTCCACTACTGGCATAGTCAGCGGTTATAATGATAGCCCGATTCTTCCAACTGTACTCCTTGGCATGCTTGAAACTGCAATGGCTGCAGGCCTGTCAAAAGTAAATACAGGTGTTTGTTGGATTGGTATATCGTTGATAATATTTCTCATCATCAATTATCATTACGTTGGTTTTGTTTGCAGGTATCCATGTCTCTCGATACCAAGACACTGGCACACCAGCCAGTATGGACTGGATTCACACACAAGACTACGTTTGTCCAGGATTACTTTTGTTCCTACTTACCTAAACCAAGCCACAGTTAATATATTTTATATCCAACCAATAACAAATAAAGGAATTCAGGTGCTGCCGGCCAGCATGTGCAGTACTTCAAACCGAAGGTGCCATTCAGTCACACTACTACCATGTTCTCTTATGACAGTAAACAAAACGAAACTGACCACTTGAATATCCTGCTTCATCTATCTTCAACAAACGAAAAAGTTAAAAGATCAAAAAATCTGACCTCAGATAAGCAAAGAAGCAAAAGCCTACTTTGAAGTGAGAATAAACGCAGCAAATTCTGATACAGCACTGAATAAAAATGATGATGTATTTGTTTTCAATCTTGTACAAAAAGATATAAACACAGACATAACTGCCTCTTCAGAGTCTTGACATGGCCTACCTGGGCAAGCTGAAGACAGCAAAAGGCTCGTTTGTCTCTCATCAGATGGCACAGAGTAGGACTGGTCCCGATGTATGGGGTCACCGGTGGGAAACCTCGTACAATGCTGAAATACACAGGTGAGCAAATCGCATCACTAGAGACTGGGAAAGGGGAATGGGTACTTAAGACAAAGACGTAACCAAACAACTTGCCTATATACTTTTAGGTAATGTCATTTTCAATGGTGTTAGCTTCTTTAATGTCCAATAGCATTAGTGAGTGACAGCCAGCACTATATCCAGGCATATATTAATGCCTCTCACACATTCAGAGTACTGTTCTGTGTGACTACTGCCAATGCTACTGGCTCCTTCACACTCAGAAAGAGCATTATCAGCAGAGAGAAAATCATTCCATCTGTTTTTATGGTAACAATGAAATAACTTACACCTGACTCAGATTCACCTCAAATGTTTTTTTCCGTATAGTTTCCCCCGGCAAAAGGAAATTTCAGTTGAGCCTTCTCAATAAGGATGTCACAGCCATCTTGAATTCCACTACATCAATTTATAATAGTCTGATACACTTAAGCGCTTCAATTTCTCTCTGATTATTGCCAGCACATTTTTTGGGGCCCATTTTTCCAGTCAAAATGGATTTCCACATGTTCTAATATAAACTAATGTTGCTGATTTATTTGACGGATGTCTAATGCCATGCCTAAGAATTTCTCACGTTTTGGACAGCAGTCCGGTATATGGGTGAAGACAAATCCAGTGCCTGGAATAAACCACTGATCTACCTGACAAACCTCAGGCTGCAACAGAAAAGCTACATCTGAAATCAGGGAGAGCTGGATTCAAATGCACATCTTCACTGGACAAGGGCCTGCACAGAACTAGTGCTTTAACCATCTGAACCAGCGAACCTCTCCATGTTGTTGTTGCAGTCACTTACTCTCCTCCCATCCAGGGAAAATCTTCCTCGTCATCCATCGAATCACCCTCGTTAGACTCGGAGTCCGTGTCCATGCCCATCTCAAACCCGATCGCCTCCAGCACAGCGGGAACGGGGGCAATACTGGGGCGTTTCTGCAAACTCTCGATGTTTAACCCTTTGGGTAGTTCCAGATTAGCCTTGGAGCCAGCCTGTCTGCTCAGTAAACCTGGCGATGATGCACTCTGTGTTTTCACTCTTGTGTGCTGTAACTCCAAAGCTACCGTTCCTATCAAAATCATGTCAACTTGTTATGTTTTGCCATGTGCATATTTTCTTATTTATATACTGATGATGACACTAAACTAAAATACATTATCGTAAATTACAATTATGATAATTTGTAACTGTAATATTTAATCGTTATTTGAACAATGATATTCTTAACATCTCACTTTGACATAATGTAACAGATGTAGGATAGCTGAATAGCTAGCAACTATATATTGCAACTTTTCGCATCGTGAGATCGAAGGGGATAGAATCTTGCCATGCGGACTAAGGGAGATAACTCTTACCCACACTAGCTATCATACTAGCAACCCTGGAAGGCTCTTGCTGCCCCGTCAAGTTACCCTGACTGCTTAAATGAGACTTCCGCGACATAGTTCTCCCTAACTTGGGGTCCTCTTGGTTGGGGTGGGCGAGAATAAAGGCAGAGTTCTCTTCCTTGGTGATGTTCATATAAAAGCATATGTCTGATTTTTTCATGATGTGGCGCGGCCCAGGGTTAAGCTGTATAGTGGAGCCTGGGTAGTCCTTCTGTATGCCAACCAAACTCACCCCATACCTAGACAGGGACAATAGTGTTTCAATCAAGCAATGGTAACATTCAGGAATATGTGGATGAGTCCTTATTAGAGAAATTAAGCCAGTAGGTTGACGAAATATTTTTTAAATTTAAAAAATTTATAAATACCCAAAATAATACTCACTTTCTATGTGCATGAAATGAAGCAAAGGTAAAACTTTTCCCCTCATATTCCCCAAAGAACTTGCTGTCTCCCAAATTGACATGGTAAATTTCATTTCCCGAGCACCGTCCATAGAGTCTCTGCCACTGTTCCGACGACGTCTGACCCTCTCTGGGAAAGAAGGTAGAAAAGATGCAAACTGTTTACCTGAGAGCTTTTAATCACTTCTACCCAACATAGAGATGATTGATTTTTTTTGGGGGGGGGGGGGAAACCTAACCAGAGTGCATGGATTTCCGCAGTACTGCCAACTAAACAGAATTTCTATTACACATACATGAGTCAACTCCCTGGTGAATAGTATTTGATATGAGTGGTCATAACCCTTGAGAACATATCATTTACATATACCTGATAGGAAATATCTCAACAGCATAAATGCCTTCTCTCTGCTACTTACTGTCCCCTGGAGGTATGGAGCAGAAGGGTGACTAGGGTTGATGTCCCTGGACACAGGCAGTTGTTAGCTAACAGGGCGTACTTAAACTCATCCTCACACACAACATGCTCTAAAACAAACAAATACAAGAGATGGATTAACTCACTGACTGCATTATACTTCAGCCTCTTCAGTGAGCAACACAACCATGACCAGGTTTACATGTACCTCAGGTTTGTACAGAACGATAATCATGAATATGTAGGAGGGAGACATTCTTTGAAGCCCTGTCCAACATGAAAACCAATAAAATACAGCTCAACAAAGCGGAATATTATTAACTTGGCTGGACAGCAGGAAACTCAGGCCTGCATGAGTATCTTTTAGCAGAAAGCAACCTGCGGGTGGTTGTGGGTTTCCCCTGGCTCTGCCCAGTTTCCTCACATCATAATGCTATGAGAAATGCAAATATTGTTGAGTACGGCGTAAAACACCAATCAAATAAAACAAATAAATCAATCAAAAAGCAAAGGATGGACTGGCTGAACAGCCACTGGAGCACATGGCATGCACATTTCATGTCTACAAGGCTATGTATAATTATGCATCAAGATTTATGAACTATTTATTTGAGATTTTATAAATGTAATTTCATTACCTTTTGAAATTCTTCAAATTATTATTATTATTATTATTTTTAGCCTGCTGATAAAATTTCAATATCTCCAAAACTGCTACAGGTAGAAAAACCAAACTTTGCATTTTTGAAAATGAACAAATGGAGCAACTTTTAACGTTTTGTGATCTTTGGCTAGTCACGTGATTTAGCCTCCATTTTGAACTTTGTTGATAAGCTTAAAAAATCTTCTTTTCCAAAACAGTTTCAGCTATCTGAATGAAATTTCTGCTATGTCTTGGTGGATCGCCCTACTGATATCGTTCAAAACTTTGATGTTGGTATGCAAATCAGGCTATAATTTACTGCTAAACTTAGGACAAAGTAGATCAAAGCAAGGCCAGCTCAAAAAATTGCTTAAAATGATTAAACAAACATCTGGTGCTCCTTGATGGCAGGATTACAGATATGCAAGAATTATTTTCATAGGTTATATAGTTTTCAGGTTATTATCAAAAAACCAACCAAAATTTTTCAAATCCCTTCCATCTGAATAACACTGGACCTTTGTGTAAAATGACATGAAATCTTCACCTGGGTTAAGCCGACGGCATATAGAGAAAGCCTCGATAATCTCGTCATGTAGCAGAACAGGTGGAAATCCTTTGCGGCTCCAAAACATTATGACAATCTATTCTTTCTTGTCTTTCAATATCCGCTGTGAGCCGAAGATCAAAGATGTATTTTATGTGTGCTGGTCTAAAGTACTTGAGTACTTGATTATGTATATGATATTTGGCAGTTTGATGTTCAAATCCAGTTGATTTATTTTCAATTTTGTCAAACTTTTTCTCGGCTTTTTCAGTTTTTGTTGTTACTATTACAGTTTGGGCATGCAGAACATGCCAAACCCCTTAACTGTTGTCACCAACAGCTACATTTATTACTAGGGGTCGACATATGAAACAAATCACGGCAGTTTACTGTGGAAACAGGAGTAAACCTTGCAACAATGTAACAGGAGTTTTGGTTGTTTTTTCATCATAACTTGAAGGCTATACAACCTACGAAAATAATTCTTACACATCTGTAATCCTGCCCCCCAAGGAGCACAAGACAGTATGTTTGTTTAATCATTTCAGCAATTTTTTGAGCTGACCTTGCTTTGATCTACTTTGACCTAACTTTAGCGATCAGTTATAGACTAATTTGCATAACAACATCAAAGTTTTTAACAATATCAGTAGGGCGATCCACCAAGGCACAGCAGAAATTTCATTCAGATAGCTGAAACTGTTTTGGTAAGGTAGATTTTTTAAGCCTGAGAACAACATTCAAATGGAGGCTTAATCAAGTGACTAGCCAAAGATCACCAAATGTTAAAAGTTGCCTCATTTATTCGTTATCAAAACTGCAAAGTTTGGTTTTTCCATCTGTAGAAGTTTTGGAGATATTGCAATCTACAAGCGGACTAAAGGTATATAATAATAATAATAATCTGAATGACTTCAAGTAGTGTTCCGCCAGAATGACGTGGACCCCTAATTTCTTGAAAACAAGAAGTTACAGAGGTGCTTTACCTGCGAATTTGACATGGAATTTATTCTCGGGCCTGAAAACCTGAACATACTGTGGACAATCAGGGGCATAATCTTTCACGGCCCAAGAACGGAGAATCGTGTGCTGATCCTGAGAAAAACACAAAGCAGCAACACTACTGGTCAGTATTTTAACAATGGGATACAGATAAGCCGCAATATATCAATAGATCAAGGATTATACATACACTTTATTCCTGGGTCAGGCACAAATTTTACCTGCACTAAACAACTTCTTTATTTGCAGCAATATATCTAGAATTTGAAATAAATTTTTGTGCATGCAATCAAGTACATGTACCCACATAATCATATGGTAGACAGGTTGTCTCCCTTACCGCAGCAGTTCTGTCAATGTAATTCCTGGCAGCCAGCACAAAACACGCTTCAGCATCCTGCATTCTGCAATAGACAGGATAAAAACACAGCAGGGTGTACCACAATTCTTAAATCTCACAACAGAGAACAAGGCTGTTCATCTTGACACAACAAATGAGTTAAACAAGCCTTTCAAATACCTTTAAGTGATATCATGACTGTGTCTCCTTGTCCCAGGCTGGACCCATTAAGCCAATTTATTTATATAACTGCCACACTGGAAAACCAAGCCACAGAAACCTAGTCACATGATATTGGTAAGGGGCCGATCAGTGCTTGGTCGATTGAATCTTAAGTGCCAAAATGCCATGGGAGGTAGAATTAAAATTCTTAGATACAAGTTCACTCAGGACTGATCCTTAGATCTAGTGCATACAATATTTTGAAATTTTACAGTAGTATATGTTATATCTTGATATTAAAACATGGTAAGTCTTTGAAAGCATACAAACGCAAAATATAAATACCGCTTTATGCCTGCATATTTTTCTCACAAAGTTTACAACACAAAACATATATATATACACCTCTTCAATGTTGGAAAATACAGGCCAGATTCTGATCAATAGGAATACTGAACAGATGTGAGAGACATTACATGGATATTAACAGATTACTGGTACATGCATATGCCCAATTCTTGGTTTTAGGCCAAAGAAAAGCACATGTACCAAAACATGGACTCATTAGAATACAATTAATATACGCATGTAAGTCAAGCATCCAAGAGAAAATCAAAGAGATGCTATACATATAATTCAAGTCTTAGACTATTGTTTGCCTTTAATGTACCGCCATGATTCAGCAGGTGTGAGTACTGCCTGTAGTACAAACCTGCATCTGGCCAGATCCGAGTCCTTGAGAGCGGAGCCTCGGATGTATATGACCCGTTGAGACCACAGCGGCACTTGTAACAGCATCTTCATGGTGGGGTCTAGCTCACATGGAGACAAGAACACAACAAAATAATCCTGAAACAAGAGTTAGAGAATCACTTTTATGGCCAAATAACAATATTTATATGCTAAGTTTGTTGATAAAGTTCTTTTACAGGTGTAAATTGGGTTAGGGTTTTCTTTCTGTATGTATGAGAAAAGTAATAGCACGACAAAGTGTTGTAGAGTGATGGAAACAAGCAGGAAATGTAATTCTGTGGATGTTTTAAGGGTCTACCATTAACGGTAACTAGGTTATTGCTTTTGTCTGTAATAATCGGTTGTATGAAACACCTTTGTAAATGTTAGTGTTCAGCTTAATAATCTGTAATAATCATGTAAGATGATATTTCTTGGAAAGTTTAACTTGCGTGGCAATAACGTTGCATTGTTGTTGCGGGCCTAACAGTAAATTATGTAGTCCAATGCAAACAAGTTAGAGCAAAAGAGTGTACTAAAAGTCGATTTTCTTGCTATTTATCGCAGAGACAAATGTGAACCTTATGCTTTATACATTTGTAGAGTTTAAATATGATGTTTTGATGTTTTTTGTAGTCAATCTGGTTTCCCTGAATATTCTGGTTCCCTTGACTATTATGGTTACCCTGGCTGTTTTGGCTACCATGGCCATTCTGGTTAATCTGGCTATCTGGAATATACCCACTGAGATCCCGCAAGGGTAGAAAAATGAAATAATTCGAAACCAGTACTGGCATGTTGTAATGATTTAAAGGTATCCACAATCAAAATAAACCTTTAATAAGTAAATCAAATACACACGACAACTTACAGAAAAAGCCACATACACTGACTTTAAACTACATATATATTTGGCTATGTTTCTAGAAATGCCAACAATGATTTCAATAGGAGATTCACAAAAAAGTGTCCCTAACATTATTTTGGTTTATTTCATATATATATATAGGAGATTGACTGGTATGTGCCAAATCTACAAAAAGGTCTGGTATGATGTCATGTGTTGCCTGTAAAAAGGTTGAATTCCCATATGACAATGGTAAGTAGAGAAGTATAGATTTGCTACATTTACAGTATTCCCCTCATTGAGTATTCCATAATGTAAGCATGGCAATGATTTTGCCAGGAGTTCTGTGTAAAACTGGAGCTTATGAAAGAAACCAGGTTAATCGGCCACACCAGAAATACATGTATGTTATATGCCCTACACCAACCTACAAATACAGTGACAAGCAAGATAACAGTCTTATCATAAATTAGTCAAACTGATAATAATTGATCACCTGTAATTTAGGGTGAGCATAGAACTCGTTGAGGAAATCCATGACAGTATCAGCCTGCAGAGTTGTAGCACAGACCACCACATGTTTCTCTGTCTGAGCTCGATGACTTGAATACGTGCCCCCCTGCTTCTGCCTCTCCAACCACGTCAAGGCTAACTGCTCAAGCTGACAACAACAATATATCCTATATAAAGCCCACTGGGCAAATATCTACTACACATTTATGTTACCTTTTGAAGCAAACCTCTCTATCAATGTCTTATCATACCTGGAGAAAATATAATGCAAAATCCCTCTTCTCAATATGAATTTTTTTTTCAAAATGTGGGCCTCAATCCCAATCATGATTTCACAATATGTGAATCCATGCTTGGATAGTACAGCTACATTGTAAATATGAAACAGTACTCACGTGATTCATAACTTTACAAACTTTTGTCTCTATGCAGTGGACAATTAGCCAGTTCAAAATCCAAAACAATATACAAGCAAAGAGAAGGCTATTTTATTCCAAACAACAGAACTGAAACACAGTGGCCACCTTTAGTGTAGTAAACAGCAAAAGGGGATCATGGGAGATAACAGTGGACTGACCTGTGTAGGTAGAAAAATAAGAGCAGCACAGATCATGACGATCATGAAGAGCTGGCTAGGCCAGATGTCAGGGAAAATGTCACCATAACCCACAGTGGAGAAAGTGACAATGACAAACCAGAAGGAATCCACCAGATCAAACTGACGATTGCCTCCTCTTTGTAAATGCTGAATACCACATGTGCTGTAAGAGAGCAAATATATTACATTAATGGGCACTGTCTAATGTGATAAAAGTGCTTGCAACCATAGGTAATAAGTGGTGCTCTTTGTAATCTTACATTAAACAGTGTTTGCCACTTTACATAATATGTACACTATCTTAACCTTGTACATGACTGTTGAAACATTCGTATCACTGTTTGTATAACTGTACATGACACTGTAATGGTACCTAACACTGTTTGTATAACTGTACATGACACTGTAATGGTACCTAACACTGTTTGTTACCATACATAACAAAGTTTGTTTCCTTTGTTCGCACGGTCCTGGAAGCACTGTCACATTTCACAGAAAACTGTTTGTCATCTTGCAATCTCGACTCCCATCATCTCTGACAGTTAGGGTCAGAGAGGAATTGAGGGACTGTATAGTTTTATCAGGGAATAATATAACAGTTATATTAGATTATAATTAGATTATATGTGATCATTATATCATGCCGCCAATCACAAATGAGGGATTATCAATGTACACATATTACAACACTGGCTTATAGAGATTTAAGACCTGCCACACAGGGACAAAAACCACTCTCACATTCGGGTACTAGTATAATATACATGCACCATATTGGTATTAACACACCATAACACTTTCAATAAGCAGAAGATGTACCTGTATGTCTGTATGAAACTACGTAAAATGTCATCCGTGATTAACTTCATTATCACTTTGTTTGATTCTGAGAGTTCTACTGATCTTAGGAATGTGTTGCAAGGTTTGTTTGGAAGGTAGGAGGATGTCACTGTTAGAAAACTCTTCACCAATTAGAAATAATATGATCTTTTATATTTCCCTCTAAAAGTAGGCATTCTGGGGCAAATTAAAGTCACTGTTTTAATTCTTTGTCAATCTGCACAGGACCCCATGCAATGAGCCTAGTACAACACCATATTTACTTGTTGCTGACTATCCAACAGTTGGCTACTTCCCTTCGCTATATGTGTACGTGTATATTCAGGATACAGGTGTGTTTCTGAGCATGTCATTTTTACAGAAGAAACAGCCATACAAATGTCAGCTTCGCCCAACTGGGAAAAAAAAAAGACACACTGAGCTGGATCATACTTGGGCAGCTAGGCTGTGAAAGAGTAATTTCTCCTGTTCAAAAAAACACAAAACAACAACAAAAAACAAAAAGAAAATTCTTGCTATGCTACTTCCACATGTACATCTATGTCTGCAAGCTCTAATGAGGAGCTCTGTTTTTTTTGATCTTATTAGTATGTGGCACTGGAGAATCTGTAAAATCTGGAAACTGAGTTTTTTGTTCCTTGTTAGTGGAGATCAAGAACTTCTTTAGGGGTAGGGGGTCACATTTTCCAGGAAGTCAGACTGGTCATTAATCACCTATATCTGAGTACTGTGCCAAAGGAATCCAGGTATTTCTAGACTTGTACAGGCTTTTGTGGCAAGATTGGTGTGATTTTTCAAACTTGAATGTCAATTCACCTTTACATGTAGCTTTCTTTTGACCTGTCGAACATAAATTCATACCACATTTTTATTTTAGCTTGCTGTAGAACCAAGGGAAGACTGTATTAATAGATGAAATATACAGATGAGGTCAGATCAGATGAATGAGGATTGCGTCATTCAAATGTGATGCGATGAGATTGGAGTATAGAATATGACGATCTGCACGGAAAGTCCTCACATGGGGAAACATTGATGGCATGCAACACATTAAGGTCACAGTGACAATCAGTCTTGTTACTGGATATTGGATAGGGAAAAAACAGGTGATAATTTGGTTCTGCAGTGTCAGGTAACTGAAGTCAATAACTTCAGACACATTAACACATTGCAAGTTAATCCACTGTTGGCATAATATGCGGGAACACACATAATGTACATACATTATGTAAATGCATATACACACATAAAATGTATATACATTATGTATTGTGTCTCAAAAGACATTCTGAATAAGTGGTTACAACCATAACTTGACAGCAGGCATGAATCTTGCAGGGATCTTGCAAAGCAAAAGGGCCACAGTGTTTATCTCTCTATCAGGTATACCTAGCAAACGGTCCACAGGGTTTTTCTCTCTATCAGGTATATCTGGCAAAGGAGCCACAGCATTTTCCTCTCCATCAGGTATACCTGGCAAAGGGGCCACAGCAAATTTCTCTCTATCAGGTATACCTGAGAAAAGGGCCATAGGTATTTCTCTCTATCTCCTATGACCAGCCAAGGGGCCACTGCTATTTCCTCTGACTTTTCACTCTACATTCCTCATTTCAGGGTTGTTCTAGCCTACAATTAAACCCATGAAATTAAATAAGCTAAAAAAATACCTTCTGCAACATCTATAAAAAATAATCTGCTTAAACATGGTCTGCAAAAATAGTGTTTTTAAGCCCACAAATATATGTTTCAGCAACGTGTACAAAAATAGAAAACATGTTTTACTGAATATATACTGAAGGTTCCACCCTGATAACTATCCATGTCTTGAGACAATGCATACTTATCAAGAGATGTTTTCTACTCTACATGCATGTGCCCAGACTGAGGGCAGTGTGATGTATGGCTGTGTATTTTGTCTTTTAAGAGAAACAAAACCCAGATAACAACCAGTCTTTAGAGATAATGCATATTATTCAAGGGTTTTTATCTATTTTAATTCTTCAATGTTTTCATATGTTTTCAAAGGCATTTCTTCAAGCATATTCTGAAGGCATTATTCTGTGTCGACTAATAAAACAATACTTTTTGTGAAGCCTTGAAACTGGAAAATTCAACCAATTCAGTTTTGTCTCCAAAATCAAATTAAAAATGTGCATATACAGCACTGAAAGTTGCTTGTTCATATGCAAAAAGGTTGAGGGGATTAGGGTACTCTACGAAGACTGTATCATGTATATTTCACGGAACAGACCAGGACATCTTGCTACATGTATGTATTTTTCTGTCTTTTAAGAGAAACAAAACCGAGATAACAGTTATGGTCTACTCTACCAAGGCTGAGGGCAGTACGATGTATATCTCATGGGTTAGGCAAGGACACCTTGCTATGTATTTTTCTGTCTTTTAAGAGAAACAAAACCCAGACAACAGTGATGGTCTACTCTACCAAGGCTGAGGCCAGTATGATGTATATTTCATGGGTTAGGCATGGACACCTTGCTATGTGTTTTTCTGTTTTTCAGTTTAAGAAATACAAAATTCAGATAAAAATCAGTCTCCAGAGAAAATGCACACTAATCAAGGGTTGTTGTCTACTCCACCAAGCCTGGAAGCATTACAATGTATTTTTCATGGGTTAGACATGGGCATCTTGGCAGTTTTTTAAATGGTAACACGTGACCATTTGCTAACTATTACACAGCCATCGCTGCTTAGGTTTTACTCTCGATGGTGTAGTCTTTTATATTGTTACCAGACCTGCCTGTACTTAAAGAAACAAAACATTGCAATTTTACCATGGCCAGCATGATCAGACTTTTTCACACATCTAACATATGCTTTTGGGATAGTGAGGTCTAAAAGATTGGAGCTAACATCACCACATTGTTTTACCTACATGTAATTCTACCTAAACCATGGTGCTTGTTGGTGTATGAGCTTATACGTTTTAAGGAGTAATTCTACCTAAAGCATGGTGATTGGTGGTGTATGAGCTTATATGTTTTAAGGAGTAATTCTACCTAAAGCATGGTGCTTGGTGGTGTATCAGCTCATATGTTTTAACGAGTAATTCTACCTAAAGCATGGTGCTTGGTGGTGTATGAGCTTATACGTTTTAAGGAGTAATTCTACCTAAACCATGATGCTTGGTGGTGTATGAGTATATACGTTTTAAGGATTTACATGCACTGGAATTAAAAATCTTATAACTGAGGTAAATTGTCAAGAGGTGGATTTCACCAGTTACGTCTGACCATCTGCCAAATATCACTCTGTCGTCACTGCTTTGGGTTTGCTCTCTGTATCCTATATATATATGTTTGGTAGGAGCCTGTGTACACGTTAACAAACACCTATCTCTCTTAAGGAAGTTAGCACTGTGCTGAAGCAGAAGTGGAACACACTGAGCCAAGCTGGCAGACATTTGATCAGGAGTATGTCTGGTCCAGCCCTTGAAAGGAGAACGATTTATGCAATACTGACCAGGCGATTTTTCATGGTAATTAAACATAGTATTGGGCAGGAGATATCCTTTCTGCACTCGTCATGTCAAACCATTCTATGCATGGTGGAATGCTATACAAGAAAGATGTCTCCTAGTTACTGATAAATTAACTGTTCATCCAATTAACATATTGAAATTTATTTCATTTGGCACATTTTCACAGAATATACAATACTCTTTTAAATAGTATTTCATTTATTTTTTATGCCATACTCAAGAATATTTCACTTATACGACTGCAGCCAGCATTATGGTGGGAAGAAACCAGGAAGAGCCCCGAGGAAACCCACGACCATCTGCAGGTTGCTGCCAGACTTTCCCACATACAGCTGGAGAGGAAGCCTGTGGATGAGTTAGACTTGAATTCACAGTGACTGCATTGAGGAGAGGCTTCTGGGTCATTACGCTACGCTAGCACACTAGCCAACTGAGCCATGGAGGCCGACTTTAAAAAGTATACTTCATATAATATGTGTTATTACAGGAATGTCTGATCATTTAACAACTTCTCTAAACGTCGTCATGGTAAGTAGGGCAAAAGATAAAGTGCATCGGCCAGGATATTCTTGAAGGCCAGTCGCCTTCAATTTAATTGAATTTAAATATTCAATTTACCTAATGAGGGATTTAATATCACATTCAACATTATGTCCAGGAAGATCCAGTTGTCCTGAATACTGGTATACCTGTATCTAAAGCACAGACCTCAGACATGAATCTTAGCGGATGTCGTTTTTTGCAATGGCAAACAGTCGCTGATAACTTTCTCTCTCAAAACACTTTATTAATCAAAACATTCCTATTCTTTTTCAGTCCCAAGTCCTTACATACTGTAAAACCACAAGACACAGAAAGGGTTCAATAAATCTAACTATTATCTAATCACTGCCAACCGTTATATAATTAAAGCTGAAAAAAAGGAAGGCTGAAACTTCAATTTCATGTACATGTAAGAAAACCATGCGTACGCCACCTGTACACCTAAGCTTAATGAGATATCTGACCTTTAGCAGTGGGTGTGGGAGGACATGTGGGGGAAGCGGGGGTTGCCATCAACCTGAGAGATGTGATTGTTACCACAGGGATCATCTACTCAAGATACAGGGTAGCACTGACCTTATAAAGACCAGACTGAGTAAAGTGGCTGACAAGATCATCAGTTGTTGAGCAAGAGCTGACTGTGACTTTTGCATCACACGATGAAGGTCATTCTGTGAGGAGAAAAATTGAAGACATTATAAAAAACAATTAAAATATAATCAAACTGTGGAGGTCATTCAAGGAGTAAAATGGAAGACATTATTAAAGACCATTAAAACATAATCACATTGTGGAGGTCATTCTGTGAGGAAAAAAACAAGAATATGACAATATAATCACACTATAAAGGTAATTCTCCAATGACAAAAAAGGGAGACATTAGGACAAGTAGAACATAATCACACTGTGGAGGTCATCCTGCAAGGAGAAATCAGGTTGCAAAGCTTTCATATATCTTGACCACAACGAAATAAACTTATCTGCAAGGTTGAGAATTTTAGGGATACCGACATAAGGGATGGTTTCCTTCCAAGAGGTTTTATTTCGTCATAATTGTTTACTTTATGACAGATTTTCCAACTTGGGGTAAGGAAATCAGTAGTGATTTTCTGTTGATGGCTTTCTGTCCACAAAATACAACCCGCAAATTCTCACACATTTATTTGGAGTCAGTCCAAGATCTTTTTTCGTATAATCTCCAGCCATCATTTGTGTATTTGGGTTGTGTACATTGACTTATTTGGGAAAAGAGAACTGACTGCATAGTTAAACACTTGTCAAATTGCTTCATTTTCATGTCGGACACTGAACAGTGAACTACACAGAAATGTTTGTTAACTATTTTGAGGGAAAAAATGCGCACTCTGACACACAGAGTTATTACCGCCTTGAAATAACCTACGGATGGTACAGCCATGCAGGCTCTTCAACAAGCCAGTCAGATTATTCCCACGCACAAAAGCTGTCCTCGCATTATTTCATGTTGGTAATTCAGGGAGGAAATTCAAGGGAGGTAATTCAGTGCGAGCCAATGAAAGCATAATCACATAATCAAGACCAAATTATCAAGGATAATAATCAGGGCATAGGGACAATAAAAACATCAAGATATAATTATGGCCAGGCATACTGCAACACAAATGCTCAAGTCCAAAGTCTACATGTATCTATGTCTACATGTAAAAAAAAACAACAAAAAAACAAAAACACTTAGAAATCTACCACCCACTGTCTGCAACGTATCTGCCAGGTTTCAACAATATCCACTGGAAACTTTAGGAAGAGTTGTAATGTGCCAAAACCATCCAACATATCTACACATTGTCATTAACACACCTGTGAAGCTTCATAAAATTAAACAAAAATTGTATGAGTTGCATTGACAAGATAAAACAGACCTACAGAACGATCCACATCCAATTACACATGACTATGACAATACCCTTCAGTCAAAGTGGACAGAGGGGTAAAAACCGTGCAATACATCTCACCAAAAGATATTTCCTCCGCATCTGTAGGATGCTACTCAATGCCGCAATTTTCAAAAATAGGCATATGATAATTTCAAGTAAATTGGAAACAGAGTTGTGAGCATACCTTCATTGCCAAGTCAAGAACAAACATAGAGAAACAGCTGGGTCCAGAGCAAATGAAACAATACACCTCAACAATTAAGAGCCATAAATCAGAGTCTCTGATGAGACAGCAGCCATGTAGTGTTGAAAATCAATCCTACGAAATGTGTTTCTTTAATCACTTACACCAAATGTTGTTGAAACTGGACAAAAACTGTAAGAGTAAATATCAGCATTTTGAAAGAGATGTTACTTCTGCTGCATGAACAGACAGACAGCCAACCAATCACTGGAATGAAAAATTGATACCACAATCTATCTACCTTGATGTAGTCTACACTTCAACCAAGTTTCGCTGAAATCAGTCGAAAACTGTAGGAGTAGAGTTTTGAAAGATACGTGTATGTTAACATATACTGGATAAACAGACAGACAGACAGACAACCACTGATCAAAACGGAAAATTGAATTATGTCTCTCGATGTAGTCTACATTTGAGCTAAGTTTCACTGAAACTGGAAAAAAAACTGTAGGAGTAGCGTTTTGAAGGAAAAGTGAACAGATGCCGGACAGACGGCCAGACTTAAATACACAACCTTTTACTCGTCTTTAGAGCTCAAAATGAACATATCACATTACATGTAACATACGACTTAAAAATCTCTGCACTGAGGGTATGTAAAATCAGGACAGAAAACAAAACAAAGTTCTGGTTTATATTCAAATTTCAAACTTACACATGTGAAGGCCAGTTTACTGAGATAATACAACCGACTGCCGAAAGAGTTAATTTCAATAGGGTCACTAAAAAGAAGGGTATTTTAGAGCAAAGAAACTTATACACAGTATATAGTTAAACAGGGCATGTATTATATAAAGGAAATTCAATTAATTTTCCAGACACCAGCAGTCTAATGAGTTTTTTCTCTCTATGTATGTACGTGTGTATGCGCCATGTTTTTGTTCTGAATCTTGCACCTTGTATCTAATGCCTAAATCAACTATCAAAGACAACTGAAAAGGCCACAGTAAACAGAAAATGTCAGTGTGGCCCTGGGGGAGAGACAGACTGTAATAACTTGTCCCTGCCCCCTCACACAGTCCCTGCCCTCTCTCACACTGGCCATCATCAGTATGTCACAAGTAACTGTGTTACCATAGAATTCCAGGTGCTGACCTGTCACAGAACAATGAACTTTAGTTGATAGTGCTTGTGTTGCCAGCAGCTGTTTTACATAACAAGGAAAGATTTGATAAAGTAGGAGCTGATTTATGTGGGCCACATATCATAGCATGATCTCCCAGACCAGAAATATATACATCATACAAATAGCACACGATATAATGCAGGTTGAGTTAAAATGGCACAGCAGAAGCCACCAGGGGTTGACAACCAAGATGGATAGAAACCATAAAACGTCTTGTTTTGTTTCCCACTACTTATCATCTATTTTCCTCATCATCCACCCTTATGTAAACCTAGGTGAATATTAAGTGAAAAAATCTTGAGTAAATGGCATTAATCTCCAGTAAAACGTAGATATGGCAAAAACTTCTGCTACCAAAGGCTTCTGTGTGAAGGTGAAACGTGAACACAAAACTTACATGGAATACTTTTTGACAAAATAACCTTAACATGTCCTTTAACACTGAATAGACCAAGATCATTGAACATTAAATGTTAAATGAGGCTCAAATTTACTAGACAGCATAAGAATATGATATATCTAATTAATTTTTGAATATCCACTTATGCAAATGTTACTGCTTCAAAGCCAAAATCAGATCAGTATGGTCAAAATATTCCGTGACTTTCCGTAGCCGTTATTAGATGATGGCCCTGGCAATATGTCAAAAACTTCTGCTGTACTTCACAGCAAAAATTACCCAAGTATTTTAAATTTCAAGAAGAAACATCTTAGAGTTGGACATGGCAACTGAACTCTATCAAAGTCATACATTCATTTGCCTCCTTCACAAAAGCCTTGAGCGCTTTGGTTTTATCATTTCTCATGTTGTTCTTCTCTGGAGGAAAATTATCCCCTTGTCAATGAGCAGCTGGGCCCAAAATTGATTGGAATCTGTCAGCTCCAATATTCCAGACAGAGGAAATTGTGCCTTTTTCATATACTTATGATGAGACTATTCACGTTCTAACTCTTGTGTGTCTTGGTTATGAAAGAAAAACAATTTTACCACAATAACATTACACCACAACACTCTCACCATGTTCATGGCACTAGCTATACCACAGCAGCTCCTGGATGCTGGCCTTGGCTTGAAATGTGGTGGAAAAATTCACCAGGAACTATTACAGATTACAGTAACCTTGTCCAATTTTTCTTCATCTGCTGTACTTCATAAATGCATAATCTGTATGCCATATGCACAAAGATCTAACCTATTGTCACTGCACATCTGACAAATGGATGACATAGAAACACTTACAAACATATTTTCCAATGCAGATTTTGCCAACCAGCAGTTAAGAAAGACAGGGATGAAAATCTGTTTTAATGGTGGCCAAAACAACTGGAACAGAAAGGAGAGAAAGCATTGGCAACATATATTACACATCAACCAAAATAAGAGACTATGATATACATACAAAAGATAGTAGCTTAAAGTTGCTCATGAAAAATACATACATGCATGTAGCCACAAGTATGAAAGGGTTCTTCTGTTCAACTGATATGGTATTTGGCTGCAAGAGTATCATAACCAAAACACACCTCCTCCTCACAAGGGTCAAGACTAATACATGTACTTTGGTTATACCTGCAGAAAATAAAACTGCGAATATCATCTTGAAGCTGAAAACCTTTCCACGTTCGCAAAAGACTGCTTTCCTTAATTCACATGTATATACTAGCACAATACAGTCCAGTGGACTATAAATATAATACAAAAACATTAATCATAGTAAAACAGTATCAACACCCCTCTCTTCAAACAGAATGAAAAAATTGATTATTTTTTTAGGTGTTCTCCATTTTTCTTCAGTCTTATTAAACATATGCAAGCTTATCCAGTCAAATAGCACCCATACTCACGGTGACAACGAATGGTACGGTATTGATGAGTTCCAAAATAAATTCTACACTAATTATTTGCTGAAGGATGTTGCCCTGAAAGAGAAAGGAAACATTATTGCAATTAAACCAATTTAAAGAACACATAAATGCATATGGAAATTGATGAAAGCAGCATATATTATTCCCCTCAAAATGTTCTATGATATTGTTTTAATTTATATTTTTACTTCCAAGCAAAACTACAGCCCTTATACATTTACATGTACATCTGCTGATAAATCAACTAAATGCAGTTGTGCATTTTATGCCAAGTCTACACAGAGAATTTGTAAATAATCTTGTCTATGTCTTTAGACTCGACAATTTTTCTGTTGCTCGATGAATGAATCATCTTTAAATACTTCCTCTGGATGTTACCTAAACCTATCAGAAAACTTAGGGTAGGTCAATTACGAATTCTTTTTCTCTGAGTACTGAAAAGGACATGGACTTAGGACATAGAGGTTTACTTTTGAGAGAAGAATAAAACATCCTATTAAAACTCCAAATAAAGCTTTTTGGTCATTTTTTGTAGCTGTATCGGGTTACGCCCACTGAACAGAATTCTAATGCGGGCCTAACATGCACTCACATAGTTTTGTGTCAAATTTGGCGATAATGAGTAATTATTTCCCTAGAACATTACTATCACCATAGTATAACACAGGAGTTGGATGGAATTCAGTGTTGTCAATATTAAGGACACGTCCTTACAGTCTTCAGCATACAGTCTGTAGATTTCATAATAGTAGAGTGATTCTTTGTATTGATTCTTTGACTGTTTATGTCAGGTTTGTCATGTCAAAGGAGGTGACCAAACATCCACAGAACTGTTCTCTTCGACATCATGATGTAATGTCATTATAACATCATGCCAGGGTTTACAACATCACAAAAACATCACAGAATATGATGTCTAAATGCATACGCCACCAATTTATGCAATAGGATGGGCATGCAGACTGTGTGATGGTGCTGAAGCTGTATTATGTGCCTCAATCAACATAAGATTATCTGTATTCTAGGAACTTGGGCTGCGTAATTGTAAATCCATATGCTCTATAGTATATACACTTCACTACATCAGTACTGTAGGGGTGTTCATTTAGGGGTGTCACCACCCATGCTGACATCCTCTGTGATTGGTGGAGCTGGAATGGGCATGCATGATGGGTGAATGAGGGGCTATGTGTGTTATACAAGGCACAGGTACGTTTAGCTGGAATAGGTGGTCGTCTGGATCTCCATGATGACTGCTCATTAGAGATGATGTACATGTATGCTGCAGGAACTGCTACATTTATGTGTGTAAAAGATGTGACTTGTTCACTTACACACCTGCAAACAAAAATCCTACCTTGTAGCTGAGGTACTGCACTAGTATGGTTTCTGTCAGGCTGATGATCGCCACTGTAACCTGACACTCCCATACTCCTGGAGGTCGACACACCAGCAGAATCTGCTGCCTAAAGAACAGGAAAAACCAAGATTTAGGAACAATATCATTTGTGCCCCATAAAGTATACTGAGGTTTTAAAATTTTGTCATATTATGTGGTAATGTCTGTCAGTAACTTTCCAAAGGTTGAATACATTTGAACAAGTTTTCTTTATTTCTAAAACTGGTTGCCCCATATAATTAGAAAATCTTTCATGGCGTAATAATTTAACACAACAATCAAACAGGCACAATCTGGAACAAGCAGGACACACTACTGCATAGTTTGAAGTGTGTAATAACTACGACTAAGTCCAAATGGAGGGCAAACACAGCTCTGAATGAACAGAACCAGTGGGAGACCAATAAATGTCGCATTATGTATTTGCACCCCATCCTGTCAGAATGTGACAGAGGTATAGCAGAAGGAAATCAATTTCCGAAGGCGTAAGGATAAAATCTTCCTATTAATAGAAATACTGCATGGGTGTCAGCTGCTATTAAGGAACAATTACCTTTTAAACATCTCACTGCATGCAAACTTTAATACGTAATATTTCAGCTGAGCAATAGTTATTACTGCTATGTAAAATACTGAATATGCATGTAATGTAATCTGTTTGGAATATGACCTTAAATGCTGGCCCGATCGCCTTAAGTGTGGCCAATGAGCTCACTAGCTTTAATCCATTATTTACTCAATTCCCTACATGTAACTGTCAGATACCACAATTACTGGTTGTCACAGATCTAGTCCATACAAAAGAAATGTTCTTGGAAATCAGTATTCTTTCACAAAACTAGAAAACCAGACAAGGTTTCTACAAGTATGTAGAATTCTACAATTATATCAAAATCTCAACAAAGGGAGGAATACAAAAATATAGCTTTTATACATGTTGGTCGGCATGCTCAAAGTAATCTTTCTACACAACTGAAGAACATGTGTAAATTACAGGTTAAGGGCTTGGGGCATTGGAATGGGTTATTACTAAAATGTTAAAAAAAAAAAGGTAAAAAGAAGAGATGTTAGGGTAAAGGCCTTTGTCATCATAAGATCTAAACCAAATCTGATTGAATTTAGCCAACAATTCTGGGAAATCTAACAAAGTTTGCCTCCTACAACACCAAAATACTCAGGATGAAACAGAAAAAAACAAATGAACGAAAGGATGAACCTGAAAAGTTGATCATCTGATCGCTACTTAGGCCATTCCATAAAGCTTTGAGAGCACTTTGCTCAAGACTGCATCAAAGTATCCAGAGAGGTGTTGAGGTTTTGATATATTATTGTTTTAACTTACTACTGTTTTTCGTTCGTGTACTTGGACTCCAATAAGACACCTGATACAAATCTCCACAAAAGGAAAGGCCATATCTGAATTCCTTTGGCAAACTCCACTCTTATACCTTACCATTGACATTTAGAGTCACTGCACATTTCCACACAATGTATGACCATCACTCCTGAAGTATCTTTCCCAACTGACTAACATACAGGTCTTGTAAGTTTCACCAAGCAATCAATCTGCAGGCTTTGAGTTGTGATTTAAAAATGTCATAAGACAAAGAAGAAAAAGACACAACTCTGATGTAGCAGCATGGGTAGTGGAGTAAACCATTGCAGTTTCAAAGGTGCCTAAATGGCTCGCCAGAAATGTTAATGTATTCTTGATTCATGAATTTGAGCTCCAGTTCCTGTTATGTGTTCTAAATTTATCTTCCTGGATCAGCCAACAAGCTTACTCTGGAAGTTAGACAGAACAAACACAATAGAGGACATGAAAGTACCCAACCAGAATGATGAAATGTTCAGGCTTGACTTACACATGTCTGCTCCTGCAATTTAACACACAGTGGATAAAGTTTACCTTTATGCATGAAACCAAATGACATAAAAGTGGTCCTGGAAGTCTGCTGAGAAAAGGAATGGTTTGGGCTTGTTGCTTCAGTAGTAGTATTTCAGCCGTGTTGTATTGGCAACCACAAACATGGAGCCATAATAACGAAGACTGTGACTACGTCATGCAGGGCATCTGTGGCAGAGGGGCTTAGCGTGCAAGCACAGTGTTATGACCCAGGAGTTTCTCACCAATACAGTCTCTGTGAGTCAAGTCTAACTCATGCTGACTTCCTCTCTGGCTGCACGTGAGCAGGTCTGCCAGCAACCTGCAGATGGTTGTGGGTTTCCTCCAGGCTTTGCTTAGTTTCCTCCCATCATGATGCCGGCTGATGTCATATAAGGGAAACTAAAAGTATTCAGTATATGGTAGGAAAACATAAATACAGGGCCAGCAGGACTGATACATCTCTGAGTTCATGTCTACTTCAGTGTAGGCATGTCAGTTGATGAGATCAGTTAAGGAGGAATCATCTTTTTCTGCCATATTATTCAGACCAGTCACGAACTATTTGTCAAAATGTATCTGTAGGCCCAGACTGCTGTTTGTTTACTGCCTATGCTCATCTGTGTGGCCATATACTGTAAAGACATAGGTACATGCCATATTAAAATCTGATCGTAGCTTTTACAAGGGGTGCAGTTTACAGTTATAACATAATGGTTGGAATAAAATCCAGGGTTATCTGTCAACGCGCATTGTTGATTTAGACTGAAGTCTACATCAAACGCACATGGTCTGAGGGTCAAGTGAAAACAAAGATGAAGGACAAAGGCAGTCATCGCTAAAGAAACGTAATAATTTCTAAGCAGCAAAATAAATGTATTTTTTGTCTTTTTTTTTATGTAAAAGGTATAATGTTCAACGTTTTTGTTTATTTTTCTTTAGTAACAAGCTAGTAACTCATGTGGCAGTCATTACTTTCTGTGTTGAACTTGCAACTGGGGCTTAGTGAACCATCTCGTGACTCTAATTTGGTATAATTTGCTACGGGTGCACCCCATACCATCCATACTGTTTGTTTATGTTTGTATGTCATGCTAGACTGGTAGCTGGGTACCTCTGCATTGTCCAAAGATGTCTTTTAATTTCATTCTGACACAACTCATACACTTTTACAGTATGAGAAATATGCTTGTTCTTTGTCCTCGATGCATCAGATGTTGCGTTAGTTTTGTCCTGCACTGTACCTGCACCTGTGTAGGTAAATTTTACACGAAACTAATTTTAACAGTATAAATGCAAATATTTATAAAAAAGATGAAAGGAACTATAGTAACTGCTGATCAATTAGTAAAAAAAAGAAGCATGTACACAACAGTTTTGAAGATATCGTAGGCCATTTTGTTTTAAATGATAAGCTTCAATGCAAATTGCTGGTGTTTGATCAATTTGTCCATGCAACGATCAACATCTCTCCCTGACTTTATGCTGCAACCAAATCATTCATTCTGTCCCTCTTTCATTTTCATTGCTCTTGCAAGTAGAGGATAACAGTAATTACATAACATGCATGACAACCAAGCATCTGAGAACAGAGACCTTACAAAGTCAGGTTTTCAACTTATAAAACACCTGTATAATATACAGGTACGTGCACAACAACAACTTGCTCAAAAACTTGGGATCAGCTCGGTTATATTGAATTGCGTGCTGTCATGATGCATGTTATACTGGTCAATTTCATGAGGAAACTGTATAAGTGTCTGAAAGTCTCTACTAAACCAACGGACTATTCTGATGTCAAGGGATCCATTTGAGGACCTGGTATACAGGAAATTGCACCAAAAGAAGCCTGACAAGTTGTACATTATATTAAAGGTCCATGTGAATTCCTCTCCGGTTAAATATTTCAGTTATCATAGGAATTCTCTGTTAACTTTAACCCATCAGCATACACGATCTCCATTCACATTATAATGGTAGGTACCAAGACTTAACAAATCATTTCAGAGTAGACATGCCAGACAGTAAGAGAATATCTGTCACCGCTACTTGTCCATCTAGTTCATTATTGTGGTTCTATCTTCAGAGCTCCATAGTGTGACATTCTCTGGCAGCCTGTCATGTACTTGTAGTCCATGCAATACGACTTACAGACTGACCTATTTAACAGTAACAGCACCAGGCCAGAGTGTCTTCACTGAGCACTTTAATACCATTAGGTACTAAAAGTTTCATGACATCTGCAAATTTGAATAACATATTTTGCAGGGCTGACTACATGCATATCTTTCTATGAAACGTGTTTGAAACAGGACTACTTGAAATCTTCCCTGTACTTCAAACAAAATGGATAACTGTCATGTGACATACCGTTTTGAACCAAATGAGCACTCTAAATTATGCTCTAGTCATTTTGAGGAGACCCCAAAACCGGAAATGTCATAATTACCTCACACATATTTGGCGCACTAATGTCATTCAATGCAAAGGCAGACAAACGACGTGTGATTTTCTTAGTTTTAAATATATTATTATTATGAAATATTATTTCTACAAGTAAAAATACTCATCTGTTTTTATATCAGAGGTATATCATTCAATTAAGTTAAATGGAATGTGGAATTGTGACAGTTGATCTTTAATCTAGACAAACCTTTGTTAACAAGTATGTATATACATGTATGCAGCCCATCTCACAACCCACACATTTAAAAAATGAAACACAGTTATTTCCCGGAAGAGTTTAAATGGCATTTCAAACTTGATTCATTTCTATGTCTTCTTTCCTTTAAAATAGACAGAAAAAAAGTTACAAAGGACTAATGGGAAATGTGCACAGATCTATGTGAGCGTTCATTATGGGATATTACAAGTTCTAATTAATACACAAGTTGAGTGCAGAAATGGAGATGGGGCATATTCCATAAGAGGATACTTTGCACAAAAACAAGAAGAAAAAAACACCCCACATAAAGTTTCTCACTAATTACCATAGAACATGTGATGTATCACTTCATCACTTTAGCTACAAATCTATACGGACACAGACTTTCTCAGCAAAATATTTATAAAGGTGTGTAAGCAACCAATTTATCGTTGTCATGATCTATTACTATTATGCATCACCATTTTATATGCTTAATGAAACCAAACCAGTACAGGTATGTTATACCCTGCTTTGATGTACATGTAGACTGGGATAGTTGTTATAAAAAACGCAACCCGCACAGCAGGCCAAAGGAAAAGTTTTGATCACAGAGAACTGTTATAAAAGCATCGATCCATGACTTATCTACTTTGACTTTCAACTGGCGTATATTTATAGTGAAACTTTTTCGAAATACAGCATTTAAAACACAACAAAATAAACATTTATATAAACAATTGTAAAGGAATCAACATATGGATATTATTTATTTATATGATTAACTGATTGGTGTTTGATGCGACACTTAAGAATATTTCACTTAGACAATGGTGGGTGACCAGCATTGTGATGGGAAGAAACTGGGCAGACTGGAGGAATCCCAAGACCATCCGCGGGTTGATGTTAGACCTTCCACGTACAACCGTGTGCAAGCCTGAGTAAGAGCTAGGCTTAAACTCACAGTGAAGGCACTGGTGAGGGGCTCCTGGGTCACTGCGCTACACTCACACTCTAATTAACCACTGGAGCCCCCCATACAGACAATACAAAATTCCATAATAAATCAAAAGAAATTCCACTTTAATTTATTGGCAATAAGTCCTGCAACATGAGGAAAAGATAAAGGAATCCAGGTGTGTGTTAAGATCCAGGTATTTGCATGGGAAGTCGAGTGTTTTACAGGCAGTGGTCCAGGTGTTCGGATAGTAATACTAGTTTTAATAGGATTATAATAATACAGGTGTTTAGATAGTGATTGGATATGGTGATCCTGGTGTTTGGATGGTGATATAGATGACTGATGGGTAGTGGGTATTGGACGGTGATCCTGGTGACTTGGTGGTGACGGGTTTGCCAGGGTTTCAACATGGTGATTTGGATGAAACTTGGATATTACAAATGACATCATTATGCAAAGAAAGTGAATATGTGATTTGATATGCACTGTTCTATCATTTCTTTTTCACTCCTTGCTTAGAATATCTTGCTGTTCAAGACCTTAGATGCCAGCTGGGTGCTTGCCAGTTTGTGCAGGAACGTTCAGTGCTCCTGAGCTCGCAGTCTCCTTCAAGTTTCACATTCCTAATGTTATCACACCGCCAGGTCTGACCCACGCTACACCCTCCTGGTACAAGCTTTCAACCTTCAATAATCAAATATCGATTTATACACACATCCATAATGACATTTGATATCAATTAATGACAATGCAGTCAACAAGATTACCATTTTCAAAGGTCAACCACTTGCACCTGCACAACCTAATTCCCTTATTAACGGGTGCTAATTGAATGTGACCATAATTGCGACTGAGACCGAAAGTGATAAATATTTGAACGAAACTCACTCCCTCAACAGGACTTTCATTAATATTTTATATCCTCTGTCCCCCAGCCAAATTAGTTCAACACTTCTTGCCAAATAATACTTATCTCGTCTTTCGACTTTTGCTCACCTTAGTATGGCAAATGTTACCTTGGTGAAACTGCAGTTCAACCAAAATGTCAACTCTTACAAATGTAGAGAGCAAATGCCAAGAAGAATTTGCTGCGTGATGCATTTTGTTCCCACTTAAGGTGTCGTACCACCATTACCAAAGACAGCCAAAGTCTGTTGAATCACTGACTCACAGAAATCACCTCGGCCCCTGCACCTGCCCGATTTTGCAACAATCACTGGTCTAGTGAACTGATGATATTCAATGGACTTGACTCTTAAGGCACCAGGGAAAACCATCTGCAGCATCGTGACTGTCCATGGAGTTGTGCAGATTGGACAGCTCGAGATGCAGCTGATATTGCTATCAAGCCCCCATTAAGGCTGTGTCTACTCAGACGATCAGAGGGAATGGGGCACTGAATTACGGCTATAGACTTTATACACCACCCACCCTTACACAACTACTCACCAACACTGCGCTCAGCCAGGGTCAGACAACAAATGCATTCATCCACACACAGATTCTGATAACATTACAGATAACCCTTTGCGTTGTCTGCATATTAAGCAATGGATACAACAGACCATGCAGACCTCTCTCTTTCAAAGGCGCTGATTAAAGCAGAACCAGGATGTGTTTTGATGATTCCATCAACTTCAAATACGGTTGTTGTTACACTATATCCTTTAACCACACTGGCCGGTCTCCGTGTTATTTGTGTCCCTGAAGAGAAAGTTCAACCCAATCCTGAACTTTGCATCAAGTTTGGTGACAAGGCCCTTGAACTGGCAAATCTTATAAAGGACCCACATAGCGCAGCATATTGCCATATGCTCATCAAAACCCTATATGGCCAAGTCTTAGATTTAGTGTCCATAGTATGTTCATGTGTCGTTTCTTATGTCTTAACCTGTCTAAAGAAAAAGAGAGTTTAGATAAAGCCATAAAAAATGTCCAAAAACAGAAGATCAATATAAAGTATGTCCTACAATGGCAACTGCATCTACCTGCTGTGGCTAACACCAACATGTACAAGCACTCTGGGAATACATTGTAAACATGTTTACTATGTTCAAAACAGACCAAAAACAGCCATAATTTAGATAAAAAGGAACCCTGCAGCCCAAAACTTAAAATTTAACCGTTTATCCCACTTGTTTTTTATTAAAACTACATGTGTCAAGTTTTAATCCAAAAACTTAGAACATTTAAAGATAGTCCAGAAAGTTGTAAAAGGCAGGGATTCACACAGGTCATATTTACTAACTGACATTTGGGTCGTAAAATTGAGCCTAAAGCTGAACTTAGTGGTTGGAAACTGAGTATTTACAGTAAAAAAAAAACAACTCATTTTCGACAACAGAAATGTAACTATATCATTTTGGGAGTCAAAAAAGACTACTCAAAGTGTTATCACACTATAATTTCTTCACTTCTGAGAAAATGGGTATCACCACAGTGTTTATCTTCAAAAGGATCAGTCCGTGAATGGAAAATGTCAATGTTCATGTTGTTTTAAAATGTTCATGTTGCAAAATGAAAGTTGTGTATCCCCCTCGTTTTGACAGGATAAAGAGCAATTAAAGAGCAGTAGCTATTGGCAAAAATATATCTGACCAGGGTGGGCAGATACAGAAACAGATGTACATGTAAACTAAATATTTGGTAGGGCATTTGGGGAATCAACAGGGATTGGGGATGAAAGAAACCTAACGCTGAACAAGTGGATGACCCTGTTGTTACTGGGTGGCAAAATATGTTCACTGGAGGTAACTCACATTCCATTAAAACAGGGCGTATTTAAATAAATGGAGAAGTAGAAAGGTTTTTACATTAATTCTTTCACTGAAAACCACCTGTAACTGTAATGTATGTATTTGTATGACATTATCAGCATTTCAGGTTTAGCTTCGTTTTATGCTTGTCCAACCCTTAAAGGTAATTTGCATTCAATTTTTTAAAGAAACAGTCATTTCTGTTCTTCTCAAAATCAGTTAATGACTGAAACTGTGAAGTCAATATTCATCAAAATCTATACACAACTACACCATACAATATAAACCTTGTCTTTGATTACAAACAAATCAAATTCACATTCCACATTGGTTGACACAATATTTATGGAATATAATTTCTGAATTTGGGTTTTTAACATTGTGGCCTCCATCAAGTCCATGATTCCCTCAAGTCCAAGAAAAAAAAAATGCCACCAGGAAATGGTCACCATTTTCTTTTCCATCTGTTACAGGTCATGGCTAACCCATGTGCAAAATTTCAATTAACTAAGAAGAGCCATAATTGTGAAAGAAGTCTGGAAAAACTTGCTGTTTGTGATGGGGTGTCTCACACACACGCAGATAGATGCACAGATGAGGTGCAAACACATAGCTGGCAAGGAACATCCAGCATAAGGATAACTACAACCAATGCTACATTTAATTGGCAATCACAGCAACTGGTATGCAATGTAAACATTTAGAAGCGATTTATACCAACAATTAAAAGTTTATACAGATCAGGTGCATGAAACACTATCCAAAAAAAAAAAACAACAACAAAAAAAACAAACAAACAAAAAAACAAGACAAAGGCATTATTATAGAGGAAAAAAACAACAAAACAACATACAGTGTAGAAAAGTAGACTAAATGATAACTAAATAATCAGAATCATGTGAAATAGCTGGTCATTCCTTGTTTATTCTCTCTGTAATTGGCTAAGTCAGTGCCATTAATTAAGCAGCCAGTGGCCAGACAGACACTGCATGTCCCTTTGTCAGGGGAAGTAATGAGTCAGTAACTGGCCGCTTGAATCAGTAAATGGCCATTGGAAATCTCTGATAGATCGTCAGGGCAGGTATTCAAGCTGTAACAGACCTATCGCCCAGGGAGATAAAATGGTACAGGCACACGCAACATGACAATAGAGGCGAGAAAATAACCCGAATAGCTACACCTGAGTTTTGATCATAATTATGGACAGTTTCTCGGCTCTCAGATCAAGCAGCAATTTGATAGTACAGTCACTTTGTCATCTACAAACATCGTAAATCACTACACCAACCATGCCAACACTGAAAACCCATTATTTTCTGCTTGGAATAAAGTTTTAGAACAGTGCAACGAAAGAAAACAGTTCCCAATTATAGCATTTTTCCCATCTTTCTTGTTATGCAGTTTTGACTATGCATTGTAAATTGGTTTCATTTACTGTTGTTTTATAAGAAATACTCCAGCTGCAGCCAGGCAGTCAAAACTTCTCTTCAGAGAAACTGTCATGACAATTAAAACACTGACCAACATATACCTATTATTCTTATTATTACATGATCTGGTACTATGCAGTCACACACTTATCAAAGTGCCACATCAAATCGGAGACACAAATCTAACGTGCAGATTAATTTCATTAAGAGTACCAAATACTAGCTCCTAAAATTCCAGACATGGCGAATCTGTATGCAAAATCTGCAGGATTTAATCCAGAAAACCTTCAGGCAGCTAAAAACTTTCAACCAAGACTCTCAAATCTGATGTCAAATGTTGTAAATCAAAATTTAATTTAAGTAATTTAATTAAGTACTTCAGTATATTTATTGTTCAGCTTGCACATGCATGCAATTTGATTACATCGTGGACCCAAACAGGAAAAAGTGATCTAGGGCACGTGAACAACACCCTTGATCACTGGCTGAAATGAAATTGTATGTGCTTTTTGCCTTCAGGTAACTTTTGCATAATGGGAATAGAATCTATCATGATAGGAGACAGAGCAATGTTCTCTGCCACATAACAGCCTGAGGCATGTGCAATCAGATGGAATATCTGATATATATACGAGAATAGTTATGAAAAATGTGACTTACGGAATTTGTGAAAGTGGCCCCAGATGTCCTGGGTCTTTCTGACAGCAAATGGTAGTAGATCTATACAATTAAGCTACAAGTTACACATAAATACCCCTCAAAACAGCCTACTGAAACATTTGTAATAAAGGGTTGATCCCCTGATAAGGTATTAGTGCAGAAATCTAATTCTGACAAAAATATACTGTAAAATATTTTAAATGACACATTAAAATGAATTTCTAAACATTAACAAGTATGTATGCAGTGTATTAGTAGAGCCTTGAGAATGGCAGAACCCATCTATAGTGCTAGATGCACTGGCTCAAAACCTGGCAATGCCTGATTGGAAACAATTATCCTTTCTGCTTAACATGACCTGGCTGATACAACTGACAAAAATTGAAAATGGATTCATATTCACCTCCATTTCTCAGAACAGGGTTGTGTATATATGGATAGATAAATTTTTACTGCGTTGGTCCAACTGGCCTAAGAACATATAGTTGTACGTAGCATAATTAGGTATACAGCACCATGTACACTATATACATGATATAAATATATTGGCCAGTGCTTACAGAAGATTGTGCAGAGAAGGTGCATTCAAGGAACAGCATATGTGTACTTGAGCTACATATATGCCAAATGTGCAGAGAATAGGTCGAGTCAACATCATCAACTACATCTGAATTTCAAGAAACCCATGACTATCTGCCGGTTAACCCGGCAGACACACAACCACCGACCAACAACAGGTTGCTGGGGAGACTATGCCAGTTATGGCAGGTCAGAAGCCAGTGAGAACTGGACCTGAACTCACAACGACTGCATTGGAGAGAGGTTCCTGGGCTATGGTCATGATGGTACCATATGCCAGCACACTAACCATAAGGCCTTTGAGTACATATCACATGAATTCCTAAGACATGTACACCTAAGAATAGAGACACAGGGTTTGTATGTGTCGACTATGGCTGGCCAATAATTTACTTTATGTGGTGTACTTTAATAATATATATGTTTACACCAGCCAAAGGCAGCTAGATGACTACAGCGTATGTACAACATTTTACGTGTCTAAGTCGACGTTGCTGGCCACAGCCATGGAGACTCACCATTTGATGACAGGGTTTTCTCTGAATGCGTCAACGTCCTGCATCTGCCAGTCTGTGTCGTTCAAACAATGAACCACCAGCTCGGAGCTGAAAACAACAGCCACAACATTATCGTAACAATTTCTATCTGACGGTGCTGAAGGTGTCGAAATTTGAATAAAATCCATCCACAAAGAAACCAGAAAAGAAAAACCAATAACATCTGAAAAAAGATGATCATGCAGTCAAATTTTATAGGACAATTTTCATAGCATGGTACCATTAATATACATGCACAAGTAGATTGACTTAAATGTCTAATTGCATTTACATATTTTTAAAAATGACTCAATACACTGGAAGTCAAGAGTTCACGATTAATGGCAAATTTACAAGTTTGTCAGATCCCAGTGAAGGTGATGGGATTGTTTCATCACATTCCCCAACCTTCATCAATTAAAAATATGTGAAATATTCTTTAAGGGCAGCTTGGAACACAACTCAAATAAAGGAACTAAATTATTTTCTAATCACATTGCTTGTAAACTTTTATGGTAACCTACTCCTGAAACAAAGATGAAAACGAAGAGGTGTAACAATAGCAAGTCGCAAAGTACAGATATGGTAATACAACCACATGCAACCAGTTAGGATTTTCGATACAGTTATATACTTGACTGCATTGAGATGTTTAAGGAACATAACGCTACACTGAAAATCAAAATGTACATGTATATACTTGCCTCAGGCGATTTAAGGCTATATAGGGATAACAATAAAACAGCTAGACTGAGAAGCAGCCTCCTGTAATGGGGAAGTCGTCATATTTGTTGGCAATGAATGTGGCCAATTTGTGTTTGGACAAGTGTCCTAATGAGGACTTTTCATCTGAAATATAGAGTTAAAGCGCTGACTTGCTTGCAGTGATTGTCAGGCCTCTGGCCAATGATCACCGCCGCACTTTTCAATTTAGCTCTTGTTGCTTCTCTGATAACTTTAATCAGAATGCTGGCTTCCTTCACCTATAAACTTCACCCCATTGTACATAAAAAAAATCTTTACTGCACTGAACTATAATCAAATAAAGAAATAAATTAATGATCTTTCACACAACAACATCCATAGACAAAAATATTTCAGCAGTAGACACTGCACTTCAAGAATGACTTCAAGGTTTTTATATTTGGATTGATTTAGAAAGGCGTTGACTGATTAGGTCTCGTTGCATTGAATGGTGTAGGTCCATTATGTTTGATATGGCAAATCCAATGGTTAAATTCTTGACCAACAAACCTGAGAAATATAGTATTGACTTAACAGTACAGCATAAAAAGTTAATCAAAAATGTCAGGAGATCACACTGTTGTACGATAATCTTTGATATTAGAGAAAAATACACCAAACGACAACTTGTACATAATGGACCAAAAAAAACAAACAACAGGAAAGAAGGATATTTTGAGATAATGAAGCACCACAATTATTAACATCATCAGGGCATGTTTTGCCTAAGTACTACGTGCATGTATCTGCCAGATTACACAATGTTAATGAAATTCTTTTACGTATGTGCTCACGTGATCATTGTACCTTGTAAATAATTAATAAGATCAGTTCTCAGAGGTATAATGTTAACACCAAGTGACCAAAATCCATGCACAAATCTCTGCACACACCTGCAATTATGCCTTTCATCTTTTCATCTTACCACTTATCTTAAAATGTTTTATATTTTCATTGATATTCCACAATTATTGCTGGACTTTTAAGTTACCTATGTTGGTGATCAACTGTCATGAATGGAAGAACATTCAGACACACCAACATTACCACAAAATTTGTCAAACTTCGATAGACAATGAGGCGAAAATCTGTCAAAACTATAGCTGAGACTGTACAGTTGTAAGCATGATAAAACCTTATCAAAACTCTAACACACAGGTTACCAGATGTTCCTTCAAAAATTGTTTTCTGGCAGGAATAATGAAAATGTACATGCAAAGATATAAGGCTAATAAATCTGATTAGGGCCATGTGATATGGCCTGCATGCTTCCTGCCTTGGCGTGCTCCAGAGATCACCTGGCTGGCCAAAAGGACATCTAACTGTAGGCTGTAACTGGAGTCATCTTAGTGATATTACACCATGGAGCTATGCCATGCCCTATCCCGGCAAAAAACAGCCGACAGAAACAGACTCCATCCCTGTCATACAGATATCCCAACCATTAATATTAAACTCAGTATCCAATGTTTTTTTTTTTTTTTCGGGAGAAGAATAACATTAATAGACAGGATAACATTAAATGTGATGTCTGGTAATGTTTCTGGTATGAAAGCCTCTAATCTGAGCAACAACAATAACACCTTGGAGAGAGATTTTATATTAAGGAGAAATGTCTTTGATATCAGGCATGTTATGTTAAAGTAAAGTCCATCTATATAATTAGGGTTTCCCACTATTTCCATCCATCAAAATTACATTATTATTTATCTCCATCTCAAGGGCCAGATCTTGATGCATCAACAAATATCAATGGTAGATCATCTGATTTGCAAGGTGCTAAATATTGCTGTTGGAAGACTGTATTTCAACTAAGGTTTAGGATTTCTCGAGTGACACATTTTGCTTGGTTTGATTGATTCGTCAACATAGGCCCACTTAAAAGTTTTTTGGTCAAGTTAGATTAATTTCTTATCAGAAAAAATCAAGTGTTGGCATGCATGAATGGTATCATTTTAAGGCCTTCATGTCCTTCTGAAAGTGTATTTTTACATGCATGCAGTTATTGTGGCTCTCACAATGGCTAATTATAAGTGAGGCACATTTCTGGGCTCTGAAACTGCCCCCACCTCAGGGGCTGTGTTCCGGAGTCAGCTTGCTGTGGGATGAGTTGCTGGTCAGCCTCACTCTTTCAGCTCTGTGACCCAAGACTGGTATGGCCTGTTTTTCTTAAGGTTTCTCTGTTTTTCCTCTGCCCCTTAATAAGTGAGACAAACCTGGTTTGCCTCACTTTGTCACAGTTATGTAGCTGAATGTGCCTCTCTTTTTTCCTAACTCCCACTTGGTCAAATTTTGAGTGTTTTTTTGGGTTGGATGGAGAAAGGCGTTGGTATTTAAGGCTTAGTTTAGGTTTAATGTCAAAGGCTTCTGTACATATGCTTTAATTTTTATTTTATTGCCTTTTATTGCCTTATTTTGATTGCCTTTTGACAGCATTATTTGTATATACATGAACATGTATGTATTTTCTTTTCCCTCTACATGTCCACTGTAAATTATCCTTTGTTTGACATGCCTGTACCTTAGGCTAAATGCTGAAGTGCTTAATTTAACTATCTGTAAATTTGTGCATTCCTGTATGCATCAACTCTCATACATGTAACTGTGAACACGCCTATTCAAGTTTCTCACAATTTTCCCATGTCTTGTTGTAATTTACTAAACATTAGGTGAAATACAGCATATTCTTCACAAGATTACACCACAATAGGGCCGAAATATTGCTGATGTGGTGTTAAACCATGATCATTCCTTTATTCTTGAGCATACACGTATGTTTTAGTATATAAAACCTTTCCTGGTATCTGAACATAGGCAAATTTATATCAATACTACATGTATCATCTTTTGAAGTTTTATACACTTGTCTACTTATTACTTAGAAAGTATTGAAGGAGTGCTGTCAATATGCTATATTACTATACTGTAGTGACTTCTCTCTGCATGAAATTGTGCCATAATTTCTTACTTTATAGGTTTGTTAACATGTTGTTGTTTGGTGGTTTGAGCTGAATGCTGTTGTGGAATCAGTCTTGCACTTGTTGAACTGAAACAACCATTCTGGTTGACTACTGGCATGACTGGTATATGAATGTGTGTTTCAACACCTCGGTTACATGTACATCTGGGGCATACAAAGGGGGTAACAGTCCATTATTTATGGGCTCACAGCAATAAAAAGCTGTAGAAATCTTTGAACAAGTCTGTGCCATTTGGATCCATGAAAACAACAGAGCTTGGCATGGGATGAATGAATGATTATGGCTTAATGCCACATTGGCAATGTTTCAGCCATGTCGTGGCAAGGAGTTGGGCATGGCAGACAATTACTGTGTAGACATGGGTAAATGTACAGCAGTGCAGCCGCTAGGGTCAATCAACAATGCAACTTCCTGGTGAAGTCTAGAAAACCCTTAGGGATGTTGACAAATGGCATATGTACAGTTATATCAATAATATATCACAATCAGAAGCACATCGTACATGATATAAAGGCAAACACTTATGACGCCATTAATTAAGTTTTTCTGATAAGAAATTAATTAAACTTCACAAAGTTCAAAGCAGCCCTATTATGTGGCTGAATTAGTCAGAAACAAGAAAAATGTGTCACATCTTTTAGTGGAAATACCGTAGTTACACTATGTACCAGAACCTAGGCAAGACACTCAGTAATAGCTAGTCACACAGCGCATGTCAGTCACTTTGTGTACAGTGTATGACTAGACATTTCAAAAATGCCAAACCTTTATGCATACCTGGTTAAAGAGCTGGCTCACTAGGACTATCAGGCTTTAACCAATGAGCTTACAATTCTTCGACAGCTCATGCTAGTTTGGTAGCGGCTTTAAATTAAAAGCTTTGTCAGGTAGCTGCTTTAATTAATCTAACAGATAAATAAACCAACAACCATCCTACATGTAGAAGTGAAATATCATCTCCAGACCCTGTTATAAATACTAATCAATGGAACTTATATGTAGACAAGACATTTTTATGAAACTCTACAAACATCTGTAAGGTTGCACAACAAACATGCTACTTGGAGAAACTTGTTACATGTACATATTAATACACAAACAGAAACACTGGGCTGTCACGGATAGGCCTGCACAAAGTCATGAGCTCTTCACCAATGAGGATGAGTGCTCAAGCTGGGATTAATATAACAGATATATTAGTCACAGGTTTAAAACAGAATCTAATCTAGCTGACCAAATTGGCTCATGATTTTCTGGCATCAATATTTTCACCTACATGTATGATGTGATCAATATTATAGTAATAGTCCCTAAACTGCCAAATTTCAAAATAAAAGTATATATTAAGATATTCTGGATTACCACACAGAACAAAAATTCTACAAAAGAATCATTTTCTTTCATCGCTTAGGCATGACAATACGAGAAATGTGACCAGATTACATTCATGAAAGAACCAAAGAAAGTACTCTGAATTATAACCTCATGCTTGGAATGTTCTAACTGATTTGTGTTTAATACTGAGCTGAAAATTTGTCACTTCTACGATAGCTCTCAGGTATTTTATGTGCTGGAGTAAACCAGACCTTTTGCAGGTACCCGCCAAACTTTCCACCTAACTCCACCTGAGAAACAAGATTTTTTGCTACATGGATTCGAGCATGTGTCCTCATCCGTCAAGGGCATGATATACATCCTCAGCGAGCCTGCGCTTCAATCATCTGAACCAGGAATAAAGGCTCTCACTTACCTGTTGAATAGCACATTTCTACATCTGTTCATGTATATACCATAAATAAAGTACACATATGGGATTTGTGGAAAAAAATATCTTTGAACACACACCATTAGAAGCTGCTGTAGTCGTATCCATGGAAATCAAGGTTGTTTTTGTGAGGTTTGTCTGTGTTGGATTGTCCCTTGATAGTGTTTCTTCTATGTCTGCCTTTCTTCTTTGATTTAAATAATGCCTGCCATTTGCAAATGTCACTTCAAGAAGTCAACCAGGACAAACTTAGGGACCTGCCACCCTCCTGAACTATGCACCTGGCCTTTGCAGTGTTATAAAGGAGGCAACTGATGAAATATATAGATGGTTTGTGATCATTCTACTGTTTAGTGTGAAGAACTCAGAGTGTGTTAATGAGGATGTGTAAACTGATCTTGACACAGTGTAATCTGAGTGTCACCTACCATGAAAGCCCTCAAGTTCTTTGTCCTCAACACATGTAACCTTAGATTACTAAATACAGGTACAACTACATGTATACATCAACTTGCAAATTTAAAAAAATGAAAAAAAAAAGAAATGTAAAAAAGAAGCTACTTCACATGTAGGTTGTGTGAAAATATGCCACTAAAATGCCACTTGTAAAATTTGATGCTTTTGTTCAGACATTGTTGATATTTTTACAGAGAAAAAAAACTGGACTTTAAAAGACAGATAATTTGTTGTATTCCTGATATTTCTTCAGTCCTAAAAATCATTTTTGTCCTTGGAATAAATTGAGAAAATTATTACACCACATATCTATGTATTCATGTATATATTGGACTGGTGTTCCACACTGTACTCAACTGACATTTCCCTTATACGATGGTGGCCAGCATCATGGTGAGAGGAAACTGAGCAGAACCTGGGGGAAACCCAAGATCACCCACAGGTTGCTAACAGACCTCGCTAAACAAAACTTGTTATAATATGTGTAACTGACGTGAAGACTACAATTTACAACATGTTACAACTGACTTGGAATCATAAAAAGCACGAAACATTCTCCTGAAAGTTTTTTTTCTTCAAGTCATGTCTTATATCCATGTTCCTCCATTTTCTGTCTATTCACATAATCACAAGTTAATGCACAATGCACAGCTTACATCAATGTCAGGCGGTATTTTTCATTAGTACACTGAACCTACTCAGTATCTGAATGAAAGCAATGTACATACATTTGCAAATGACTGTTTCCAATAATGTTAAAGAGCCACCTATAGAAACAAGAAAATAAATATCTGAATTTCTATTAGGTGAACACACTTACTTCATTTATCATGTTTATAATTAAGTATTGTAAACACCCTGTCTGTGGCCCTTAGACTGGTAATCATGATGAAAATGTACCAGGTTTGCCACTGCAAAATATTCATGACTGGAAGAAATTCTGGTAATTCTCAATAATATACGCAAATTATACTGTCTGTATGATCAAAGGCCAGGGTTTTCAGAGCTCTCCTGGGTTTGGGGATCATGGCTGCTGTCTAGCCAGGCAGTTTATAGTGACGTAACATTATGGATGCATGAGTTCACTAGGAGACTGGTATTGGCTGTCCAAAGGGTAAATGTCACCCACTGTTTGTCCTGGTGGTCATTCAGTGAAAACACAGACAGTGTCAGCATAAAAAACCTTCTCGCTTGACAAGGGTCTGGGCTATGGTTGTTTGATAGTGCTGAAACGGCCTCAGCATCGCCAACAAACAGACCGGCACAAGCAATCCTAAGGAAGTCATCCAATTATGCAAATGAGAAGTGAAACAGTAATTTGATTGGAGCATATGAAAATCTAACCCAATTGGAGATTGGGCAACCTTAAAGGTTCACCCTTAAACAGAAATCAGGTGTCCCTAAAATCTGACGATGACTGTGGGAAATATGAGCAGAGTTCCTGAACACCTTGTGAATAAAGAAAGAAATACTCAGGGCCTGTGACTGACTAAATTGGTTAAAAATCTCTGTGATTCGTCTTGGATGGATATTCCAGTCTCCAAGGAAATGGCCATGAAGGGTTGTGTTAGGTTACAATTACATTTCATATCAGGTAACTTCTAACACAGATTGTGAATTTTTCATACGTATGTACTGTCAATTACTGCTGGAAAGGTTAGACTGCAAGATTTGCTGGTATGTAACCAACCGATCAACCTATACACCTGTAATACAGCTTTATCGAAGCGTGCATATAATGTCACACACAGTGCACTAGTCTAAGGGCTTTAAGCTATTTTCTCCCAAGTGTCTTTAGTAAGCAGTACATTATGTACATGAGCATAGAAGTCTCCACCAACTGCAGAAACAACCTGTCATAATTAAGCTAGCACCTATGTTAGGATACCTAAAGTGTTTCATTATTGGGAAAAGGTGTTTCTAATCAATGACTGCAGTGAATTTATGGGCTGAAGGGCACATGTGTTACACTGGCAGTCTGGCAGTCCAACTTCATTCTTTACTGTCAATTCTACAGATTCCTCACAGAGATTACTGCTCATCATCACGTCAATTCTGCCACATTCATTACATTACTGAATGTAGTCAGTAAAATATAACAAAAATGATAAGAAAACACAGCAATTTTCTTCAACAACTGATCAGATCAAAACTGTGGTAAAAAAAATTGTATCAATTTTAAGCAGTACTCTTACTAAATTCGTTTTGAGACAACTTATTCACAATGTTATGTCACGTATCAATAAACTGACACACACACACATCGGCAGACAGGCGAAAATCAAGATGCTTGCTTTCAACAGTTTTAATGTTACTGAGTGCTATGATATAGTTATAACATGTATAAGGATAACAGGTGGTTTGATCTATGATTCAATATTGCACAAAACTTGCCGTCTCTGGCAGCTGGCAAAACGAGGCATTTGTCACTATATCAGCTAGAGTCCCATCCAGTTAAAGGAGTTGTCACCTCCCATACTATCACCCCAGCCATTGGCAGAATCTTCATTTATCATTACTGCATCATTTATGCCTTGCTGGAAAACAAGTTTTTTGTGAGGTGATAAAGCTTGTTGAACTGGTGTCAAAAGGTCAAGGTCTACATGTAAACAAGGGGCCTAAAGTCTTCTGACCCAAATTCAGGCAAGAAGATGTCATGAGAATGATAAAGGAATTTAAACAGTCATGATAAATATGGAAATTGGCGGGCGGAGAAGTGATCGATATAGGATCAGGCTTACAGATTAACAAATCACACGTCCAATAGATCAGGGCAGATGACTGGTGGCAGTCTGATAACTGATCACATGTCAATTGTGCTGTCAAGTTGCCAAAGCCCTGCTAAAGCCAGCATGAGATATAAATCGACAAGAATAATCTCTTCTGTTGTATTAATTGACTCTCCTTCAACCATTTGCATCAGCATGTCAGCATTTACAGTCGACATTCAAAGTCAGGTAAATATAACATTTAATATCTGTGCATGCTATCACTGTAGGAGCATTCATTGGTTCAGATGGTAAAAGCACTCAGACTCGTTGTGACTGTCGGGTCCTTGATGCATGTTAGACAAGCCACAGCTACTGCTGCTTCAGGTGCGGCTTTGAGTCTGGGCTCTCTTAATGCTTCCACTCATAAACCTGACCACTTCCATGTAAGTGAAATCTTCTTGAGTATGGTGTAAAACATGAAAATATACACATAAGTAAATCAAATAATCAAAACAAACAGTGCCCACTTACCAGGAGCATTCCTTCTTGTCCATAATGACTCGCACCACGTACAAAATGCATGTCAGCAGCTTGATCACCAGGTTAAAAATCCGAACACGAAGACCTTCAAAACAGCAAAGGTGATCGATAAAATAGACACCACTTGAATTTATTTCATAAGTTTGAGATTCAAGGTCATTCATGTACACTTCAGACTAATCTATTCTCATGAATGATTTAATTCAACCTTAACATATAACCTTCAACAATGTTTCATTTCACATGAACTTTACATGTACAATATTCGACTCATTCTACCCAGCTGAAGCCAACAATGTTATCACACTTCCTGAAGTTCATATAAGACTTACCATTTCTTCATAGTTCATAAGCATATTCATCCAGTTACATTACCCTCAAAAACATACTGCAATTAAGTCATCAATTACTGATAAATAAATAAATATTTAACAGAATCCAACAAAAGGCAGATGTGGGTGTGAACTTTGATTGGACGTACACCAGTGTGACATACATGCATTCAGTATGCATGGTGGTAGTCTGTAGATCATACACATATAGCATGCATGCACATCTCTTTTGTTGTCAGACAATCTTGTTCATGCTAGCTTCCCCTTCAGCAGAACATGGGAAGGTCCGTCAGCAACCTACGGATGGTCGTGGGTTTTTGCTCCAGGCTCTTCCCAGTTTCCTCACACAATACTGCTAGCCGCCGTCATGCAAGTGAAATATTTCTGAGTACAGTCAGATCACATAAATAAATGCATGCACACTTTACGCTGACTATTTCATGTTTTCCACCATTTCCTATATACTAAGTGACCATGTTTATCATCAGGAATGTCAGGAGCAGTTTTCCAATGCAGTTAACACAATAGTAACCAGTGGAAAAGTCTCTTTATCTCACCTGACACAAAACAGAGAATGCTGGATTTTGATTCAGTTGGGAGATCAGCATTTAAATCTGTGATCCAAAGAGTAAATCATTAAACCATTGCATCTGAGTATCGTCCTGACCCTTCAATGTTGCACTAATGAAAAACACCATCATCCCTCTGATTTGTGTCACACTTACTTGATCTTTGGTTTTTGATGAAATAAAGCTGAAGGCGTTCCTTCAAGGACTTTTCATTGGTAAAAAATTCCACCCGAACTCTGCAACAAAATTTTAAAAAGTGTTCGCTTAAACTATAGCTTTCATATAATTTCCTTTAATGAAATGTGACTGAAACATTGATACACTGAAACTGGAAAAAACAACTGATACAGATGAAACATGACAGGGATGATGACATTCAAGGCAATCAAGGTAAAAAACCATTTGGCTAACATAGTTATTGTATAATGTGTAACGTGAGTAATGTTTTGTGATTATTATTATGTACACACATTAACTAACTGCCATGCATTGTGGACTGCCCTGGGATCATCACTGGAAATCAGCCAGTCTGGACGGATATTTCATGTAACTGGTGGAGTGATGAAATTAGACAACCTAGAAAATCACTGTCCATGTTATAAAATATGGGACTTGTCTTACTTGAGTAACTTTTAACATGGTCAATACAGGATTAACCACTTTCTCCAAGAGGTATTTTTCCTCAAACAATATCTCGCAGTTAATTAATGGCTTGAGTATCACTAAAAATGATCAAATGACAAAAAAAAAAAAAAAAAGAGAAATGTCCAAGTAGGTGATATCAATTATCAACATCCACATACTAACATGGGAGTGACTTATTTCAGTGTTGTCCAGGGAGTTAGCGTGCCAGCGCAGCATAATGACTCAGTTGCCTATCACACATGCGGTTGTTGTGAGTTCAAGTCTAGCTCATGCTGGCTTCCTCTCCAGCTGTACTTGGGAAGGTCCGCCAGCATCCTGCGAGTGGTCATGGGTTTCCCCGTGCAGCACCCGGGTTCCTTTCACCATAATGTTGGCAGCCATCGTGAAATATTCTTGAGTACAGTGAAAAAAAAAACACCAATCAAATAAATAAATATTTCAGTGTTATACATTGCAAAGATTGGATTATTTTTTATACTGATTTAATATTTTGTGATGTCAAGAAATAAGTTGAGGGCCAAGACTTATAAAATTACAGTACAATGTATGTGGGGCTGTCCGTGGTTTATTTTAGCTTACTGTAAATTTTCAAGCTTTTCAACCACTGAAGCACTTTTTGTCAGTGGAATTTATGCATACAATGATTATGAAAATCACGCTAAAAATGATTTATTTGTGTAATTAAAGATGCAAGCTTCATAAACAGAGCAAATTATTTCTCTACACCCCACAGTTCTGTCAGAATGTTTTAAAATATTCCTTGCAGAGGTGTACCAGGGGCTACCAAAGAAGAACTTTGGACACTTGTCTTGAAAGTTGCACTTCTGTTTATTCATTGTACATTTTACTCGCTAGAGTGAAGTTTAGAAAGGGCTTGTATATCAGCCCATTTGTGGGTTGCTCAATAGTGTTGTCTTCACTAATCCCAACATGTACTGTAAATGTCTGAACAAAGGTAATAACTAGTATAAACAATATAACAAGGACGGTATTAAAATACTGATTACAGGATTAACATTGATATGGGTAACTTCAATATACATAGGTTTATTATAAGGACACATGTAAGAAAATCAAAGAAATAGTGACCAGTGCAGAACACCTGTTCATAGATGGTTGAAAAGGTTGACGACTTACGCTACCCCCTTTCTTTCTTCAGAAACCTTAGCATGTTATTCAAACTAAAAATACATTATTCACAACTTGGTACCAATGTTATCCATATGAATTTAATTTCCGTTTCCTGTCAGAATGAACATCTTTCAGCCATTAGTGAAATTCCATTATGTATCTACTAACCAAACAATCATTCAGAAAATCAAAGAGATGCAAATCCTCTGGATTGTCCCAACAAGCAGCTGAGTTAATTAAGCTAGGGGAGAGAATTTGACAGCGAAGGGATCAAGTAAGAGAGAACTCGCTTTTGTATGAATTAAACACTGCGCATTTTAGCACATTACTTCAGGTGCTGACCCAAAACTTGCGCCAGTCTTTCTCTGACAAGATATCAACCTGGTGAACAGCAAAGCTGATAAATGAACCCATAAGTTTCCTGTCCAGGAGCATGTGGCCATCAGGAGTTTTAGGCTTGAGCTCACAGCTCAGTGCCTGCAGTAATCAGGAATTAGACATGACATGGCATATCCCCGTAGCTAACTGGTGTTAGTTCCCAGAACAACTAGGCGCCTTAAGAAGAATTTGGCAGTGGTTTATGCATGACGCCCATTTCTTAATGCATCAATCCTGAGAGCCTTGTTGAGTCAATACTAAACAAACAGATGACCGTTATCATCCTAACAAGGCAGACTATAGGCCTTGGCCGCCATATTTGTGAAGTCTTATAAAAATTTGTGTTTACACATTTTTTTTTGTGGTACATCCAATTATGTAATGGAAACTTGAAAACATGAATTTGCACCATCAGTAATTTAAGGGCAAAGCAAACACTAACATGCAGCATGTGGCAGACACAAGCCCTTAAAAATCTTTATTCGATCCAATACATTTCAGTTTCTTTTGTCTGTTTCCTGTAATACATACATTATGTTATACCTGTATTACCTGTAAGTACACGTACATGCTGACAACCATCAAAGAAATCAATAAAATCCCTTTACCTCTCATGTTTGCTTTCAATCAGACCTCAAGGGACAGTATGTTAAGTAGCATACAGTAAATCTAGCAGACATTTTGCTATTATTAAAGCTGTCATGGCCTGTTATGAGCTATTATCTCTTCCTCCATCGGCCAAATAGGGACAAATACGACGAGCTTATCAGTGCAGAAACTTATCTTAGTAACTAGATATCAAAACGATGCAGTCTGACAACTTCACCATTTGGAGGGCTTTCAAAGGTATGGGTGGAACAAATTTTTTTTTTCAGTGCTGGAGGAGGCCATAAAAGTATATGAATAAGGAACTTAAAAGTCATCTCAATTTGAACAATTATTTTCCATTGCAGATGAATATTCATGATCCTATTTCCTTGGAAATAGGAAAATAAAGCAGAAAAAAAGAGGGTGGATTTTCCAATTTTATCTTTATTCCATTTTACGATTGTTAAATGATGGCTCGCCCATAAAACACAAACAAAACTGCTTTGGCCTTAGCCAGGTCTGTCAGCTAATTAATTGCAAGCCAATGACAATCATACATGTTATCACTGTATGTATGTATGCATGCTAACAATTCTTTAGTCATACGACAACGAGGAGTCCTTCGAATGTATATACATGTATACTGAGTCTTCTTGTGGCGAGGGCAAGTCCATGCCGCCAAAAGTGCATACAACAATTAACAGTACCCGAGTCAATCTGATATTAGTGGCACAAACCTTTCAGTCCAGTGCCATTAGGAGACATTTCTTCATTCCCTTAACAGCCTGTGCAATGCCTGGTAGTATTAAGTGACTTGATCATGTCAACAATTGGCTCTGCACTAAACTTAGGATGCCTACTGTTCACGCAGCTTGCACTTAGAGCACATCCCAAGGTGAAAATCAAAATCACTTAATCCCATTAACACAACAGCTTGTCATGAGAGGTCAAATGAGTTGTGGACATTCCCAGTACGCACTTGAACATTCCTCCATCAGGACTTTAATTCTGCAATGCGGACATAACATAAGCCACTGAAACTTCTGACCATGCACATCCCTTGTTCCTGTACATGACTGCTGACAACAACAATGCTGTTCTCACACTAAACACTCACATCCCTTGTTCCTGTACATGACTGCTGACAACAACAATGTTGTTCTCATACTAAACATACACATCCCTTGTCCCTGTGTGTGACTGCTGACAACGACAATGTTGTTCTCACACTAAACATATCTCATATCAGCATGTCCAAAATATGAACTTATTCACATTAACTAATTACTTGCCATAAAAAGTAAAATTGTACTATATGTTTTAATTGTAAAACATATGCATTCCAGGGCTTATCCTAACTTCAGCTGGAGGTGGGGTGGAGTGGGGGATTTCTCTTTAGCTCAGTTGATAGAGTGCTGGACTTTGCAGAGATCCCAAATCTCTTAAATGTCAATTTCTACTCTCATAGTAGTTGTTAGAAAAAATATGTTACCAAAATAAACATAATGTTGTCGAACCTTTGTGACAAACTTAACTTTGAACACAAGCTGTCCTTCACTTGAATATTCCAAACATGTGACACTATTACGTACATGGGTCACTGACAGATTCTCTTTAAATTGCAAGCCAGCAACTGTACCAAAGATTGCCAATTTTAAAGTACATCTTGTGTACGATTCCACTCAGGCTCAAATAAAATCGTGTCTTACATGTTCATAAGATAGATTGTGTACCTTTGGAATGATCGATAGACTGTAGTATTTTAGATTGTACTCCTGCTTAAACCGGAATTCTGCTGGTGGACTAAGCTTCCCAGAGACTTGGTCGCTTTCCCTTGTTTCTGTGTTATTGTGTACACGTATTAAACGTAACAACACTGCATTCTGAGTAATTCTAGACCAGTCACACCTAGTACATATCTTGTATTTAACATCATCGCCTTTCCCCCCCCTAATTTTGTTTAAGCCATTGTGCTATTGGGGCAAGTAAGTTGTTACTAATCTTAAAAACTTATGTGAACAGTTAGAATAGAATTCAAACTAAGAGGTAAATTCACAAAGAGGCCTGATTTCACTGAAAATGTGCAGCATTTGCCAACCATCATCTCTCTGTACCTTTGGGCCACTGCAGCAACATGATTTTTGCATTCAGTAAGATACAGTTATAACAGATGTTTAGAATTATACATACAGTAATTATATAAATATAACTTTTTTTTCTGCAATTCAGTGCCACCAAAATGAATTGATTCAGATCCAGTCAAGAACTTCCCCATAGTTCCACAGAGGCTGATTCTTTTTCTCTCTCAAAAGTGTCACAACCTCTCTGATCCAATCCAAAATAATTTAACTAAAGGAGGGGTTGAAGATACAGGCATTGCAGTATTTAATTTATTTACCTTTCCACTTCTCGTGAGTTCTGGTGAAATTTGTTGTTTGTGTCTAGTCTTTTATTCCCAATCTGGAGAGTTCGGAGAGAGAAAAAGAATCAACCCCAGTTAAAGTACAACTGACGTGTGCATGTATCTACATGGCAAAAATGCCTCGAACTCAATCAGCTTGTATAACTTGTATAAGAGAAAAGCATCGCAAAACATCACAGAAAATGAACAGTATGCTAGCTTAGCATGAAGCTCAGTGATTATACTAAAGGAACAGATAAATCCCTCCAGGGTCTCTACGAAGCCAGGATATAATATAAATGGTGGCTGGTCATTTTCTCTCAGGATAATCGGCAGACTCAGTGTATTGTATCATCCAACTGAATTCTCAGATGCTGCAGATAAAGCTACCTGCAGACAATTACATGGAGTAATTCTTGTAAGCCCAACAAGTTTACAACCTGTGAGTAAGACTGTAAAAACTGGGTCGTTATTTCCCAATAAATCAGGTTTACTGCAGACATGGAAACAGCAGCTAGAACCAGAGCCAGGCAGTGATGGACGACTATTCTGAATTGAATGAAGAAGAAATCTCTTGTTCCTGCAAGTCCATGCATATACAATATTACAGCCATGAAAGTCATATCCAAAAAAAAAAAATGCGGAAACGAAAATACCATGCAATGCACTAAATGCCCAATGGGCCATAAGAACAAGGGACACATGCAGATTGGAGGTTCAGTTGATGATGATAATGGGTGGAGAACCTTTTGTTCTCTCTAGTTCAACCAGTGGTTCAAAGGCCCTTAATCTATGCTACAGGCTGAAAGAGAAATACATTGAAATATTGTAAGATTTCATTGATGCATTCTTGCTTCACGTCACAATTAAGAACTAAAAATTCCTTATCAAAATCCAAAAGCGAAGGAAGTCATTGTAAGATTACTGTAACCTCTGTTTCTAATGGTTTCAGATTTAACAATAATGCCACATTACTTGCAGTGTTTCATATTTCATTACAGTGGATGGATGTGGGGCGTCAGGGGTGGGGAAGGTTGATGTGATCCCTGCGGCCAACCCAGACATAAAGCGGTCACCAACACATCACTTTGATCCCAAGCACCTGATTTATGAGGATCGGAAGACTGCTTATAGGTCTTTTTGGGTTTCACTTTCTGGGATGCATCACTATGATCTCAAAGATTCACTCTGTTTTCATCACAACGCAGGTACATGCACATGCATTACATGTAGTTACTCATGCACATTGTCTTTCTGCTTCATGGTTTTCTACGTTCTTCCGCTAGCTGAAATACAGCTGTAATGTAGCACATGTAATGAGAAATCATAGAAATAGTTAACTTGTGACCTTTATATCATGTTGCTGAATAATGATATGCAGCTATATGTAAATGAAACTCACCATGTCATATACATTGTACTTTCTTTGGAAATGACATTATCATAATATTTATGCACCCGGAAGAACATTCTTTCACTGTGGATTATGTACATAATTTCTTCTTCATTTTTACTGGATTTTCACTATGCCAACTTAGAAATTACTCTGGAAGAAATTGCCTTAGGTCTGCTGTGTTCGCAAGCCTGTTCTGTGAAAGTATACCTTTGGGCAAAATGATCATTCACATTTTTCTATGATTTAATGATGATCTGATTGCTGGTCAGGCCCTGTTGTTCCAGGTGGAACAATGCCACAAGCTGGAGGCATTAAGGACTGTATGTTGAGCACTCTAGGATATCCAGCATACTTGAAGTACAAGCTTCACCAGCTTGGCTGCACTACCACTGTCAACTGTTGTATGAATACAGGAAACAAATGTTTCAAATTAAACTGACCCTTGATAAGTCACTATAATAAACTCTCTCAGGTGTGACACAAAATACATCATATTCTTGTGGATAAGGCAAGTGAACTCTAAAGTGAACTCCATGCAAGGCGAAGTGGAAAAATGAATCCACAGTGAACAGCCTATTGCCATCCATTAAGGTACCAGAACAATCAGAGCAGAGTAACTTTGAAAACTCCATGTCCAAGAACTGGAATGAGCACATGTGTCATGAGATCTGGTGATGAAAGGTATGCCAGCACCTCAAACACTCTCCCACACATGCTGCTGCCTAGAGACCCAAGTCAGTTTAATGTTGCATGCTTATTCCTTAACTAAGAAATTACCTTTCTTTACAGCCCCATGTTTTAATGGTTCTTAATTCTGAAGGAATAGTGCATTACAGACGATTATACTGTGAGGAAAATTGTTACATTATTTGTTCTAACTAATAGGTTCTGTCTTCAGTAACCAAAACCTGCCGCATATGTGACTGAGCATGGCACTGCATTACTTCAGTCTTGCATGTTATTAGCATGATTGGGAAAATAAGTAAGTTTTTTTAGCAGTATTCAGGAAAGTGACAATTAACACAAAGCAAGGAAATAAATTTGATGAAATTTGAGCCAAACTGATATTTGTTCTCACATGATCTCCCAAATCAAATAATTTTTGACAAAGTCTTGCAGGTATACATGTAACATGAGTAGTCTTGAAAAAAAAACAAACAGCGAAAGTAAGGTTTACAGTCTAATAGATTACTACCGTATTTAGCGTAGTCTGTGTTCAACACCTAAGTCCAGTTTTTGGTAACCACTTTTGTAAATAATGCCTGAATCAATTAATTAAGCTGGCAAATCAACTGATTTTAGAGGTTTTCTGCAAGCACCAGTCCATTCATACAATGCCATGGATACATCACACTGCAGATTACTGCGTAATCAATCCACTGTCAGCCCCAAATCCCTGCATGATAAAATCTAGATCACTAGAGGGCTGCAAGATATAATACAAAACAGAAAGTTTTGAAGATATTCCAGAAGACTGATACATGATATTAATCTTCCAAGGAGAAGTATCTGGAATCCTGGAACAGCTGTGTATGATCACCAGAGATTCAGACATTGTTATTGATTTTTGAACACCACCTTGCAAATATAATAAAAACCTCTACCTAAGAGCAACTTTGGAAAGTGTGAAGCATGTTATTGTTCTCATCCATGATGGAGGAAGTCAATAATTGACCTGAAACGTATATGACTGTCTCAAAAAAATAGTACATCAGTCAGAAGCAAAGTGCTAGTGGATTAATCATCAACATCAATAGTTTTGTAAGGCTGCAATTAAACAGAACACTGCGAGCAACAATGTGCATCAAGATCCAATTGCGCTATCAATATTATACTCCTGCTGCGATAAATGGCAAAAATCAAGACTTGATACAACTATTATAACAGGCAAAGCTGCAGGTATGGCAGCTATAATGGCATTTCTGGAAAGCTTATGCAATATCCTGCGGAGGATCCAAACAAAGTGGCCCTTACGGACATAATTTATGGCTTTCAAAGATTCCCGTCACTTCTGAAAAGATATCGCTGTCGTTGGCTACATGTTCAAATTAAATCTAATTCTGTCCAATGAAGACCGTTTCCACGGAAGAGAGCAAGACAAGTACCTTGGGGGTTGGACACTTACCGCAAGGCTCTGTGTTATTGGGGCATTCAATTCCATCGGCGCCAGCAGAACAAAAAAACGCCAGGGAGTGCTCTAAAGGACTCTGTACGAAGCCCGTTATCATCTTATCTGGCGCATTACCTGGATCAATATGCTGTCTGTTTTTGTCGCCTCTTTTCCCGCAGTACCTTAATGTGTTTACACGATTACTTGTGTCAAGTGTCCACAGTGACATCCACTGACATTAGCAAGCTGATTCATCAAACACTCCACCCTGGAACCTGGCTTTTTTGTCTACAGACAGAGTAGAAAGCTTTCAATATGCTTGACCATGTCAAGATTTTTTACATACACAATGCACACTAACATACTGCAAGGAAATTCATAGACAAGTTTTACAGTAGGTGAATGGAGAAAACATAAGAAAAACCTGACATGTACATGTGCTACAGGTTAAATTTCATCCTAGATTCCTCTAGCTTTATTGTACATGTACACTCAGATTATTAGGAAAATACATATCAAACAATTTTAATACCACTTGTACATGTATCTTTCCTTCCACCTTAACTGTTCTGCTGGTAAACCTTGTTGGGAGAAGAGGCACCCAGTATTTTGCAGAATGAGCACTCTTCTAATTATATGGCAATATTAATCCTCGACTGTCATCATATCATACATATACCTTTATGGCACATCTATGTTACTGTTATACAAAACATGGCATGGCAAATTTCTAAAACCAGGTGGCCACCTTTAAACAAGGCACACATCACCTGAAATAGAATTTTATATACACTTCAAATATTATTTTTCATTAGTTTATATTCATATAGAATGTAGACATAAAACTATCAAAGGGTGTTTTACAGCTAAAAATAATCTGTGACATTACTTTTCAGCATCTTCAGTATGGCCCTGAAGGTCAACCTAGACCCTCAATCTTCACTGAACTTTTAATCACTGTAAAAAATAAGAGAAACTGCCCTAATATGAACATACAGGTAAACTGATGCTAAACTTTTTGGCTGACTTTATATCAAGCCATAACACAATCTGCTTTGTACAAGTACACTAAACTCACGGAGACCTGATGATTTCTAGGTACATGTAAATTTGAAAGAGTAAAGAGAAAAGGTTTCATATTAAACACATCTGAAACTTCACAAAAACATGCACTGAAAATACGATGTGCTCATGCAGCTGTAACTTTGCTGTCCATGCCGACAGAGATGAGACTGATCAATACATACTCGCCATGTATTTTTTTCGTGACTTTTAGGGCCTACTAAAGGCATGATACTAGCTCATGGCCAAAAACAATCATTACTTTCTTATTGGCTAATAAAACCTGTTCTTCTTTACTATGTATCCATCAAAGGTTAAGTATTCAGCTTAGCACAAATACATAGCAATGAAAACATCACATGACACATTAAGCATAAGACATGTTAGAACTCAGGAATCACAACAGCAGAGATTTAGAGCTTGACCGCCTGGATGTGTATGTACTCCGAAAGCCCGGTACAAATGTCCATTGAACCAGTTAGGGGCTGGTATGTCCCAGGTCTGATAGTCCATTATTTATTTCGTTATTTATTTATTCCAATTGTGTTTTACGCTGCACTTAAGAATACTTCTCTTACACAACGATGTCCACTATTATAATGGGAGGAAACTGGGCAGATTCCAAGGGAAACATGCATGCTGGCAGAACGCTGCTGATTTATCTTAATGTCATAACTAAGGCTTGATGTAAGCAGTTAGAGTGGTTCTGACTTCAGATTTTCATAGTCCTGTTTCAAGCAAACACTACAGAAGATACCACTTTGTTTACATCTCATTCCATATCAAGGATACAGGTAACCACTGAAGGCCGTTGTACATGTATATACACACTGACCATTTCTCTTCTTCATTCACAAACCCTCAAAAAGTCTAGAATGCATTACTTTAACTGTTATCACCTGTGGATTTATCTGTTAGATCGACGATAATGCAATCTGTCATCTCTCAGGTAATAGATTTAACAGAAGACATTTTGGAGGATATAACACTCCATTGTTGAATCTTTGGAGGATATAACACTCCACTGTTGACATTAAAATAAGACTCATAAAAGTCAGTTCACAATTCAGTCGCAAGGATATAGGACCGCTATAAGTACCAATGTAATTCATTAGAAACAATTAGGAATTCTCTACTGCAGGTTGTGTAAACTATTCTAACCATTTAGCAACATTAATCACAAATTAAGTAATTTGCTACTATGACTGCATAATAACTTTATTCTATCACTTTCTAATGTTACAATGACCCCTACTGAAGTAAACACAACCAATTCCTATAAAAACTTTTGCTGTTTGTTGCTACATTATGTGTAAAAATTTACTACAGTATTGGTTGGGAAAGTTTTAACATTATCAGTCATTCTTACAACAGCATTGGTTGCTGTAATATCATACGTCCACACAGAAGTGATACAGTATCAGACTGTCTGTTGGTTACAACAGCACTAGTACGTACCAAGTTATTGTTCATCACATGATGTACATGTAAATGTACAGGTGTGATTATGGACATTATTCATTCAGATCTCTGCTCACAAAGCCATTACACACATGCAGTTTACATCATGGGAAAAACGATAACCAAGTTTTGTGGTTTTAAAATCACACTTGCTTTCAGGAATTTCAAATGACAAACAAACCACCAAAACTGCATGGCTACAGTCAAACTCTAGTTAGCTGCAGAACTGAGGGCCCATGTAAGCATTGAGGACTTGGGATCAAAGGTGTTAAAAGCTAGAAAACAGCTCACCAAGAAGTTAGGCTAAAAATCCATGACAGAAAACTACATGCAGGCAGCACTGAAATCAGATATACAGTGTAAACACTGTTCACACTCAGCAAAGAGAGAATCGATTCCAGCTGATTAATACACAGTGCAACTCAGTGACAAATACTGCAATATGTGCACCAAATGGATTTATTTGGAATTAAGACACCTTTGAATACTTTGGGCTAGTCTGACATATTGACATGAATGTTGATCAGCATTTCAGTGATGTTATATTGAAATTGTGACACCTGGAACAATGGAGGGGTATGCACCAGACACTATACACATGCCTGTGAATTAAATTGCCACATAATGTGTTTTTTTAGACGCAAATACAGGTCATCAAATACTCCCTTTGTTGTTGCATTTGACACATTTTGTTGGTAGCATCCACATACTCTCTAAGCATTTGAAAGAACTCTCTACTTCAAATCTGGCCTTTCCAATTATCCTCAAATTTGGCCTTTCCAATTATCCTCAAATTTGGCCTTTCCAAATATCCTCCACACAACTATCACAACCAGTCAAAATGGGTGACTTAGTCATGGGCAAAATTTTACAAATACATGTACATACACACGTATAAGTGCTCTGTGATGGAATTCAATAAATACAGAATCATTGCTGTTCCCCTTGTTTACTGCTTTTTCTTAGCAGCTTTGCTTTTACATGTATGCAATACGAATACATGAACAATACATGCTTTCATGCATTAGAAAGAGACAGTGAACAGAACATTCCCCCACAACAACAGGGGCATTTTTTTCTCCTGTTTTTTTTTTTGCTTTTTGTTTTATTTATTTTATACAAGCTGTCTAGGTGAACCCTTTATGACACCGTGGCAAATGACATGACATCATTCACAGTATTATCACCATGAAAGATAGGCAACATGTAGCCTATACACGCAAGAGGCACATGAACCTACTGCGTCTAAACCTGGAGGACGTATGTTCCACTAGAGCAACAACACCCAGCCTGTAGATATACAGGTAAACATCTGTTACCAACTTAAATAATAACACTGTGCCACATTCCATAATGTCTACATGACTACTTCGTGAAGTACATGCACAGGTATTGGCAAATAAAATGTCACAGCATCAGTTTTATGAGTGCATAGAGGGAACTTGAGTAAACCACAGACCTTCAGCAAGCTACTGACAAAGCTTTGCAATGGTGACATTTATTGACATCACACACACTTGCATGTCACATGATGTAAGAAAAGTGGTCTTCCACAAATGCAACACTATGAAGTTATAATGGGTCACAATTACTCCCTTCTTCAACACACCTCAATACAACATATTACAGCACAGAGTAAACCCAGAGCAGTGGCGGCTGGCAAATGGTCACTTTTCACAGGTGAAAATCCTGAAATGTACGCTGTTTCATCCTTACTAGACGATTATCAATTGTCATATATCATTATACCGATGTGTACATGAATCGTTCAAGGCTGTCTGGGTTTGGCGAACATGTAAGGGTACACATATCCTGTGCAATCCGAGACTTCCACTATGTGCGGGCAAACAGGAAAATAAAGCTGGAAATGGCACAAGGATATGCTTTTACACGTTGCATTTGCATGAACATCAACCTATAGACAGCAGGCAAAATTCACATGGGGCCCAGTAGCAAATGTCTGATCTTGTCAATTAACAAATCAAATGTAAATATATGCAAAAATGTCTGTGTTAAATCAATTGATTGATGATATTCTACTATGTTAAGCTGAGCTTACCTGTGCCATGGTTTAGTATGGAAGAAAAAAACACTACATACATGCACACCTGCAAATTCTCATTTACACTCTAAATCTTTTCATTTTTGGGAATTATCGGGTCTGCTCCTTATACCCAGTATACATGTAATTGTAACACAGAAATACACGTGGAGTTTCCATTTTCTCACATGGTTAGTCCATCTAATGAACATATCCAAAGCTTTACATTTCCGAAAAACTGGTAGGGAACTGTACTTTTCACCTTTCAGCTTTCTAATATCTGTTCTAAAAAGTTACAAGAATTAGGGTAATCCAAAAACAATCTACATGTATTGACTTTCACACAGGTTTGAAGTTTCCCACATTCAATTGCACATTATGTTGCTACTTTGTCCTTTAAATTAATGACCTTTTGCTTTTAATATTTTTAACAATGCCAGTATAATTGCAGCAGAGAGTGTGATTCCATGCAAGTGTGCATGACAGAGGAGCATTAGAGGGTTGTTGACTTCATGTCTTGTCAGGTATTTGGGGAAAAAAAGATGGTATCGAAAACAAATTGTGCATTCATTTTCATGCATGCAAAATATGCAAGCCTGAACTGTTTGAGGTCTGCATGCTTGCATATAAACTCTTTGAGGTCTGCATGCTTGCATATAAACTCTTTGAGGTCTGCATGCTTGCATATAAACTCTTTGAGGTCTGCATGCTTGTATATAAACATGAACAACATGATATTAGGAGACGAAATTGAGTCACTTTAAGAAGGCTTTTATTACAGAGGATGCATATTTCTAAAACATATTCTGTATTATTTAACTTTGATCAGTGACACACTAGTTCTGGTAGCATGAAATTACCTGCATACTTGCACAGCAATGCTTAATAATTCTAAGCACAATGACTGTTTCTTGGGGACACCCAAAAAAGAATCTGGACAATTAATCTTCCACTTCAAATAACCTAAAATCTAAACATCAAACAAGATAAAGTTCCCCATTAATTCAAGCATAAAACTTCAACCTGCAGGCTTACCTAAATTCCTAGGATATCAAAGATGTCTCCCAGAAACCAATGACCATCAAAGGAACTCCAAAATTAAATAGTCCATTCAAGAAATAATCAACCTGAAGGAACTCTTTACAAGTTTTTCTAATTTCAATGGAATAATTTAGTTCAGCAAGTCATGTAATCTCAACGAAGTTTTCAATGGAATGAAAACTGTATGGATAAAAGGAGAACGCTGATTGAACAGCTCCAAACCTTCTCATGTATGATATTTTATGTTTTACAGATAACGAAATACTGATGGAAATTAAAGCAGTATGAAACTGGCTCACGGCTAAAGGTGGTGAAAAACACAAAGCCTATCAGAACTGGTTCCGTTAAGATATAGTTCTCATTTAACATTGCTATATGCACTGCAAGATCTACAGATGTTTTACATGTAGTTCATAAAAATGTCTGGCCTCCAAAGCTGTTGGGTATTTATAACCCAAACCTGAATTAATTCAAACTAACAAGTAATTTAAACAAAAATATGACCATTTCTTACCAATAAAAGTTTGATTTGCACACAAAATTCTTTCATTAATTCACAGATCAAAAGACTCTCAGACTCAGAGCCTTTTTCTTTTTGCATTATGTTTTGTTGCTGTATTGCAACCTTGAAGGTTTTGCATTGATCAGAATCTCCAGATATGGCCTTGTAACTGGTTATGTTGATCTCCATATTGTTGGACAGCCACAATGCTGACATAATCATAGCTGTGCCCCACTTTAATATTCATCTTGATAAATTTATTATTCATTTGATTGTTGTTTAACACCATCCGCAACACTCTATATTGATGTAGCCGGAGGGACATATCCTTACACTGTATAAATTGTATATGTGTTATCTTCCCCTTATCATATTGTTAGCAGCTCATAAGGGCGCCACTAGTCAGTTCCGTCTCTACTCTGCAAAAAAGCACAGGCGCTGACCACAGACCAACTTGTTCAGACATCGTGGTGTTAAAGAAGCAATTTGCTGTTAGATGTATGTGAGTAATATGGTACTTCGCTACTGTTGTTAGCGCATGAAGCAATACTGTGTTAAGAGTATCTGGAGGTAGACCAGTTGTTCACAAAAGCCACTTATAGTTCACTGTACCAACTTAAACGTAAGTGCAACGTATACATGTACACATTCAGTGCACAAACAAGGTTTTCTAAAACTGGCACAATGGTCAGATAAAGCGAATGTGTGTTTAAATGTCGCGTATGCTAGGATAAGTATGATACTCCTAAAAGAGCACTCTGTTTAGCATACCCCTACTGTCTAGACTTGTGGGGCTAATGGTGGCATGTTGTTGTTTGCTGCAATTCTATATTACAACACACTAACCACACGGCGGTGATGGTGGAGCAAATCTAAGTGTACCTGTGAGCAATGGCCTCCATAACCAGGGTGAGAAGCTACTTATGTGCTTGTGTAAAGTTGGCTAATTCCTCAGACTGCTAGCATGGCGTTGTTGTTGGATAATGATATGTGACGAGTGTGTCTCATAGCTGTTGAGGTGTACATATAATAATGTTCACATGTTCACATGTTCATACGCCATACTGATCTCATTAGCGACGAAACTTGATGTCCTGAACGTACGGTTATTGCTGTTGCTCTATTGACACATTTAGGATATGTGGCAATGCCTTAAAAGGAGCAGAGTATTTGACCAATTTAGATATTGCATGGAGTCAAGGCAGCAGTGATGTGATATTCTCCATGTGGGTGCTAGGTTACACTTTGATATTCTGATACACTGTAAGACTTATCACATTGTAAGATTTTTATACACTGTAAAAACAGGACACACTGTAAATATTCTGCACAAAAGTCAGAGCTGACACTTGTGTTTTTTATGTTACAGTGACGTTACAGCGTGAAGCCACTGTTTTCTTTCTGCGACAATTTTCCCTTGAATAGAGCAATTCAAACGGAGAAATGGGCTTTGTCTTTTAATTAAGGCACCCACGGTGTCTAATGTTTCCCATATCGGTTCCATTGATAAAAAGAAACTGAAGGTGTTGGACACTTTGCAGGCATGACATAGACCCATAACTCTATCAAACATGACAAAGACAGCAGCAAAGGTTTATTCCCTGAAGACTGGAACCAGTCTGTTATCTAGTAGTAATGGCTTGGTCAATCTGTGAGCTACCAACAAAGATAAGAACTGAATCAAGGCTCCTGGTCCACAGTCATGCAGGAGCAGAGATAATGGGATCCATGAAGCTTTATGGATATATCTTGACAACTTCCAGTGACCTGCTTATCTTTAATACTATGTACATGTGCTGCTATGCATTAGTTAACCCATTTTGGGTGAGGAAGTGGACCAATGGGTTACTTTTACATTACCAAATAAACTGTGCATTCCCTTTCTGAAGCCAACTGTTAATGACTGAAGCAGTCTAAGTGCCTTTCTGACCTACATATACAATGTTGCCTCTTCCACAAAGGAATAATACTAGTTAAACCTACATGTAAGTTTGTCTTAAATCACTAATATCCCAATTTTGTTGCTGTAGTGGTCTCTCTTCTGTGAAAAAATTGTACACTACGATCGCTGTCACCTACAATCAAAATGTATATATGTATGCTTGGGTTTTACGTCGTACTTAATACTTTTTCAGTTATATGACAACAAGGTATAAATATATATGTCTATATATGCACTGTCTCTTCTTGCGGCAGGGCAAGTCCACGTTTTCGAAGTGCTGCTGCCACTGGAACATCATGCCGTAGACACCAGACATGACACTCCACCTAGTCACATACTGACACTGGGCTGATCAGTCCTGTTTCCTGGCTCTAGCCAATCAGTGCTGAGCACCAATTGAGGCAGGAACAAGTACCACTTCTTAAGTGTGTGGTATGACCCGACCCAGGATTGATCCTGGATTTCCCGACCTCAAGGCGGACACTTTAACCACCAGGCCACCAAAACACCTGAACTTTGTTTGTAAATACTTACAATCATTCCAAAACTATCCCCTAAACACAAAAGCTTGCCTTAGGCATGTCAGGTGGCGTGCTAGTAAGTTCTGACTCCCTTCCACTAATGTGGTTATAGTTTACATCAGTACTATCATCCATATCTTATGACTTTTGGCTTCATAAAATCCTGTTTTGTACACAGAGCGATCAAATACCCCGGCTACTCTTCCCTATGCCACATACATCTTATATGTAAAGTATACAATATTAACCTCTTAACACTCCGATAACCATACATGTATGTACTTTAAGATTGAGCCCCCAACTAATGTATTTAATCAGGCAATAAATTGCAATTGCATTCACAATGCATACTGCTACACTTGCCACAACTAACAGAGGAGCTATGGCCAACTTAGCACCCAGTATCAGACAAGTGGCCATCAGAGGCTGAAGTTTGACTGAGGCTGGAACTGTTTGTTTATTTATTTGATTGGTGTTTTACGCCGTACTCAAGAATATTTCACTTATACGATGGCGGCCAGCATTATTGTGCGTGGAAACCAGGCAGAGCCCAGGGAAACCCATGACCATCTGCAGGTTGATGGCAGATCTTCCCACGTACAGCCAGAAAGGAAGCCAGCATGAGCTGGTCTTGAACCCACAGTGACCGCATTGGTGGGGGACTTCGGGTCATTGTGCTACGATAGTGCGCTACGATAGCATGACTGATCCGGGGAGGCCCCTGAGGCTGGAACTGCCTTCTGCGGCTAATGGAACGGCAGGGCATTGGCCATCAATTGAAAATTAGCCTCGTTCTCCTGTGTACTACGAGACCTCAAAACATTTTGACAAAAAAAAAACGATGGTCATCTGAAATGCGAATGTCGCTTATTAAGGCAAAGAAGATGTAATCTTCAAGTATGTGAGACAGACTCTCCTGTAAGTTGAACATGTATACATACCTCACTGTAGACCAGCTATGCAGTAATACGTGACAATTCCGTTCTTGTTGCCTAGCTGTTTTCATCTTTCCATGCAGATGTTCCATGATGGAATCCATCACTTATTTATTTATTTGAATGGTGTTTTACGCCGTATTTAATATTTCACTTATACGACGGCAGCTAGCATTATGGTGGGAGGAAACCGGGAAGAGCCCAGGGGAAACCCACGACCATCTGCAGGTTGCTGGCAGGCCTTCTCACACAAGGCTGGAGAGGAAGCCAGCATGAGCTGGACTTGAACTCACAGTGACCGCATTGGTGAGAGGCACCTGGGTCAATACCCCACAGAGGCATATACACCTTGCAAAGCTTTAAGAAGTTAAACAAAGGCAGTTTAACTTAATCAAACATCCTTCAACTTCCATCTGTAACTCACATGTAGAATTCCATCAAAATGAATAAGTAAATTTAACAAAACATAAATCATGGCTTTAATATTTTGAACATTATTTTGCTTTCCTTTTTTTCTGAAAAAATAAATTGATAAATTGAAGGGATCAAGGACAGTTTGTAACACTAAAAACTGTACTATCCTGTAATAAATGATTTAACATATGTACTAAAATAAAATTATTTAATCTATGCATTTTTATCACATACTAGTCTATACAGGACTACTGTATTTCAATATCTTTAAAAAAAACCCACAAGATCATTCGGTGCATGTCTCTGAAATTTTCACACGTATATGAGCTAGTTCATGTACAGCTATAAGTGTGTTCACTCTCAGATTTGTCAAGGCAAGGTTTGGAACACGGCCTTAACAGGTTGTTGCACTAGGCAATTAGTCTTAACATTCTGCCTTCAATGGATAATTATGATGGAAAATAACTTTTGGCAGATGGAGCAACATAATACAACATGTATCTGTTTCTACCCACATTACAGAAACACAGAAAACGAGTTGCCATTGTGAATTGCTGACATGAATCTAATGAGAAGCCAATGACAGACAACAGCAGATTGAGGTTCGGAGAAAACAAAGAAGGGCCAGTAGGGCCAAGACAAACACTTTTACTGGATTTCACTGTTATGGGTGCATGTAATCTGTAAAAAAAAGTAGGCAACGCCATCTGATGCATGTATCCGATGTTTGGGAAAATTCAAGCGCACACTAATGATGGCGTTGACATTCTCAATCCTAACCCGCTGACATCATTAGCCAGGCATCTTCTGAGGAACTCTGCCACTTCTTATAAAGCACTTTAGAATGTGAAAGTGTTAATTACTCTTCTTCGTCATCAGGGGGATTTAAGGGCATATTCCAAGTAGACCAAGCCTTAAGAGGCAGGATACGTCTGCATGAAAAAGATCACCGAAAAAAAGGTAACAAAAAAACCCCAAACAAATCACATCTGGTATGTTCACTTTTTTCAAGCATATATCAACATATATAACAGAATGTGAAAATAAATCACATTTTTTAGAGTTTTTTTAGACCATATCTTCATTCATAATATAAACACAGTTACTACTCAGTACATTATACCAATAATAATAATTTTTAATATTATGAGGAGGTTCAATTAGTACAGGGAAAAACTTCCTTTACAGTCTAAAAGTCCAATTTAAACAGAGCACTATATGTGCATCTATGTACATGTATCATCAAGACATTAACAAAACATCAACACGTGATAGTTCATGAGAGCACCAGATCAAAACTGGTTTCAGCTGGGTAGAGAAGTTTTGGAGAAAATGTGGGCTTCTAAGCATCTTTAAAAAGACAATAAATCAGGTGATTTTTGACAGATATGGGCAGTTTGTTCCAGAGGGTAAGACCTGAGCAACAGAAAGAATTCTTGAACATTTCTTTGTTAGGTTTAGGGACCAAAAGATAGTTTGATTTTTGGTAAGCTGAAGCTGTTTAGACAACCAGAGTTGATTCAAACATCTCAAACACTAATACTGCTTTTTGGTATTCAATGTGTTAATATGGTGTCATCCATTTCAATTTTTTAAACATTTCGCTGCTTAATGTGGTATATTTAGTATCAAGAATCACTCGTGCAGCACATTTCTGTAGTCGTAAGATGCTGTTAAGTAACTCTTTAGAAGCAGAGCCCCAAGAGTGGAGCAGTAATCCAACGGAGGAAGAATGTATTCATTGTGAAATAGCAGCCTTGCGTGAAATGGTAGACATTTCTATATTCTTGCAAGAGTGTGACCTTAGATAATATCTGTCGACACAAGTCTTGGATATGTTTATCCCATGTCATGGTGGAATCAACAGTGATGCCCGATCCATTAAGTTTTAGGTCAATTTTTTGGCTAAGGTAAATTCTGCTGGGATTTTCATGAGTTTTATCTTCATGAAATTTTGTAACCATGTTGTTTTCTAAGTACCATTTGTGAACATTATGGCCTTCTTCATTCAGGGCTCTCTCCATCTATTATACACAGTGCTCAGAAAGTTGTTTTTTATTTTTCCTTATTTGGAGCGTAAATATAAAAATCAATCACCAAATCGGCGAATCGACAGATTATCTGTTCACCATACTTTGCAGTCAGCAAATAAATAAGAAAATTAAAATCTACTCGCCAGTATCTGAGCTTTTACCATCAGTCTGGTACAACCTGGCTCTCTTTGAGTTAGTGTATGAGGCCTAGCTGGACTGTCTTCCTGTGAAAACATATTTTGTTTGGCGTTTGGCTTTGTCAAAGCCAGGAACAAACATACACCATGACCCCCCTTGTGTATATTGTCCTAGGGCAAAACAGTCACATTGTTCAATTAAGCCATAACCCAAGAGTCCGTTCTATAATTATTTCATTTCTTCCTAGGGCAGTACTTGCCTGTAGTATCAACATATGATCCAGTCAATGAAGAATTCATGCTGTTCACTGAGGTGACCGCCGAAACTTAGGTCACCATGAAAGTCTCCTTGCACTGGTGATAAATACCAGTGGATTTACTTTTTCTTTGGCCAGTGTTGCTGTGTATGTCAAATAAATATTTGCAGCGTTGGCTAGTACATTGCTACATTTCTTTACTTGCCATAACATTTGAATTTGTCGCCAATGGTGACTATGTGACGGTATTTTTCAAGCCTCGAACCATGTACATGTACATGAATATCAATTTTAATCATTAATCCACACTGACACTGCTCAAAGAACAGTACTGATGTACACATATAAAATAATTATGGAACTGGGGCCATGGGTTAGTGGTTACAGGCACTAATTTGGCTTTCAATTGGTACTTATAACACATAAGGTTCAAAATCTGCCTTCAGCATGTGCTCAGGACAGAAGATTCCCCTGTTCTCAATGCATGTGAGGCCTTGGTGACAATACGTGGTTGACAACGCTCACATGGCCATTGCTGCAGTCTAATGTTTTCTGAAGACTACTTGTCTTCTGCCAATATGGTCCTCATGTCTGTTCGTCACACAAGGGAACATTTGTCAGTAACTCGCTAAATGTTACTTCAAGCACTCAGCTTTCCTTCACCAATGAAATGCACTGCCATAACATATGTATGCAAAAATGACAAATGGAAAATCCTCCATTATGGTGCCAAGTAACAATCAAATAACTATGACGAAATAATTGACAATATTTGCAGCATACCAACCAATTACTGCAGCAAGTGTATCACTTCATAATTAAGCCTTCAAGCCATCATGTCCCGCAAAGACACCATACATGAAAGGTTGTAGTGTGGAATCGCCAGAATCTCATGTGATGTTTGCAATCAATGGTCAGCACAAATGTCATCTTGGACAACGGTGTGAACTTTCCGTTCAGTGCACCAGATGGAACTAGGTGTATAAAGCTTAAGGCACAGTTCTGAAGAGAAACAAACGTGACAAGGTTTAATGGAACATGTGCCGCTAGTGTTGCACACATAACAGTGGCTCTTCCGATGGCTATACGTACATAACATGGCATTGCTCATACATGTATGTCAGCACTGTGCCAGATTTTGTTTTGTAAAGACCAACTGTCAAACATCTAGGAGCAGCCAAACTAGAATGGACAACCTATCAGTTTTTTTTACCTGGATGGTATAAATTTAGCCTAGCGTGGAAAACAAGGTGTCTGGTTAATATTTTTTTCTAATTTTTCCTGTGCCTGACCTATGTTCATTAGAATACAGTCAGTACTGAATACACAGAGATACGTGTACCATGTACTCTTTTAGATAATTTTCTAACACATACACCTTCAGAATTTTGTTAACTTACATGTACCTTAAATAGGTACCTACCTGTATGCATTTATTTATTGTATTGATAGACAGGAACCACCTGTGTAATTCTGTTAACCTATCTTGTAAACTAGACAAACCGCTATTTGTCACGGGACATACATGTACGCTTAGTCACAGGCACCAGTGTAATGATTTAGGTGCACCTTCATTTCTATATTGTCCTGAATTCTGAGTAGAACCATGTTTATATGCATGAGGCCCTATATTCACATTTCAATGGCAATTAATCATTAGAGTCTGAAAGCAGGTGATTTTCAGAAAAGTTTTACACAAACAATGTTGAAATTAATGCTGTAAATTATACTTGGATTTGTTAACCTTCATTAAAGATCTGGTGAAATAGGTCACAACCTTTAGGTTACAAAGTGATCAAATTCTGTAAAGTAGAGCAATTAACTCATGAAATGTATCCCAACACTTACAGCAACCAAATCACTATATATACATAAGCCCATAAGGAGTGATGTGCTCAAAACCAATACCAATACACCTGTTATGACCAGGGCAATTTGGTGATTTTATTTACTGTTAAAGACATTGTATGCTGATCAATACACAGGGCTGTCAGGATGTGTGTCTCTACATGTCCCTCCAATATCAAGAATGTCAAGGGCCTCTAGCAGTCACACACATACCAGTCAGGCCACAACTGAGCAGCAACACCACTTCATACAAGATGCAAAGTCTCACAAGTGGGTAAGATATTGTTTGAAAGGAAGTAATCAATTTTGCCAATTGTAACCTTGATCAATAAATGTATATTTAACTAAAGCTAACAAACTTGAAACATTCAAGCATGTCCATTCAGAGATTTTCATGAACAAATATACAGTTGTTTAGAGGTACATGTACATGCAAGCCATCGTATTAATATCATGTACATTCTTGCATAATATGACAAAGCAAAATGTTAACTTCACTGATGGAAATAGTTCTGGTTTCATGTAGCGTTCTGACGACAATCAGTGAAGTAGTTTTTCACATCTGGCTCAGTTCTGGCCAGATTAAAATGTGGTAATAACATGAACATTTCTTTTGGTTGGTAGCTTTTCAGTATCGCTAAAAGGCCATTACATTATCACTTAGCTTGTGTGAAAGGCGGATACATACAGGAATGCAAATGTAGGCACCACAAAGAAATCTGTTGATCAGGAAGCTTAACAGAACACTCTGATAATCATCTGTTAAATGATTCCCTTCTCCTCTAATCTTAGGCAGAATACATTACTAGATTGATCAACTAAATTGTGAGGCGACAAAAACAGAATTAAAAAAAAACAACAGAAGCCAAAATCAAGCTAAATTATTCTTTCTGATGTCTGTTTGAAATACATCTTATCAATGCCAGCACGAAACTAGCTACTCTGGTATTTTTGTGAAACAAAAGCTGAATAAAGCACATTAATCCATTGCAAATATAATAAAAGATTTACCACTAACATAATTAGAACAAATTCCCATTGGTGAATAAGAAAAAAACCTGTTCTATCATATTTGCTAATGGATGGGAATTAATGCATGTTGAGACCATCTGCGACATGTCAACATTATGTATGTTTCCATGCACAGACAACATATCATGGTTGTCTGGATGAGGAACACTGTATTATTTTATAGGTATTATAAGCATAAGATGTTTTCACATTATCACAGTAAGTGAACATCACTTATTTCATACTGTCCAGATTCTGATGAAAAACAAAATTCCAAAAACTGAAAGACTGAAAAGCTAAACTTCTCATTATTTGCTTACTCCTCTTATATATCATCCAACACCAGGTGGAACAATAAAGGCTATAATAATTCCAACAACCTTTCCCTTTCCCATATCACACAGCTAAAGGCCTTCCATGTTGAACACAGTATAACGAATTCCTCTGATATGTTCACTATTAAAAGCTGGTAAATAAAATAAGCACGTATCCATATTCAGGAGTTGCTGGTTAGATATAACCCTGTTAGTGATTCAAAACAAAACTCCTTCCCCTGAGTTTTTGCTTGTGTATGTGTCCATGCTCATATACTTATCAGCACTCTCAGAAAACAAACAACTGAGATTGACAGAATTTCCACAGTGGCACAGGAATCTGCATTATTCTGTGCCTTTTAGTGTACATTCCAAAAGACTCAATTCAACAATCCACAGTTACTGAGATGAAAGTGGTGATCATTACAGCCATGTATTAGACTGTTACATCTCATACAGTGTATTAGGAAACCTCTGATAAAATTTTCTCGTCAGCAAAGTAAAAGCAGTGAGCTGTACTTAATGGCCCAGTTAGTAAAGGAATTAAACTAGACAAAACACTGCGTGCATCAGGACTGCAATATTATTCTTGCTTCCAATAAAATCATAGATAACAACTGAACAGTATCTTAACATCAAAGTTGAATCATCTAAAAACTGAGACTGTATGCAGTTGTGTATACATGTGCCAAACATATCAAATTTGAGAGACGTCTTTCATTAGAAATACTGATGAATTTGAACAATTCCTGTCAACTCATCACAGCAATTACAACCACTGCCAGATGAAAGCATTAGGAATTGTGTATAATGATGGGAACTTACTTTGGGGGAGGCGGGATGTTATCAAAACTATCAGACAGACCCACAACTCCGCTGTTACGGTGATGCGCGTAGCGACGGTACGATCGCTCTCGCATGGGTGCCGGTAGGTGGTTGACGGGATTGCGATGTCGCTGGAACCAAAGGTTTGACATGCTGGCCCACAGCATTAGCAAGGCGCCGTGGTCACCAGCCCGCCAACATACTTGTCTGCGATCGCACAACTAATGCCAGTTCCAGCGGCTCTGCCCTACTCCTCCTGCAGGACTTTGCTCTCCTGTGACAACCTGGTAATCCAATATGATGGGCACACTTAACAACTGTCTGCAATCCAGTAGAGCAGCAGAGCACGTGCCAGAAAAACACATCATAATTTATGTATAACAAACTTGTCTAGATGATCATACAGTAGTGGAATGTCACCCAAAGACAACCACGCTCTTGTCACGTCGGCTTCAAAAACAACCCAAGATCAACTAGTCTCATTTCACCGTGGGCTGATGTTGATCTGACTGTTTTTCTCCCTGCAGCTTAAATACTGTTACATCCAGGAAGTGAACATCTGCCAATTAATTCTCCAAGTGTTAAAGGGTCCCTTTCGTGTCTCTTGAAACACGAAGGTATATCCTAAGGCAGAACCTGCTCTTAATTCATTCTCCTTCAAAATTCAATACAGGTATGTATGTATGCACATTAAAATATGGAAAGCTTGATTATAATTTACTGTTCTGTGACTAAATCTTTTCCTTTTAAAAATAAGACAGATTATAGTTATACAATGATTATGGAATATTTTGGCAATTTTCCTTGTCACAGACAAAACTTTGCACCATCCATTTCATGCAACTATAAAAGAGTGATCTCGAGAGAAGACTCCCCGGTTGTTTGTTTTTTTTCTTTCTTCTTCAGACTGACTATTTCTGGACAAAGCTCAGTACAATGTAAAGCCTGACATTCTCTGCGTCCATAAAGAAATGCAACCACAACATCAATCTATACGGCTGAGAGATTCATACGCTCTCGTCCAGAAAAACTAATCCAATCTCTGTGTTAATCACATATCAGCATGTGAGCGAGGAAGCACGCGTACGTAGGTCATTCCCTGCCCTTGACAGATCAACCAGTAAGGAGAAGCTGGAGTCAGTCGAAGTGAACAATCCCACTGGTCCCCGACAGTTGCTGCTCGCCACTGTCAGGCGTCCAGTCTACCCTTCTATCAATACTATGCCCGTGGGTTACAAAAGCCAGCTGTGTCACAGGCTCACGATCTGAGTGCATTAAGAACAATGTGCTGTATCTTCCAATTTTCAGTGGCTACATGCAGATGTACATCAAATGATATCCTGTCCATTATATATGGGCATATTATACAATAGGATGTTTATGATGAGCTTCATCTGAGAGCTCTAGGGGTCTAGTTGTCTGAACCAGGTGTGAGGTAGTAAATGAAATCCCACTTTCCAAACAGAGCCTAATTAACACATTGTATCTTGCACTAACGAATCTAAATTAACAGTCTCTATCTCCACCTGTGCTTCGTAGGTCTTGAACCTTGCACCTAAGGATATATATATATACATACAGCATTAGTATTGAAGCCTTTGATCATAAGCCTTCTTGTACATGTATATCCTTGTGTTACCGAGCTTGGATTGACGATTTACAGGCGCTGCCTGAAATCCTGTTCCAGACATTTCCTCCTGTTACAGACACTTCCTAACATGTATGCTCCCAATCAGTCCTTAAGCAAAGATGCTGATCTGGCCACAGGATGGCCTTAGCTCTCTCACAGTGAGCAGTTCCTATACAACTAGGCTCACAGAAGCCTGGGGAGCCTATGTAACTTATCACCCATGATGAAAACCAGTCTACTAAGCCAAACTATTAGAGTAAGCCCGGCATTACAGAACAATATGAAAAATATTCAACCTGCTTGTATGCATGGTTTTCAGATAATAGCGATATACTGTGGCATTTCTGTTACAGAAAATACAAAAGAAAATAATGGCCAACGTAAAATGTCAACATGTCATATTGATTTGATGTGTGACCTAATTACTAACTGCTGTGAAAAAAGTCAAATCACTGAATCTGTATGTGCAAGCTAGATGTATGCCATTATGTTCCCTCCTACCTATCGCAAAAGATCTATAGATGAAAACTAGAGTTAATTAAATAGTATCGGCAGTGCTTATAATCAGAAATTATAAATCCTGACAGAATTACTTTTTCTTCTATGTGACCTTCACCTACAGCTGTCTTCTGTAGTGTGACCTTAGATCCCAGAACAGTAAGAGCTTTACCTAAAGCACATATGGGCCCCTGCCTGTCCTTATCACATACCCGCCCCCACACCCATCGATCCCCCCCCACACACACACACACCAACACCCCTGCCTAAGAAACTACAGTGTCTGGAACATCAACATCGAAACATTTAGGTACAAGAATATTTTACAAAAAGAAACAAGCTCAAATTCTGTGGTACTGGTAATTATGGAGGAATGAAAGAACGAAGTAATTAAATTCTTCAAAAAATAATCAGATCATGACAATAATGGTAATTAAGAAATTGTCCTGATTTCAACTGTCCCATCTTAATTTGTTTTTCTGATAGACAAGATTATGCTACAGATGAACACCCTAACACGCCCACCTGGTGACAGGTGCAAAACACAATGCCCCATCATGTCCACTGCAGTCAAGAGGGGGCATAACAATAACGGCACCTCACACACACACCTGTCTCAAAAACAACAGGTTAAAAACATGTTATTAATCACAATAAATCAACACCAACATGGATTTTAATGCACATTTAATTTGCACTTACATGCATGTCATTACACTATCACCAGAAAGTTAAAGACTCCATGAAAGAGACGCACCGCCCAGATTACAGTATGTCATAATGCTACTGCGTCAACCATCTTCTTACTGAGTCTTCCAATCAATACTGCCATGCAGGCATACTGTACCAAGAGCTGATATCAGCATGATATGTAAACTGAGCTCAGCATCAATTAAGGATACTAGAACCCCTAATGAGCAAAATTTCACATTTTGCTTTGTGTGACCCAAACTACTAACCAAATATGGCCATATGTATATTTTTTCTGAAAACTAATCGAATGCTGATATCAAAAGAGTATTTGAAATTTACGTAACTTTAATATTAATCAAAATAAAGAGAAAGTTTGAAATAATTAACAGCTGTTTTTCAAACTGCCAATTTTAAAAATTTTCTAAGTTTCCTTGCCCAAGTGGGTAATTTACTACTTAAACTAAGAAACCATCATACAGATTTTAAATATTCGTCTTAGATTGTTCTAAGTGATCATTTAAAGTTAAAAATTTTCAAAACTTTGAAAAGGTTTGGAAAATTTTGATACTCTTTTACTAGTATCTTTAACACTAGACAAGATATCAAAACTTTGTTGGACCTTTTTTCAGCTTATATGTTTCGTATAATGTGTGACAAAAGTTGTCATTAATTTGTTTGCCAATTGGTCTTAATTCAAGCATCGTCCTGCCTCCAGTTAAAATCTGAACATATCAATCTACTTATCTTAAAGTTTAAAACTTATCATGCTCCATGAAAGCGTAAACTGGTATTTTATCTATACAGTTCTGAGCTAACCTGCTAGAATGTGTTATAAATCCCTCTCCCAGTGGTACCCTGGAGGGGTGAATAATGATGCTGTTTTAGTTAACAGGTCTGCTTGAGTAGTCTGCACAAGCAACCATGGATAGTTTATTGCAGGATGCAATACACATTTACCAGAAGCATGTCTATTCACAGCAGGTAACTCCCTTCAGTGCATGAACTAATCCCCCTAATCAGGGGAACTGATTTAGGCACTTTTCGTCTCTGGTAATGCCATTAGATAATGTTACAGTGTATTAATTCAGGCACTTTTGGCCCCTGGAAACTCCATCACATGATGTTACAGTGTTATTTTAGTTGGTATCTTCTCCATGTGATAAGCTGAGGTGTCACATGTTAACCCAAAACAGATATGACATGTGAATACACATGCAGATTGTATTAGCTTCTTCATCAAGCCTGTCACAAACGAGTCGGGCTAGCTGAGAAATTAATTGTCTCCATGTCAACTGAGCAGATCTCAGCTGACAAACATTAAACCCAACAGGTATAACCTCTGACAAATAGTTAGATGAATTTACATGTGTGCACATACCATATGTACACAGCCCCAGCTTTCACTAATACAAAAATAGAGAACTAGCAAAACACAGGTACACAATGCTATGTTGTATTTGTTTTACCTGTACAAAAGCTTGCTTCTTGAATTTTCAGAGCACTGATTAGATTGAGTCTAGAAACCCATGCAGATAAACACAATAAGGTCACCTGATATAGGGTATATTAGTACTGGACATGTTGGATTAGGTTAAAAATGATCAGAGCCAAACCTAAAGTCTTCAAGAGCATGCATGCAGCCATTATCAAATATTTCTCATTTAACCTAGAGAAATGAGACAGGGTCATTGCAGATTTATCAGGAGATTTTGTTAGCATAACCATTATTGATGCTGCACAACAACAGCAGGTTCTCCCAGGATAATGTGATTGCATATCCCTAGAGCACAAAGTCATATGGTTTTTTTCTTGTGGCCACATAGTCTCAGCCTGTGCCATAATCAAGACTCCTGACTGTGTATGATCAAAGCTTATCGGGCCTGTTTCAATGAGCTATACATGTATATTATAATCCTCCTAACAGTGATCAATGTGACAGCGCGACATCATGACTGATGAACATGATTACCACCACAAGGTGAGTACACCGCAGGCAAGGGGCATCCAGGTGGACTGCATGGTCAAATCATGCAAAAGCTGGACATGGAGATCTGCCTCAGTAACCTGCTGCGCCTTAATATGATTCAGTCGTAACTTAGTGCACCTCAGTTGCAGTTAAAAACACAGTCCATGACTGAATGCACTTAACACTAACTTCTCTTTCATGTTTACTTTTTCTTTCCATCATCAGCACTTACAAGAGCAAAGTTGCAGTCATTGAAAATGCATCTTACCATCTGTTTTCAGGCAGTGGACAGGTTAAAACTATGTCAAAAAACTATATGCTGACCATTTGGTTTATTTATTTTATAGGGATTTTACGCTGTACTCAAGAATATTTCACTTGTACGATGCTGGCCAGCTTTATGGTGAGAGGAAACCAGGTATACACTGACTAGATCAGCATTGTTTCATTGTTTATTAACAGCTACTATTCGCATCTCATAACTGCACCTTTGACTAGCCAGCCCTGGTAAGGAGATAATGAGAAAGCAACACTGACAATATTCCATTTGCCATGTCTCTACACACACACTTGTGTCATTGCTATCTGTTTTCCGTCAAAGTGCACTGTTGTCAGGTTATCACTGCCTCTTCAGAAATCCAATTTCCTTGAAATTCTCCTAATTAAAAGATTGGGTCAATTTCAGGAAACTCTGGTGAAGTGCTCTCTGACAGGTTGAATCTTCTCATCATTAACGAAGACAGTTCGGACAAGTATTTAGGAGGCACTACGCGGATCAGATTCCGGCTGCTCTTCGCGATAAACACGCCTGGCCTGAGGTGTGATAGACACCCAGATACAAGAACCATTGGACACTGTAATCCTATCAGCAGCCAAACCCATATGGACTTCACAAATGCAAACTGGTGCAAAAGCCAAGCTGCAATTCCACAAGGTACATTAAGAAATTACACTTCTTAAACGCTTTACAAAAAACTACTAAAACGTTGTACACCAAAAATTTAGAAAACAAATTTGCTCCTAATCATATTTAACATAACAAATTCATTGTAACACTATTGTTAAGACAGAAGATTATCCAATCAATGCAGCTTTTTTTGAAGACAGTTCTCCCTGCACAGTGTTAATAGTTTATTTTTTTCAAAGCCCAAAAGACAACAGTCCACTTACAAGCTGGACCACAATGTCAAAATGTCGAATGTAATTAATCTATACAGAGTGTAAGATTTGCATGTAAATAAATATTAGAGAGGCTTAAATCAACAAAACCTCACATAACAGGACAGACAAGACCAACTTCACAACTAGTCTTACATGAACTCCACTGTCGCTCCAATATTTGGATGTCGTTACCCCAGTGGAGTCATACAACCTTCCATTTAATTTAATGGTAGTAGTGCCATAGTTCTACGGCCTTGCAACTCAGCCACTCATCTTATGTCTCCTGCCAAAGTACAGACACTTGTAAACATGCACGCTACAATTTTAGGCTTATATAATACATGTGCCATAAATGAGCAGTTAGGACTATGGATATTTATAAACTTATGTGTTTACGGGGGTCTGTCACAAGAAATACAAATTAAAATACACCTTTAATTTTGTTTCTTGCCTTCAAGAGGCAATTGCATTTTATTAAGTCACACTTTATCCAAATAACAGAAGGCCTATATTTGAAAAACATTGTTTCATGAATACACATCAGTCAATTTGTATTGGCTTCATGAATACTGAAGTACGCTATAAGCTTATCAGTGATCTTTATTGCACGCAACCAATAGGAGCCTGTAGTTAAGCTACATGTACAAGAAGGCGTCCAGATATGGGAAGCAGTCAAGCAATAATTCAGGCAGTCATCTAATGTATATGTGTTATGATTCGAAGTTATTTGGTCCTTCAAGTCAAATTTAATCCTCAGAGACAATTATTTTTCAAATGAAATATAATTCTTTTACCTCATTCCACAAATATATCCACCATGCAAAAAGTTATGACTTACAGAAAAAACTAAACCACAGCCTTCTGAATTTTGTCTATTTCAAGAAATACAGAAAATCAATAAATCTGAGACAAGTAGAGGCTAAAACTAGAAGCAGATGTTTCACAATCTTTAGTCTTGTTAGTAAAAAACAAGAACAATGCTCTTTCACAGCAATGAAGGTTTAAATGTATTTGCAACAATTCTAGCAATAAGGTAAACATACTGCCTTGATCTTCAAAATGCCCAAATGGCCCAGAAATGAGGAGGTAAATTCTCAGCCTACAAAGTCATTAATTCTTTCACATTAATTGTCACATTAATTAATCTGGCTGCCAACAACAAAGCATGAAAGTTCATTGGCACTGTATTGTTGCTAGAGCTAAAAATATCAGACAATGACAATGCCGAAGTCTGGTCGGTAGAGACTTAATCCTCTTTATGATGAAGTGACCGTCTCCATGACAACAAACAATAGTAACTTTGCTACGAAGATAAACCCAGACACGTCATTATGGTATATAAATACGCCCAGCCGATATCTGTAGGCCTTCACGTCGATGAGCATGCAATATAGTCATATTTGTGGTTATAAATGTATTTATTATACAATTTAAAAAAAAATGTACTGTTGTGTTTTAAATCACTTTTATCAACAAACTATTTTAACTTTTGCCACACTTTGAGAGTACTGACCATTCAGCTGACATGTCAACCTTCATGGAGATTAATCAAATGGACACTGTTGCAGTAGCTTATTTGTCCTCTGAAAACATGCATTCAACCCAAAATGAATTTTCTTTTGAGGACCAGTGGTAACCTACCATAACAGTAGAAGCAAATGCGCATGTAGTCATTATAATTTTATGAGTCAAGGTGATGAGCTACATGTACATGTATGATAGATGGAAGCAATCCAATCCTGTCTCTCAACAAGCAGCTCTGCTTTCCATTTGTGGCATTTTTTATTGTTCAGTACATTTGCTTTCATATGTCCAGATCTTTGCACTCCACATATGATTTGGGCATCACTAATTTCAGTAAAAAAACAGGGAAACACAATGCAATTGTAACAAACATGGTCAATGGCCAGTTTCATATAAAATTATTACTAAAAAGTTTCATTGGGTTACTTTACATGTATATGTATGTAACAATGTTGTTTTTATTGCCTACATCTGTGAAGCTCCTTTGTTAAAACCATCTGAGGTAATGAGATTCAATCTGTCATTCAAGAATCTCAAATTCTGGAGAGCATATATTTTTTTCACACTTTTATTCCTCCTGTAATGGCAAACATGTTCAGGCTGTACTTAAAGGGGCATGGTCGCCCAAATTTTAGGTACTAGTATTTTAGTGTTATTACAGAATTTCTCAAGAAGTAAAAGTTAGAAGCTTATTGATAATCCCACCCCCAGCATTGTACATTAAGTAAATGCTTAAAAATAACAAAAAAAAAAAAGGGTATGTCAATTCAGTAAAGTTCACATGAACAAACGTGACACGTGCAAGAGAAGGGCTTACCACTGGCTTGTAACGTGATCGCCCAGAAAGAGGCGTAAAAGAGAGCTCAGCAGGTTGAAAAGCAAATCTAGAGTTGTACTTGGTAGTCAGTTGTCACGAAACTACACTGCTTAATATGTGGGTGAAAATGTTGTTGTTGTGGCAGTGTTATAGCATCAAACATGGCTCGTCCTCTTTGCGTTGAATGCAATTAACAATAGACCTTGTTTGGGCTTGTACAAGATGCATTACTCAATCATGTCAATGAATAGTTTTTATTTCAGTGTGATGGCTTTAGTTTAAGAACAAACTTTAAGACTTCAATAAGACATCGCAATCAGAATTACTTTAAAAATCCAAATTGTGGGCGACCAGATCTCTTTAAACTATCTACCACTGTTTGATCTTGTCAATAAACAAGTAAAGCTGATATTCACTATTCTTTTTTTTTTTTGGTAACCATCCATCTAGCACTCATACAGAACGTTTGTGAATGTTGTCATGTTATATCCAAAAATTCCATGCCAACCATCCAGTGCTGCAGCATTATTCTACTACAGTTATCTCCCCTTGTTTGCTCTGTGTTCACATCTTCCTAAAGTAAACTGCGAGATGATATCACTTGCCAAAGCATAGAGATGTAAAAGTTAAGTGACTTAAAGTTTCTAGACATTAGGTATATACACAGGTACAGTTAAAGCATGACGTATATTAGGTGTGTAGAGTATCACAGAGTATGACTTTATTGTTCATTCTCCATCGAGACCGAGCTACTTCTGTTGAAGACAATCACGTTATATACTGTATCCACGTATCCACGTGACTCTTGTTTACATCATACACAATCAAGATGTGGTACATGTATGATTGCCGTGCACATGAACTGGGCCTTAAAGTTTGTGCCAAATCATACAGTACATAATAATAATGTCTTTACTTTCTGAGGGTAAAAAATTTCTCAGTCAATATATTATTGACCTTCCCTCAGGCCCTCCACAAACACACATTTATAAACACTGACACAATATACTAGTTGAACTAAAATGACAACTGAATGAAATACAAAAGGTATCATAATATTTAAAGAAATATATGGTAAAATCGGCTATGGAACTCTATAACTATATACAAGGCAGACTATTGTAAATATTCAACCTTTTCAATCATCAATGCCGTTATCAAAGGCTACTGAATGCATACTGTTACTGTAAAAATGAAGCCATAAATGATTTGTCTGTCACCACAGGTATAAACTTCATTAAACCATGAGAACCATTTCTCTAGACCCTATAGTTCTAACAGAAAATTTTCAAATATTACTGTCAGCAGTGGTAAAAAAGGTTGAAGAATTAAAGTATAATTATATAATAATGCAGCTTCATGTATCTTTCAGATACATGTATATGGGTTAACCACTTATCATACAGGTGTTGGAAATTCTGTATTGAGAAGGCACATTGGAAAGTAGTAGGGAGAGCATTCTACTTGAAACTTCCAGAACAGGAAAGACTCTGTTTAAACATTTCAGAATGAGGAAAAGGGTGAATTAGTTGTATTGTTTTACTTGATCTTAGTTGTCTTTCTTGTTGTTCTTTTATATGAAACACATTTTTCACATATTCAGGGAAATAGCCATTCAGAGATTTGTAGCTAGTTAGGTCCTTATTAAACTGAATGATTTCATATATAATTTTCCATGTTAAGACTGAAAACATTTCAGTGGTAGTCATACCTTTACTGTTGTCTAATATCAGCCGTGTTGCAGTCTTCTGCAGTTTATACACTCTTTCCAAAAGTGCCTTTGGGCAGTTAGACCATATTGTAACAATATGTTATATGTGGAAGAATGTATGCATTATGATAGAGCACTCTGGTTTTGTGAGGGAGAATATGTTTGTGCTTCCTCAATATAGACAACCGTTTAGAAATAATAGCACATACAGAATCAACATGTTTTTGCCAGATAAGGTTTTCATCCACATGTAAACCAAGCAACTTTAAATTATTCACATTTTCAATGTGGTAACCGTCAACTATAATGTTGAGGGGATGCTCATAATACAACTTCAGCTTTTTAGATGTTTCAATCATTATGGTCATGGTTTTCTTTCCATTTATTATCATTTTATTTTCTGAACACCATAGAGATATATGCTGAAGATTAAAATTTAAAGTTTTTTCAATTTCTGCTCGGTGTTGGGAAGAACAGTACAATGATGTGTCATCAGCATAAAATTCAACATCACAGTCAGAAATATTTAAGACAAAGTCATCTGAGTAAATAATGAACAGTTGTTATATTCAAAGACAAGGATAAACTGTTTTTAACACTGACTTGTTGAGACCTAGTCTAGGTAAGAAGACATCCAATCTAATGCAGTGTCCGTGATGTCATAAATAATTAACTTTTATAAAAGTAAGATGTGATCAATATGGTCAAATGCTTTTCTGAAGTCGATCATTACAGATCCAGCTATCTCATCATTATCAACAGCTTTTAGCCAGCTTTCAGTCAGTTTGGTTAAAACCGTAAAAACAGGAGTGTCTAGGATGGAAGCCAGATTGTTTACCACTGAGAAGTTTGTTGTCAGATATATAGACATTTGTGCAAGTGGTTTTCTAAAACTTTTGACAGATATGGTAATATGGAGATGGGATGGTAGTTCTCAGTCTTGTTAACCAGACCTGTTTTATGCAGTGGGATTATTTTTTATTCCTTCCATTTGTGTGGGAAAATACCAGACGCAATACTCAGGTTAATGATGTTTGTAATGGGAAGTGTAATAATGTTTGCACTGAGTTTTAGAAATCTTGGGCTGATCCCATCTAACCCTGAGCTTGGAGACATCTGGCATCATAAAATGCCAATATACACCATTTTCAGTCATGAGAGGAATAGAGAAAGTGTTACCTGTGGGTCTTCGTGTAGAAACAAAATCTGTTAACTTTGCCTGTAGCCTCTGTGAAGAATTTCTTAAATTCATTTGCAATTTCAGTGGCATCTCTTAACAAATGATCATTAGTACTATCAGTTTGCAAATGATACAGGGCATGAGGGGGATGCATTGGGAGAGAGAGTTTTTTGATTACCTTCCACAGGTTCTTATATTTGTTACTTAAAATCGCCTCAGTCAAAAAATCTCTCTTGGTTTTTTGCACAAGTCTGTTTACAGAGTTTCTTATTTCTTTGTATTCTGACTGATCATGGTTCTGATGAGTCATCTTTTTCTTCAAATTTATAGCATGCAGAATTTCTTCAGTTAGCCAGTCTGGTTGTTTGGCTCATTTTACACACTTCTGACTAAATGGAGCGTTAGTATCTATAATATTCATAAAGGACTGAGTCCACTTGTGAACAGCAATGTTAGAATCAGTACAATTATCAATGAATGACCAATCTTCAGCATGAAGCTCACTACGGAATTTATCCAAATCGAACTTTTTCATCTCCCTATATGTGATAATCTAGTGTGAATATGTCTTATGATAGAAATTGCATTTATGTTTTATGATTAATGTTGAAATCCCCTCAGATCAGAATTTCTTTGTTTGCAGAGAACACTTTTCCAATATATTTGAAAAATCTGCTATCCATCCAACTGGTGCATTTGGAGGCCTATAAACAAAGCTGAGAATGAAGGGTTTTGAGCTATGTAGTTGAATTTCAAGCTCTATAACTTCAAGACTTTCATTTTCAAGGTGATGTCTTCTAATACAGGGTACTGTACCAGAGATGTTTGGCAGAACATCACCTCCAGTTCTCCTCTTTCCACCTTTCCTCTCAGTTAAATATCCTGTAATATCTAGAAACTTTTTACTGCGATGTTTCTATAAGAAAGTTTTTGTTAAATCAAAAATGTCTATTTCTTCTCTTTGTTTTGTTAATAATATTTCCATTTCTTTGACTTTAGGTAACAAATGACAGATGTTCATATGACCTATTCTTAATCCTTTGTTAGTTAAACCAAGACCTATGTTACAAGTAAGAAAGTCAGTGTTTAGATTTCAGAGTTTAACATTGTTACTGATAGGTAAAACTGTGGAATTAACATCATCTGTCTCAGCAGATACACCATATCAAAAGATACTTAAATAATACAAATGATCAAATCTGGTAATATAAGTGAAGATATTAACAAAATCTAAGGCACTTTTAAGATGCATTTCTTCACAACTCGTACTCTTTCTAGATGTATCAGAATGTGAGGTCCTTGAATACTGTGGTTTATCAGAATTTGCACAACCACAAACTGTAGAATTACATCCATCACAAAGGCCATAAAGTAAAGAGAAATAATTTTCTCTTTTTGGCAATTTTCCTTTCTTTGCCGAAGTTCTACTTTGTGAGACAATGTTTAGATTTATGTTTGAGTTTACAGCAGTAATGACAATGCAGAGGTTGTTGATGCCAACAATTTTGTTGGGTATGGCCTTGTATATCCTAATTACTAGGTCCCAGTTCAGCAATGTTAAACTTCAATTTATGGCATTCTCAATGTCTGAGTGTTTGTAAACAAAGGTACATCTGTATTTCATTGTTGTTATAGACTTCCATATCAGTTATGCCAATCCCCAGGAGTAAACTCTGTATGTACATGAATTTTTAATGATCATTCTTTGTTATAAGCCTGGTTGCCACAGCCATACTCAGCCCTGTGGGACATTTGATAACACCATATACTGTCTGTCAGAATTACCATCTCATCATACTCATAACAATACCAGACAACCAGACCCACAATACTGTGTCCATTAGTCAACTAACCCCCTTACCGTTGTTGTCATAGTGATGACAAGTAGAGATCAGTGGGTGATAATGACGCGATTAGGATTTTATTAGAGCACTAGATCAGTCAATCCCAATATGCTGAGCTTTGTAGGTTTTTTCATAAAACACTCAACTGAACTCAAGTTCAATGACTGGCATCATCGATCATGACATGCATGTCCTAATGCTTCTGATGTTATACTCCCAAAAATCTTTAATTAGTGCCCTTTTTAAATCTACCAAACATATGCAGCAAAATGTAGCTGTCAACAATGACACTGCAATACATACAAATCATCACATACACATAAGCACTACCAGACAAAATGCACTGGACATTGCTTACCAAATTTACCTGCTGTAGTTTTTTCAAAATCTTGTATTCAAACAGAAATTAAAAACAAGACTCAAAAATAGGTATTAAGCAGAAATTGTATCGCACACTAATCTGTAGTTTAAAGTTGTCAAAATGCATACATGTACAGTTTATTTTTTACTCAGAATAACAACACTCAAGACACAAGTGCTAAAAAAAACATTTTGTTGCTTGAAATGAATGACTTCTTGGAATCTGACACTTACCCCAGTTCAAATGCAAATCACTAGTGGACATGTCTATAAGTTTATAATCCATCCAAGCTGTGTTTCTGAGCCAATATGAGCACCATAAATGACCCACATGCCTCTCACCAATGCAATCGCTGTGAGTTCAAGCCCATTTGTTGTCGGCTGAAAATTGTATTGCTGGCGATTTGGTGCCTAACTCTGAGGTTGTTGGTTCAAAACCCAGATAGGTCTCAGCCAATTTTCAGCACTAGAACCTGTGCTATGTATAGGAAGTGTCATCTCTAATAACAATAATACTGTTACTTAAAATTCACTTTCTAAATGACATCTGCCAATCTGATACATCTTACTTTACCAGATCAATATACTCTCACCAGGAGGTGCTGGCAGTGAAAGTGGCTTTGGGCATTCTTATTGGTAAGTGTATGGAAAGACTATCATTATGTATGATGTACCACTCAACAGATATAACAGACACATAATACACATACAGATCTATTGAATGCTTTCAGCAATACTGTAATAGAATAACTATAACAGCTTACTGGCCAGATGAATGATGTATGATGTAAGCACATAAATAGAATGTAACACAAGATAAATGGTTGCATTCCAGCTATCTTCAAACATGTCAACCTTCTAATTCCAAGTAATCTGATTAACAATATACAAAAATTCCTCAGGTTAGCCCTGCCAATGCATTGTTAGTTTCCCTTGTATCCATGGTAGCAGACATAATCTACTGCTGAGGCAAATGGCTAACACAGTTACCTTCCCTTGAAAGCTTCAAAGTGAGGCTCTAGTCTTCGAATTACTGGCAACCATGCACCTAGAACAGTGAAACTGCCACATGAAAATACTGGAGGCAGGCCCACAGCTTTCACAATCAATTTACACGTACTTGTTCACAGAATCATAATCAACAATTCATACAGCTACAATAATTAATGTACCTATAGCTTTCTTCATCATGTGGATAAGACTTTTGTGAAAGGGAAGAAAATATATGTATTGTCAATAATACAGGGAACAATGATTGGAGGAGTCCACACTTCCAGGAGTTATACATGTAGCCATCAATACTGAAAAATGCGGGTGAAATTAAATATAACACATTACCAGTGCCCGTGACACTAGATGAAACTGAATTCAATGTTCCCAAATGAAAAAGCCATGCAGTGACCTACCAGTGACTGTTTTAATTATACTGACAAAAACTCCAATTCATGGACTTCTGAGAATATTCTCCACCAGTAGAACTACTTGAACAACATACACATCTTCATAATTGGTACTGCTATACTAACAATAATAGTGTATCCTGACAATTTGTCAAACTTAAATAATAACTATCCCATTTTAGCTGTCCAGACACATATAACATAACAATCACATGGGCATCATAAAAACACTTTATTCTTTAATTACTGCATATATAACATCACTAAACTCAATCAATTCATTGATTTCATTGTTGTTTAATGCCATGCAGCAGAACCTTTTCTCTTGTGTAATAGTATAGACACAGTCAGAGAAACAACAAACCATGGGCAAGGTACTGGTAACCTGTCCTTATTGTGATGAACATGCAAATATGCACACCATACTGGTGGAAGACAAATGGATTTCAATAAACTTTAAACAGAGAATATGGGCACAGTGAGTGAGTGCTTGGGGTTTAACGTCGTACTTAACGTTTCAGAAATATGACAACGAGCAGTCCTTCTGGTGTGTACTTATCCATGTTGCCAAAGTGCTGCCGACACTGGAACCTCATGCCAAAGACACCTGACATGACACCCAACCCAGTCACATTATATTGACGGGCCAACCAGTCCTGTTTCCTTGCTCTGACCTCTCAATGCTAAGTGCCAAGTGAGGCAGCAACAAGTACCGTTTTTGAGGTCTTTGGTATGACTCAACCCGGGCTTGAGTCTGGATCCCCCAGCCTCGAGGTGGACGCTCTAACCACTAGACCACTGAGGCAGTCCAAAATATGGGGCGTTGTCCAATGCTTAAAATTGTCATTGCAGCCTTTGGGACAGGCAGGGTGAGATGTACAGTTTTCTATGTATTTCCCAAAAAATTATAAGAAAATTAGCAACCGTTGATCCCAGTGTTAAGATATCTTGAAAATATATGTAATTAATTAACATGTGCAATATAACCCTGTCCCACAAAATTTAAAGGTGTTCATTTTACTGCATGTACTCAGCCACCTTACTGTGCCACCATGCCCACCAGACTGGCTGTAACCCACTTAACTGTACACTTGCCTGATAGCATACATGTACAAATCCTGTGGATTGTGCCTAACTGCTTGCTTTGTGTCCACCCACCTGGGTGTCCCTGCAGGCCTGTGCCTTACTGCCCATCTGTTACGCACACAGCTGGTGTTCAGCGCTTGATGTATACATGTATGTGCATGTAATAGCCACTCTGACCGTCATGAGTGCATAAAGGAAAACACCCCCAAAAATTAAGTTATGGTGAGTAAAAAAACCATTAAAAACTGTATCTGAAAATACATTCACTGATTTTTTCAAAATTTTTTTCACCAAATTAAATGCAGTCATGTGTTTTGATTGTATGGTGGGTTTTGCGGACCATTTTGATCCCCTCTGTGAACAGTGATGCCATGCCTACCTTTCTCTGGCCCTGAAAGCAGAACTTAACCATCTTATTTGTTTTTCTACACAAAGGGACACATCACAGGAGTATGGTTCCAAAAAATTTTATTCAGACCTGAACATTAGGGTGTACAAAAAGTTTTGTGACCTCACGGTTGACACATATTATCAATATGGTACATATTACCCCCCCATACAATCAAAACACTTGACTACATTTAATTTGGTGAAAAAAAAAAGATCTGACACAATCAGTGAAGGTGTTTTCAGATACAGTCTTTAATGGCCTTTTTACTCCCCATAACTTAATTTTAACAAGGTCGTTCCCTTTACAGCCTGCGTACATGCTACCATAACATTCCTATGGTTTAAAGCCAGTAAAACATGGTTGTATCAAAGCCAGTCAACTGCTCAGATGCTTTGGAGCGCCTGCAAACAAAACAGGTCCCACGTCTTAAAATCTGCTTTCTCCAAGTTTTCATGGAATGTATCAGGGGAAACAACTCTTGTGAGCAAAAGTCCAGAACTTGGAATGTACATATAGTTACGTAATAAACTTCTACTATAACAATGTCACAAAAAAGACCATGCCTAAATACAACATATTTGAATGATGGCTTAAATAAGGATACTAGAACTGCTTGTAAGCAAAATTTCACATCTAGCCTTGTGTACTCCAAAATATTGATCAAATATGGTTACATGTATACATATCCTGAACACTAAACGATTGCTGATTTTAAAAAAATCTTTCAAAATTTCCCAACATCTAATATTAATCAAAATAAAAAGAAAGTTTGAAAAAATGGAGCTATTTTTCAAAATGCTATTTTTTCCTCAATTTAAAAGAGTTTGAAACTTTGCTTGCCAAAGTGGGTAGTGTACTATTTAAACTAGAAACAGTCACACAGATTTTTAATATCATCTTAGACTGTTCTGAGAGATCATTTAAAGTTAAAACTTTCAAAAATGTAAGAAGTTTTTGAAATTTTGATGCTCTTTTACTAATATTTTCAAAACCAGGAAAGATATCAAAAACTTATTTGACAATGTTTTAGCTCAGATGTTTAGCTACATGTGTGCCAAATTATGTTTGGCATTATGCTGAAAAATAAGCAAGAAACAGAAGTACTTCTGCACACGACCATCTCAAAAATAAAGAGGGAGGAAAAGACCAAAATGTCTGGAGGAGCATTATTTGTGACCAAATTCCTCATTAATTTGCTTGCATATTAATTTTAATCCAGAATTGTATAGCCTGAAGTTAAAATGTAAACATATCAACCTACTTATGTTAAAGTTTAAAACTTATAATGCACCATGAAAGCATAAATTGGCATTTTATCTCCATAGTTCTGAGCAAAACCTGTGAGAATGTGTTTGTAAAGCAATTCCCCAATGGCACCCCGGTGGGGAGATTAAGGTTGTTGCTTTAGTCAATAGGTCTGCTTAGCCATGCATATTTTATAGCAGGAGACTATACATATTTACTAGAAGCATGTCTATTCACAGCAGGTAACCTCTCTCAGTAGCTAATCCCCCTGGTAAGGGGGAACTAAGAAAACATGTCTGCGTTAAATCAGAACATGTTATACTTTCTACCTAATTTAAGGTATTTACAATTTGAATTTGGTTTTCATCTTTAAGTGAGAGGAAAAATGGGAGAATGGAGAATAAGAATGTGAAATAAAAAAACTTTGACCAAATTTGACCCGTGAGGTACAATGTACCCTTAATGGTTCTGATGTGATCTTAACTATCTTCGCGTGGCTCGATCTGACCTCTTGGAAATTCCTGTCAGACATGAAGAATGTAACTTCATTAGGAAACAATCAACCCTCCTACACAGTATATTTATCTGCAGTGTGATTGGAGTTCTATAGTTGTCTTCAAGTATGAGTATACACATCTCACTCATTGCACTGCTGTTACAGGGGGACACATTTGCATACTGTTTGACAAGACAAATGGGTTGTATGGCGTTATATTGTTAGCTACTTATAGCCTGAGGCACATGTACATGCAACGTAGGAACAGACACTGTGTGCTGTGGGATGTCATAACATCATGGTTAAAATTCATTAACTCAAAATTCTGACTGTAAAGAGTTCACAAAATCCAAAAGGTTTTCTTCAATGAAATAGCTAAAAGCATGTATAGATGTATACTGCAACTACAAGTACATTGTACTTGGTGAAGACTTTCAGGAGACAAATTAGTGACCATATAATGCTGAGGGGCCTGTGGTAATGAAGGGCATGTTATACTGAAGGTTACGTTGTAATGACGATTGTTACAATAAGAAAGCTCTGGCTTTGTACAACGTACAAGAAACCATGGTTTCTTCACATGCACATGTAATTCCAAAAACTTTCTATTCCTCACAAACTTCAAGTAACTACTTCCTTGGCAGCCATGTACATCAAATGACCTGACTTTGCTGAAAATTTGATGTATTTTAAATGAACATGGCTTAATTCTTTAATCAGACAAATGAGAGGTAAATGTACACATACCTGCATTTAGTCACATGACTTATACATAGTTACAAATTATGTTCACAGGCAGAAAATCAAACTACAAGAGCACTAATTGTTAAATGATTGTCAATATGATTCCTATGAAGTTCCTTCAAGGCCTTAATTTGTCAGAAATATAGCCATGAGGAATGACCAGTTACCTGTAAGTAAATTGCAGGACCAGAATCTTTCAGATGGATTTCAGAGCTGGTTTATGATGTGAAGTAACAGAGCATTATAGACATGTATTCAATGAGACTAAATACAAAAAATAAATACTTCTACGTTCCACACTTTACCAATGATGGGGTTCATAATCTATATCCAATAATGTCCTACTCTTCATATCAAATACATTATCAGTCTAGACACCTTCACTGGCGACAAGCCCATGACAATTAATGACCATTTACACATACTCTATCACAAGATTTATAAATATCTAGTTTGATCCATACTCATAACAGGATCACAATGAACAATGAACAGCCTATATCATTAATTTTTCTGCTCTGACAACAGCATCCATGTGATCTTGACTTCATCCAGAGATTACAGGGCCCATCCCCATCATGTCTGCCAATCATGTACTAAGTCGACAACTAAAATACAGGTATGGGTATTTATACCAGGTAAAATCATTACACGCGGCATTCCAAGCTTTGATCTTGGTTGCCATTAGTCCCCAAGCTCCAGAACTCACTTCCTTCCACCATCTCTCTGCCATGTTAGATTTCAGGAGCATGTTCCAAGGTATTGATTGAGCACTTTATTTATCTTTAACTGTTTGCCTTGTATTAAGCTACGGTCAGTCAAACTTAGCTTATTGTTGCCTGTGAGTCCATGAATAACAAAACCACCTTGGATAATGAAGTTTTCTGTGATTTTCAATGAACCAGCATAAATCTGTGATGTTAAGTTGTCCACTTTACAAGTTTATTCAATACGTTCAGATGTAGCTACACTTAGGCATACCACAATAAAACAAGTGACCAACACATGCAGATAAAAAATGAGAAGATGGCAACTAAACCACCTTAACAATGTTCTATTCAAAACCATTAATATGTTTAGTTTTGTTGGAAAATAAATAACCAGCAATAACGTCACAATGATGAAATGACCATGCAATCCTTGTGCTTATGTATGCAAACTAGAGCCGTCTGTATCTCATCAGCCACATTTCTGCTGATGGCTTATTTCAGACTTGGCAATTTGCCCCATTTTCAGCCAAAAAAGTAATATTTTTTATCTATTTACATCAAAAAATGCTGCAATAAACATGCAGACTTTTATCTTTATTACTTCAAGCTCTTTTAAATCTGCAGTCAGCTGGAACCAAAAACAAAAAAAAAAAAAACAAAAAAACAAAAACAAAAGCTTTTCTTGATATTGTAACCATGTTAATTGCAAATATGGTATATACCATGATCAAGAATGTGCTATATTTCATTCTCCTGTGAATTATTATCGAGAGCCACTGACACCATTCATGCAAAAACTACCTGCCTTGTTGCCACACTTTTATCACGCTTGCCTAGTGAAGTCATTTGTCAATGACAATTAACACCTATTTCATTTTCTCTTAAAACTGTTCTGCATGGAAAAATATTTTCAGGTCATATGGTGCCAGTTCCGCTATCAATTAAGACTTCTTTCATCTCAATTTGGAACAATTCAGTTGGACTATTTGGAGGACAAAATTCACAAAGGACTACATCTGGTGATATGAATAAGACTAAACAGCTCTGATTGTACATACATGTAGTTTGCATTTATACTTGTTCATATCCAAACTTACATGTACACATTTAGGGTAAAGTCAATTATCAAACTCTCTGATGAGACAGCAGTAGCTCTACTGGTTGGGACAAAATTATTTCCTTTAACAGACAATGCACAATCAAAATCAATACTACGAAATATGTATCTTGATTCACTTGTACCAAGTTTTGTTCACCCTGAATAAAAACTCAGTAGCATTTTGAAAGAGATGTTAATATATGCTGTACAAACATACATATATATGCTGTTGTTGAAACAGAAAATCAATATTATGAACTATGTATATGTACCTTGTCGTAGTCTACACTTGAACCAAGTTTCTTTGAAACATACACAAAGTATAACAGTACTTAGCGTTTTGAAAGAAATGTTAACATCGTGGACGAAGTTTCAATAAAATCAGACAAAAACTGTAGGAACAACATTTTGAAGGAATAGTTAGCAAGGCAGACAGACAGGATGCCGGGGAACTTGCTAATACGTAACCTCTTCTGGTCTGGACCAGTACAGCTAAAAACCAGCATCAGTCAGTCACCATTGCTGAATCTGCTATTGACTGATAAATGTTTTAACAGTAGTAGCCTTAATTCTCCCAGTCCTTAATCAGTGATTGTTTCGTGAATCTTGCATTTATTGGGTGATGTTGTTGTCATACCAGTATAATAATCAGAAAATCTATAGCTGCACTAGACGACAGACGTCGTCTGAAAGACTTGTGCATGACCATCAGGCTGGCTAGTGGCCATTAACAGGAGTTTAGATCCAGATTCGAGCTATCATTTGTGTTTCCGCACTTGAGCTGACACAGCGGTATATCTTAACAGTCATCGATGAGCTAGAGAACTGCGCATTGAAGGTTACAGGTAGACAATAGATAACCCCATAGTCCCTTTGCCAACAGCAAATCAGGAATTCAAGTCCTCCACTGTACTGTACCAGCTCTCCTTTACAAGCACATGTACATATACAAAGTGACAGTTTAAGAGCTGTAGCATGAGCAACAGGAAGCTGTGCCCACTATCAGACACTATCAGTTGTGAAATCGATTTTTCATAACTTTTCTCATTAATCATGTCACCTTATGACTCTACAACCTAGACAACATCTTTTACGACAAGTTATGCGAAATATGACTTAGTTACAAAGTTCTGTGAAGGTGGCCCTTGGTCTCTAGTCTCCATGTATGAACTCCTTCACTGCTTACACTTGCTAAATGGCTAATAAAACTTTTTTTCTTAACATTTAAAAACTTTGATGATGCAGTTTCTTATGTATGCATGTATATATGAATACTTGAGTTTTATGCCGTACTTAACAATTTTTCTATCACATGATGATAAGGAGTGCTTAGAATGTACATGTATTTATATTGTGTTTTCTTGTGGCAGGGCGACTCCATGCCACCAAAGTTCGGTCGCTACTAGAATATCACACCACAGACACCAGATATGACACCCCACACAGTCACACTATACTGACACTGGGCCAACCAGTCTTATTTCCTTGCTCTAACCTCTAAGCGCTCGGCACCAAGCAAGGCAGCAACAAGTACCATTTTCAAAGCTGTTGGTATGACCCAACTGCAACTTGACGCTGGATATCTTGACCCCGAGGAGGACATTGACCCCACTGGCCACTGAGGGAGATCTGATTATTTCACTTCCTTACAAGAAATCAAATACATGTACAAAATGAAACCTTATAATCAATACATCGGAAACTTGTGCTGCAACAGCTTTTTACAGTGTTACACTCCACTGTTTGTAATTACAGGTATAACATGAAAACAATACCAAAAAAGGAATCATCAGGGTTGAACTCCACCACGCAGTATTGCAGCTAGATAGATCATAGTGATTAATGGCAGAAAGTAAGAAATTTATGAATGAAACAGTAAGTTGACGAAATATGCTGCACATATTGCTCCCAATTATATGTTGAGAATTAATTGAAAAAACATAGACAAGACAAACATGTGTATTGAAATAACAAATTCTTATATATCTGAACAGAAATAATCACGACGTTACATTTTCATTACTATCATTCACCACTGAGCCAATTTCCCCAAAGATAGGATAAAGGATATAACTAAAAAAAATTTTGAGTTACAAATGAAAATCTGCATGTGCCATGTCTGCCAGACTGGAGCATCAACATCACGGATACATACATGAAGACATAATTTGTATTAGTCAGAAATAAAACCAAGCCTTTGAAAGAGTTGGGTGATGTACTACAAATAATTTTTTAAAGATGGCCATGCAGCTGTTGAGAAAGAACATATAACAGTGCTTTCTTCACCTGGCACACCAAGGAAGGGGCCATTTCACTTTGTGACATTGAATTCTTCACAGATCAAGGGATAAACTAAAAATTTCCAGGACGTTTAACAAGTCCATCCAAAATTAGGCTAGTAATTGTTAGATTCTGGCACAATGTACATGTATTTCAAAATTCCTGGGGACTTCAACTGTAATTCTGGATGGTTGTAGTTGTGGGCTGATTGATGAAGTAGACATGGTCAGGATAGCAGCTATAATTCTGCGGTCTGCCCATATTCAACATGCAGTGATTAGCTCAATCTATTCCTAGTCAAACCAACTCACTTACTACAATACCATTAAACCTGCTTGCACCTTCATGCTATGGTGGAAGGGGTGTATGGCAATGAAAACAAATAATTAGCAAGAAAGATGTCACCAAGACATATGTATACAAAGATACACTACATCACCAGAAAATGTTGAATGGCTTGAATCACACATTAGGCCATTCCAGTGAGCTGATTCTCCCTTGGGGCTTGAATGAACTATTGAATCAACAAATGCATGCAGGTTTCCTTTATTGCACACCAATTAACATACAATTCTAAAGAATAGCAAGTGTAATTACTATAGGTATTGAAAGTTATCATTCTGCTGAATGACTTCAAGTTACAGGTGTCACAGTATTAGTAACACCTCTTCTTTTTATATTATTGTGTACTGTCTATAAAAAAAACCCTATTAAGTGTGCACTCACTTTTTAAAACTGAATAAACAAGGATTAATGATCTGAATGCACACTATCTGTCCTCCAAACCTCATTAAAAGTCAAACCCTCAGGTTAAGGGCTCTAATTTCATGAATTTACAACTCTGTATAGAGCTGTAAAATGGGGTAATGTCATGAACAATGTTTACCAATCTCCATTCCGGCCCTTTGATCCTGGTCATTTTTGGGAAATCCCAAGGTCTGTGGAAATGGAAAATCAATTGAGGTAGCATGCTATGCATTTGTCATTTGTCACGACAGTGATGAATTCAGACAAGCTGATAGCCACCAACTCGACCAAGGCTCTGTTGCTAGGATACAACATAAACATTCTGCCATTTCCACACTGAAGAGCTCTTTGTGATACAGGTCAATCAGACAAGGGATAGTTAATTTGGCCAAATATCAGGCCAACCATTATACCCGAATATTGATTGCTCCTTCTAAACAGAATATCAAGACTTCCATAGGCATGTGGTATTGTGTGTACTGCATTACTAGATGCTACATAACATACCTGTAGATACCCCAGATACCCCAAGGTGGTCTACCAACAGCCAAGACTTAATCACAAATAGTATACACTGTAATCAAAATTCTTCAATACTCCCACAGGTGCTATGCCCAGTGTGTGTAAGATACCTGCAGATATACATCAGCCATATAGGACTTATGTATATGGACATTTAGTGCTATACATTTTAATCAAGATTCTTCAATATCTTATACTTTGCACAGTGTTTTGATAAGTACATGTAATATGGCTTAATGCTACATCCTTCCAACATGTGACTGGAAAGAAAGATATACGTTTTCATCAGGAAATACACATACTGGCATACATGTACGTGTGAATAACCTTAAGAGGTTTAGCTATCATAAGATACTAATTAATCTCCCAGCAGATGTACATGTATGCATATAATCATAATATCAAACCTTTATGTAAGTCGGCTTCCTGGAATAACTGGAATCACAGAGCCAAAGAAGGCCACAAGTTGTAACCATGGTCTTTATGAGTCTTTATGCACACTATTGGAATACATGTAGCATGGGACACTTACACCAGACCTCTGGATCTATGCCGGATCCGTCCTATGACCTAAGGAACTGAGTTTCCAACATAAATAAAGCAGGAACATTTATTCAGCAATTAAATATATATATGTGATACAGTACATTATCAACTTCTTAGAACTCGAAGTCTATAAAACCCTTGCTACATGGAATGGTGTTCACCACAGAGTTTCAAAATCTGCAGGAGTTGATTGTTTCATTCATACTATAATTCTCTGACATGTCTGAAACAGTATCACATACATTGTACCATAGACCATCAACAAAGACAGGAAACTGAAAATCCTGTTTTAGCCCTCTTTAACATGAATAAACTTGAGGAAGTTACAAACATCACACAAGGATCCTTGAAAATGTTTGCAGAGCTTCAAACATGTATGACCAACAATAATGGCAACGAATGGCATTCACCATGTCTACAAGTAAAGCCTGTCAAAGTGCACATCAATATTGACGACAGGCAATTACCATTATACAAGCAGGAAAAGCACAACATTGATGGTGCTGAGACAAAGGCGTTCTTTACAATCAGTTAAAGACACCACATCGATCAGTGTGTTAAAAGGGCCTGATAGTGCAGAGGCACACTTGTGAACTCACGTGGCAGGTACGCGCCACAGACAAGACATCCTTATTAACTCCTCACCACAGGGGCACAGCCTGGGAAATCTAACCTATCTGCTTAGCTCGCAGCCAATGTCTTCACAATAAATATGTAGCATTTCAGTGCTAATTATAAGCATCTACATACAGCTTACATTTTCATAAATGAACAATAACAACATATAGTTATGATATTTCAACTCCAATTATTTAGCCAAAACTGGCGTTCTCTACTGTACTCTTTTCATGCTTGTTGCAAAAATCAGTCTTCATATATTTGCAGTTTCTTTGAATTTTGAAATAACAAATCAGCATATCATTTAATTTAACAATTAATGTTCCAGAACATTTAAGTGTGAAACAGTGGTCTGAGAATCTGCAGACCTACATCAGTAACAGACATCTTGCATGCTGTTTTTGCTTTACTGTATGTAACAGGGTGAAATATAAACGATATCTTCTCCCAGGCTGGCGGGACCTAAAATATTGTAGAACGTGCACTCTTTCACCTTACTCTGTCTTCCCGCTGCGAGTTTGATACATTCATGTAGCAGAGATAGTTGTTACCCTTCACTTTAATTATGAAGTGCACTTCGGTATCATGATAAGGCCTTGCTAGGCGCAACTCAGTCATAAGCAAACCTGGATAGTGTCAAAGCAGTGCCCTGTTCTCAATTCTCATAGAAAAGTCATGAAATATTTATGATTTTGGTAAAATGGCTGAGTTATGAACATCTTTGATGGTGCAAAAAGGTGTCAATTATTATTGTTGATTTCTTTCATTTGAATATCTCTTACAAGTCTATCTGAAAGGTACATACCAGCTACATGTATGTCAGCTTAAATTCAGTTGAAGGCAACTGTCAACTCTGAGATCAGCAATATGGCTCATACAATTCCTTGTCTAAGACTTACTTAGTACCAACACTGAAAGCAGTCTCAGTGAGCTAAGTCTCTCAGTGGGGATAATTAAGGTAGATGTGACTGGGTTAACCAACTGGGGATTTGAACCAGCGATCTTGGTATTTCAAGTCCATGCTTCTACCACTACAATAAAGGGAAATTCCCACCAGCCTGGGAGTAGATATCGCTTATACATCACGCTGTTACATACAGTAAAGCAAACACAGCATGCAAGAAGCCTTTTGCTAATGTAGGTAAATACTGAATGTTATTTAACAAATAATAAATGTCTATCAATGAATTGATCTGAAAAGCAGCTGCCAACACTTAAGACTCAAAGCCTATTTTGGCACTTGTACCACCTAAAGAACATGGCAATTGCAAGAAAACAACATTCCCATGTGCCGTAGATGGAGACTATCACTATGAAAAAAAGGCAAGCTACAAGTTCAAAGTCAAAAGAAGCATTTGATTTCCTCTGCACAATATTCACCCCTACCATCTTTTACACCTATATAGCAGTTACATGTACATGTAGTATATAAAGTAGCTTAATTAGGCCTAACATAATACAGTCCGTGTGCAGATGGTAAAGCAAAATCCTTTCTTCATGTATGGACATCAACTCACCTCTTCCCAAAATTAACAGGGTTTGAATTAAAGAGATATATCACCAGACATTTGGCCTGTAAATATACACTTCCAGACATGCCAGAAGCATAAAAAAGGCCTTAACTGGTACTTTGATTCACACACGTATGTTTCATCAAAATTTATCAAATTTCACAAAACATTTAAGTGGTCCTTTAAAGGTGGATGATCAAATCAATCACAATTAAACAAAATATTTCACCTGAAAAAAAGCTGAACCTAAGGTGAAGTATAGTGGATCCTTTTCGTCATGTCCATTCATCGGCAGAAGGTGGGACTCATTTACATGTACATGTACACTGAGTAAAGTTTTCATGTCTGGCAACCTATATTAGGTCAAAGCAATAGCTAGGATACCTTAGACCTTACTGCTCGATTTATTTATTTAGTTAACTCGTGCATAATACACCGGACTCAAGAATATTTAATGTACATGATTGTAGCAACCATTACGGTGGGAGGGATCTTGGGCAAAGTCCAGCAGAATCCCACAACCATCTGTAAGTTGCTTGACTTCATTGTTTGTTTTTCTTGCAATGAGCATGACGAATGCATGATAACGTTATTAAGATACTAACAAAACATCACTACAAGAGAGGAATGAACAATTAAGACCTTGACCTTAATTAGTCTTCTGGCAGGAAATATTTTCATATCCAGTTTCAAAATTCTGGATGCCCTGGTGTCAACTACCTAAAAAATTAAGTGACATCACTGATGTACCAACCATGCAATAAAAACAGCTTATGACCGGACAATCATGTAGGACACAGCTGACTCTACACTCTAACATGTCTAATAACGACCTTCATTAAAGTGACAGCAACACAGATATCCAATTAACCCCAGACAATTAGGAGACGAGGGGCACGCACCAACAGATACCAATACAAAACCAGGGGAATGGTGAGTCTAGGTCACAGAGGTCCAGCAAGAATCCCACAACATACAGCATACAAACTCCATTATAGAGAAAACTACACAAGAAAACAATTCTTTATTTCAGAATATGCCATGTTTTTTTAACTTTCTGCTGCCGAGAAAGCATGCTTTGTGCTTTCATACAGCCCTAACAGCCACATGTACATGTACTTATCATCCTACAAGGGTTCATACAGCATATGAATATCACAGGAATTTGTATTTTCATAAATATTTGATGAGGTTATATTGCAGTAAAGGCATGAACTAAACAGATAACAGCTATGTGATACTCACTAGTGGCCTATCAGGAAACAATGTTGAATGTCAAAGTTATTAGGAGTCAAATGACATCATAGAAAAGAATCACACAAGGGAATTATTTCTTTATTTATTTGTTTGTTTTTTAAAAAGCCATGCTCAAAAAGATTTCACTTAACCAATGGCAGTCAATTTATGAAGAAACTGAAGCTTCTGCAGCAAACCATTGACCTTAAATTGGCATAATTAAGTGTTTGACAAACTTTCCCACATACATGTCAAGGAGGGCAGTAATGACACCAACATGTAAATAAAACAAACTGTTGCATACATTTTTTGCTTTTTAATTTACTTATTGATAAAAAAAATACATGTCTTTATGATACTTAACGCTGATTAACTACACCGGCTATGTTGACTCGTTTAATACGTTGGGCCAATGAAGTTCACATGTATTTAATCATGTGTGAATGATAACTGTAATTGATGACAACTTCAGAATCAGACAGCTGCGGGGTGTATGAAGCCCAAAGGAATCCTCCAGTCTCTCCCAAACAAATTACACAAAGTGTAAGATAAAGGGTATACACACCCTGCTTCAGTGCACCCTGCAGAATGAATCTGGCAGATTTCAATTCTCGAAACAATGATCAATAAATACCCATTTATTATACATATGCAAAATCATAAAGTTATATGGTCTCTACCTGATTCTAAAAGCTATCAACTGTGGCATATGGAAGCAATAATAAAAGCATCCTAGAGTCTACATCCAACAAATTCAGGTTACTTTGCTTGCTTTGGTTTCGTGTAAGATATTTGTTATTACTTCAGCTGTACTGAGGATCGACAGACCTGCTTTCATGGAGCACCGATTCCCTATGACACCCTATATACCCAGCCAAAGTACAATCAACAAGTGCTCTGCGCTTCATCTCCTTCTGAGCACAAACCTGACAAGGTAAAGAGAGGTTCCCTGAAATCCTACACTCTTTGTTATGTTGATCAGGCTGAGAATGGTTGAAACCGTATCCTTCAATAACCAGGAGGATGCTTCCTAGTACCATTCAATACAAGCATAGCTTGTACAGTCGCTTTGCTCTGTAGTGTTGCCAATAAAATGGGTTTGAAAGGTTTGCATGTTGTTGACATTGTAAACTTTCACTAAACAAGTACCAATTTGCAAAAGCTGCCACGTCTTGCAAAAAGTTGGAGTCTTCTCGCATTCAAACGTATTGGTTAAGTGATTACAACACATTTTTAAAGATAGGATGTCAAAAATTTGACTGACCTGCCCTTGTTTATGTAGGACGTACAAATTTACCCAATAAACCTATGGACAGCCTGAAAGGCTTGATAAGCACGTTGTCACCTCGTCATTGCTTTTCATGAAGCGCTAAGTTAATAAGTTGGACTATGTAATACAGTACATTCTTGAACATATATATATATATAGATAATCACCAACAAAAACAGTTCTGGGCTCCCCCTTCCCCCCTCCCCCCAAATATTCATAACTTTATTGTAACTATTTATTCATGACTTTTCAAGTGATTTTACAACTGAGAATGGATATGACCATGCTAAGCACAAGATGACAGAATTTATTGATCTCAGCATATAATTCACCCAGCATCCCAGATATCAATAAACATCAATACATCACAGATATCTGGAGCAGTCCTGTGAAGTGTCTGAGATCACTGGAGTACAATCATCTGATTCATCACTCAGGCCAGTTCAAATGCCTGCAGCAGAAAGCATGCACATAGAGCACAGATCACACTAACATTGTCTATGCTGCAGTATTCATATATTCATTGTAATGGAACCCAAACTATGGTCTCCTTGATCTCAATCACTCTGGATCTGTTTGTGATGCCAATAAAATTGCGCCCTGAATCTGTACTTTCCAAATGTACATGTAGGTCACACAAACAAACTATTGTACCAGTCTACAATAGAATGAGGTCACATCAATATAAATTGTTGTTTTATAGGCAGAATAAATCTTTTCTTCCACTGTTGAAGGAAAGTATAAAAATAAAACTTCAAAATCATCTAATTTGGGGGAAATGTGGGCAAATCCCAGTAATTTTTCCTCTTCAATACATCTTTTATAATGGTAAAGTTTTGAAGGACAGGGAAAAAATAAGAAGCTCAAGATTAGACAAAAATAAAAAGCTGGAATTTGTATTTATTTTTATTCCATATTTGGATTTTTTTCAAGTGAGTGTCTACTCATCTGTACAACAAAAAATAAAACTCATGTCGCCTGAAAAACAAACAAAAAACAGTTGGACAGCCCTTGGTGTCAGCTTCATGTATAATTGAAAAGACCATGTGAATTACTTGATTTAGGAGGTTATATACATCCACATTTATTTATGGGTGAATAGAGCATTGAGGGCCCTTTGCTGCAACATGCAGAGTTCATTAAAACACGAAACAAATTCAACATCTTTATTCCACCCTGGAAATCAAGTTTATAATACAGAAATGGACTGCCTTCAAAAACTTGAGTACTGTAAAGTTTTAACCTTTTCAACCACTACATCAATTTTTTCAGTGGAATTTATGAATGCAATGAATATGAAAATGATGGTAAAAATTATTTGCTTGTGTGACTAAAGATGCAAGCTTCATAAAACTGTGGGCATTATTTCTCTACACACCATAGTTCTGTCAAAATGTTACAAAATATTGGTTGCAGAGGTGGTTGAAAAGGCTGAAGATTTACAGTAAATTTGATTTACAAATTCCTGGGTTTATACAAACCCCTGCCAGAATGACTTCATTCCCCATGTACATTGGACTTTAGGGCGACAAAGTCTTTACTGTATTAAGAGATAAAAAAGAAAAAAGAAAGAGAGATAAAATACATGCTTGAGAATTTGAGTCATTGCCAGAAACTTGCCAAGTGATCCGCTAATGTTTTTATAGTGACTTTCCCTGGAAGGATGCCAGCAGAAGAAAAATGTTTCACTAAGTGTATTCTTAACACTCCATGATTGACCTGCAGCTTACCATCTCCAACATCAGCCTCAATAGCTCTTATGTGAATGTCTGCTGCTGCAGGCTAACCAAAGCACATGCAATCATAGCATCTGAAGGCCATAACAACCCTAGGTTCATTTTCTTTTAGCAGAAATGTCAATTAAGTAAAGCACTGGGTAAAATGAATTTATTTATTGATTTATTTGGTTGAAGTTTTATAACATACACTCTGACCTTCCCATGTATTTCATGTAAACATGCAAATATAGTTGTTAAATTGCCTTCAACATAACATGACTTACCCTGGATTTATGCCACAAGAAAAAGTAACCTAGAGAGCTGGCTTCCCACCCTAAGCTTAACCAATTGGCTACAGGATTCTGATCTACCCTGCCTGACCTGTCAGCATGGTCAGTGAGTGGTCATTGGAGAGAATCAGTAAGTCAGTGGCGTCTGGCACCCACTACTTAACAGGAGCCAATGTGACAGATGTGTCCATCCAACAGCCTACACCCATGGCATCAATGTTAAAGCATGGCTTAGGTTGGCAGAATTACAAGGCATCTAATCTCACATCAGATTTTACCACAGAGATTAGACACGCCGGCTAGTTAATGCTTCCATCAAATTATTCCAAGCCACAGACTCGCTGGTGTCGAGCACTTTAGATATGCAAACATGCTGACTTTTATGTGCTGTAACAATCCAGTTAAAGGTTCAGAACCTGTACAAGTAGACTTAATGTTCAGCAACATTACACAATATACATTAAAGCCTGTCCAATGGAAAGAATTGAACACCAAAAAACAGGAAGGAAATTTCATTAAAATTAGTTTCCAGACCTCTTTTTAAGCCATTCTTGTAATTAAATGTCTTGCTTGCAAAATTAATCTATCAAGGAACTGATTACGCCACACCAATTTAAACTGTTCTTTTATGCTCAGAAAAAATCTTTTTCCAATGTCATCGGTGGGTAAAAAAATAAAACTAATGTAAAAGACTACAGAAAAGAGAGTTAAACCAGACCATGTAGTGACAACAGTGTGACAGTTGGCAAATGGTCACATGTAGCCGAGAAAACATGGGAGTCCTGCCAATTTACCTCAGTTAGGGTTTTATAGGGGCTGTTCAGGTAAATGCATAAAGGAACAACTTACATGTTCCACTGTACAATCCAAAAAAAAATTATCGAATACTTTTCCTGCTGAAGACATATTTATATGATCAGAAAGCACTGCAAAACAGTGGACAAAAGAAAAAGCTGATATACAGTTTTCTTCCGTTTTTTTTTTTAACTTTTTTTTTTGGGGGGGGGGAGATTCTGTAAAGTTTTTAGTTTAGGGGAAGAGTTCCTACACAATTATGCATATAATGAATGAAAACATAAAATCTGAAACACCAATCATTCAACTCATTTATTTCAGCACATGATTCAATAAACGGAACTTAAGTAAGAATAATTTCATATCAAAATGTTGAAGGAACCTGACCTAACATTCTACAATTTTTCATCAAACACAACCATAAACCTGCCACATCAACTCTCATAAACCAACTTGATTCATGTACCTCTGTCTTCCAATTTCAAAACAGATGTATGCATTCTTTTCTTCAATTTAGCTGCAAACCTGACAAACCAATGAATATTTCTGAAATCCAATGGAATCCTGTAACAGACAGCTAGAACACTGCAAAATTTATCATCCTAAATGCATAGGGTATGACCTTCATGAGGCTTCAATTGCCTGCATTCAGCAAAACAGATGATCTTCACTGGCTGTAGAGTGAGGTTAAAAAATGAACATAGCATATTGTACCATTTAGTCACATCAAGAGATAAAAACCCCTGACAAGATAGCAAAAAGTTTAAATTAATGTAAGAGACTGAATTCGAATTGAGTTGAATTCCCGAATGGAATTTTATGGGAGGATGAATCAACATTGTTTCCCACACAGAAAAACAGTACCCACTTCTTTGTATATTATGGCTGTATATTCTGTCTCAAATAATCCAACAAAATGAGGTGATTGTTTAGAAATTAGTTTCCTAACAATAAAATATAGCTTAGCTTCTATTCATACATTTTTTAAAACTCACCTACATGCATTACGAATTAAGTCATTATAAAATACTCGCATTCACGTGTTTGCTGCCAAACTAAGTGTATTACAAATCATATCTAGTTTGCATGTGGTTGAGGCAGGCAATAAAGTAGATACATGCAACTGCCAGTAGGTTTCTCCTGAACAAACCTTTTCAAGTTATTCAATTACAAATCAAAACCAGAGTCTTTGATGAGACAGTATCTCTACTGGTTGGAACAAAATTATCACACCATCAATTACAAAATTAAAGCTGTTATCCAACAACATTGTCAGGGTCCAAGATATTACATATTTGGTAGTCCCATAATAATTTCATGGCAACAAAAGAGAGAACAAACTGAAAAGATTGAAAAAGAATGAACTGGATTTGAACCAGTGACTGCCAAGTATCATATACAATGGGCTTACCACTAAAAACCAATGTGGAAGTAATGCAGCTCTGATCTTTTGCTCATAGCGCATATCAAACGACATAAAGAACACAAAATAGTAGGGATGATTTCCATTCTCATGGAAAACTGCACTCAGCTGTTTTCAGCTTTATAGCTATAACGGTTTCCTATCATGTGACCTCTAAATATGGGGGAATTTCTGTTTTTTTCACACTCCAAAATTTTCAACATAACAACTGTAACAGTTTTCTGTCACATCACCTCCAAATAAGGGGAAAACTACACGCTTTGAACTTTGATCGTAATTTGCATCAAAAGTATACATCACAGAAAATAATTAAGATCAAACTTGTGACCAGGACATCAAACTACATCAGGTAGCATAGTTAAAATATTTAAATTCAAAAACGTTTTAATAAACATGACAATTTCGGTAATCAGTGTTTCCATAGTTTTCAAGGTATGAAAACAATTTTGCACAGTTAACTTTCCCCAAAGTGTTCTATCTGTATTATAAATTTCAGTTCAATTGCATAAACCTTACTTGAGAAAAAGACAACACATGTCAACACATTCTATTCATGGCACTATGGCATCCAAAGTTGTTAAGGTTGAACAATTAAAATCGTGGGGAAAAAATTTCCATGTAAAAAAAAAGAAATCAACTGGTTTTGAACCTCCGAGTGCTAGGACTAGTCTGCAGTGCCTAATAATTTCATGACATTTGGGAAAAAAAACAAAAGACAGAGAGGAAAGGCTAGCAGGTCTATAAAGACTGCTACATGTAGGTACAAGGCAAGCCTGCACTGAGAACACCCCTTCAGTGAAAGTGATATAACCCAAGAGACATTTGTCCCATATTTATAACATGGACAACATTGTCATACAATTTCATCCAAAGGGGTGTTTTGAAAATTGTCAGGCATCTATCTGCAAGCTTGCAAGGTTAACTGGGGCTATGTGAAAGCCAGTGAAATGAAAATAAACAAGTACCAGGACTGGGCCACACATAGGGAGAGACTGTGCCATGGATCTACTGCTCCTGGCACCCACACTGTCTGGCTGGCCAAACTATAGCAAAGGCTTTGATGAATGTTACAGCAAGCTCCTATGTTAATAAACTGTGGAAATTTTGACAAATTTTTGATGGTTTCTTAGTAAAACCTTAAAAAATATAAATATATATGCATGAAAATAATTCTTGCAGATTTGTAATTCTGACATGGTGGAGCACCAGATGGTGTGTTTGTTTAATTACTTTAAGCAGTATTTAGATGTGACGTAATTTTTACCTCACTTAAAAGTGACACTGCATATCCTATATATTGCTGTAGTTTGAACTTAAACCAAGTTTAGTTGAAATTGTACAAAAACTATAAGAGTAGTAGTGTTTTAGAGGAAATGTTAACATGAACAGACAGACTGCCAAACAATCACCAAAAATGGAAAATCGATACTACCGAATATGTATCCTGATGCAGTCTACTTCTGAACTATGTTTCGTTGAAATCAGACAAGAACTGTAGGAGATGCAGTCTTTTGAAAATGTTAACATATTCTGGATAAACAGAGAGACAGATGGACAACCCAAAATTGAAATAGAAAATCAATATTACGAAATATGTATCTTGATGTCGTCTACACTTGACCCCAGTTTCGTTCAAATTGGACAAAATCAGTTGAGGAGGAGTAGCATTTTGAAGCTTAAGTTAACAGATGCCGGTCAACTTGCTAATATATAACCTCTTCTAGTCTGCGACCAGTACACCTAATGAGTAAAATCTGTCAGTGGTCATACCCTATCTACAAGCTGCATTACAAGGTTTCTCTCAGCTGACCCAGGGGCCCGGATATGGCTGTCATAGACAGGATTTAAAGGACCTCACCCTAAGATATAGTCATCTGTATGCAGAAAGCATCCCACCAGTTTAGATCAATCCTCAATCACCAGGGGGAAATCTGTGAGCTACTGAAGACTGGGCAGCTGGGACATGGGACTATGTAATGCAGTGAAGCAGAGCTGTGTGCTACAGTCTTACCAATGCAACCATAATACTGAGAGGATACCATGCAGTGACCTCTACATGTACTTGTGGTAACAAGGACAAATGCTAGCATGTGAATATGCTTTAGTCCTGCATCATGAGGCAGACTTTAATAATTAGGCTTTGCACAGATTTAGGACACTATTATTAAAAATGCACCACTGAAGTTTCTAACACAAAGGGTAGATGTATATAAGCTGTGTCATAGTCAACAATCAATGATGAAAATTAGTGCCTGAGCTCAACCAACATGAACTTAGATCATTAGGGATTAGCCACCAGTTTCCATCAATTTAGTTCCTTCTAAGCTTAATTACATACTGGTTCAGGGCCATGGAGAAATAGATAAATTGCTTTTCTTCAACTGTTAGGACACACAAGGTGCAGATTCACACCTGGCATGAGACAGCAAAGTTGTAGATTAATTATTCCTCGGCGTGAAATTCATGTGAGCAGAAATCACGCATTAAAATGACATTTACAGGTTATCAGGTAGACCTGTGTTCACAAGTCTGTCCTATTATTTGGAAGTAAATTCCTATTGAGAAGCAGGACTTCGCATTACTAGAACTCTATCCCTATTCCTTTGCTCTCACTGTTTGTGGGTGCGTGCATGGTGACAAAAAATCTGGTGACAACACTTGCACTGACAAAAAATTCCACTTATTCAAGAAATGAATACCACATTTCACAGTTTAATTAAACTGATGTTCAAAAATTTACAAAAAATGGTCAATCGAATCTTGTTTCCCTTTCAAAAATCATGGATATTTCAAGGCGGTGATTTAGAGATAAGTTGATCATTTTTCTGACAAAATAGTACATGTACTTTTACTGAAATCCTGAAAACTGTTCACCTTTAGTAGAACCAAGGCTGCATGAGGTCTATGTTCATAATTAGACAATAAAGGTAATGTACAGTTTCCATTCAAACTCTGCTAAAAGGTTAATTGAGAACAAGCAAACTGGATGTCACCTACATAGCTACATGTACATACAGTGGAATTGAAATGGACAGAAACTACTTTGATTCCAAGCAGTCTGCAATAACTAAGTAATACATGTTCCACCCTAACCTGAAACGTCAGAATGTATTATGGCCACAGTAAGTTCAACATAGGACAGAGACTTCAATATATCTGTCCATATGTGAAGAAAAAGGCCTGAAACTTAAACCTGCTCTGTAGCTCGCTATGCTGAAGCAATGTATCAATTAAGTTTCGTTTCAAAATAATGAACCATTTTTTTTTCAAAACCAAAAGTACAAAAAATTGAATCCCACAAGAACTGACAGAAGAGATGTAAGCAGATTCCCTCCTGAACAAGGGGGGGATTTAAATGTATGAAGGTAGTGGTGGTTAGACCAGGTGAGATTGCAGACGCTGATTACAGGTGAGCACTTCCCTCCTCGTCACCGAATCAGTTACAGCTAGTTATAAAATTCCTCTGGACTGTTTCCACTTCATCTGACACTTTGCACCTCTCACCACAGGATGCATTATGCAACAGGTGCATGAGGACAGATGTTTATTATGCAACTCTTCAGATTATCTGGTCACTGTGTGGTAATTAGAAAACCAAAGTTCTAGCCGTGCATCTGTGAGACTGAGGCCTGTCACAGAGTTTCAGAGGACAGCTGTGATCTGGAGTTTGAAAACACTGGGCACTGCATGTGTACATCAGATCCCACATCATCTTCATGCGTGATATGAACTACTAGCACAGATACATTTACATGGGGTCAGTGCTCAGTGAAGCAGTTCTGTAAGTATACATGGAGAAAGCTGTAATGCCCCAAAATTTATGGACAGACAAACAATGCAATCTCATAAACCCATTTCAAGATCTCTACCGAGGTATGTCACATCTCAGCTAGAGATGAACACTGCATGGTCTACCAGTCAGAGGCAAATGAAATTTTGGACACGCTGGCAGATTTTAATTCCATTCTATCCCAACTGGCCAGCTGTTTCAGGGGCGTGAATTGTCGACATTTACAAAGAAAAATGCCAATCAATCAGTGACAACATGAAAAATAAAATCCTTATCAGGTGCAATGCCTTGTAAAGGAAGGGCGAAAGTTTGGATTTGCAGCATTTTCCATAACATGAATGTCATGAAATTCGAAGTATGCATCTTGTTCAAACAACATTATACCCTCAAATCTGGCTGTCTCCATGCATTAACTGATATGCTTTTTCACATTTGGGGTAAATCCAAGGCCAGATGTACACATACATGTAAAGCCACATTTTCTAATCAACTCCTGAGGCTGCTGGCTTATGTACTTCAGATCTATCCCATTAAAATTAATGTTATCATGCATGATGCAAGCGTCTCAAGGAAGTTCAAGGAAGTCCAGCCTTGACATGATAATGTATGTATGTCTGTATGTATGTATGTATGTATGCTGGGTTTTACGACATACTCAACAATTTTTCAATTCCATGACAATGAGTCCATATGCATGTATACCGAAACTTAAGTTTTGTGGTAGGGTGAGTCCATGTTTCTCCTGTAGTGCTGATCAAGCGCCAAGCAAGACAGCAACTAGTACCATTTTTAAAGTCTTTGGTATGAGCTCACCCGACATAGGTGCTTAACCTCCCAATCCCCAACTATGATAATGATTACATACATCTCACTTGAAAGGTGCTCTGCATAATGTTTTTACGGTGGTAAACTTACAATCTGCAGTTAAATCAACCCATCCTGTGTGTGCACAAGAATCTGTCTTTGCCAATTCAGTCACCCTGATCTGGAGTGGACACTTTGATCAGGGGAGACAATTCTGCACTTGCCTTCTCTGGCACCATGCACACCTAAGAAGCAACCTACCAGTGCCCTGCACACCTTGCCCATTGGGAACTGACAGCCTGCCAGCTTTATAGGTTGCCTGGAAACAGTGCTAAACATGTGCTCTAAACACATGACAACAGGGAGCCGGAAAAAATCTGGTGACAGATTATATCTGTAAGTATAGGCACTTGAATAAATGTACTGTATACTGGGTTTACAGGGGAAAGGACTACAAGGACTGTACACTGTATATACATATCGTATTCACATCAAATATGAACTCAATTGGAGCCTTAAATCACAAAATAATATCAAGTTGCAATTGTCAAACATGTCAAAGTGGGTAACTGGCGAGTGAGGCACGCCAGGGAACGTCTCATGTCTCTACTGATATGCTAAACTACCATCCATAATGCAAGAGGTCCTCCGCTTTCCTCAAAGAATAAACATTCTGCCCTGATACCGGCATGTTGAGCCAATTCACCACAACTGGCCATGGGGAGGTGCTGAGTCGGTATGTTTCTGATCGACCATGAGGAGTTTACATGTACTTGTTGGTTTTCTGTTTTCCACTGACATTTTCAAAATTTAGTTGAATGGTTTTTAGTCATATATGTAGCATAGAATATAAGGCATTGTTGTACTGGAACAAACGCTGAAAACTGAAATATTATGACCAGTCAAAGAACTGCTATACATTTAATCTGCATGTAACAGATCTGTAATCTGCAAGTCACAACAGTAAAGTAACCAAATTAGTTTATAATGAAATCAGTATGTAACACTGAATGCAATCTACCACGTGTCTGAGAGTGATTATACAAAGACTATTGATTATAGATTAAGAGGATTATCTCAAACTGTCTCTACTGCACATGCTAAGACTCGCAGTAACTTCTATTTATCATGATAACATGACGGTTACCCCTGGTTAAGTAAACTTTGTTTTGTTAGACATTATATAGAAACTGTAATCTCTGCTGGAGGGAAAAGTTAAGAATGAGCTGACTAATAAAGACCTCTGAGTCCAGGTCACTCTGCATGTTACAGTTGTAATAAATGAATCATTGTTCACTATATATACACATGTCTTGGAGTGTTTCTGTTGTGATAACCAACAAAATGGACAATGACTGACCATACCAGTAAGAAATAATTATAATATATGGCCTTAGCCCCGGTCAGGATATGCATGTATACAGACAACATCAACCTCAACAGGCATTGTACTCACATGAAATACTGAATGAACAAATTGCAAGAGGAAAAAAATCACACATTAATGTGACAAACAGTGTAAAAAATCTAAAGAGTTACAGGGCAAGATAATCTGTTACAGCACAACTGAAAATGTCAATAATTAAAACATGCAAATAAGGGAGGCAGGTTTTACTAACCTGTCATCCAAATCATCAGCAAAGTCCTCCAGGATATTACGAAGCAGTCCTCGCTGCGCACGCGACTTCCTGCCAGCTCTGATCAGTGAGGGAAAGAAAAGGATGGTGGGAAAAAACAAAAATCAAATTAAGAAAGTCAGGACATAAGCAAATCATGAAGTCTATTGCAAATTACAAACTGTTGGACAGAAAAAAATAAAAATTAAATAAAATTAAAAACACACACAAAAAAACAGAATAATGTCAAGTTCTAAGAATTAGGGTCTGATATGATATTCCATACATTCAACTTATTCTAGTGCAGTATTAAAGATTGAAACAAAGCAGGCCAAGCAAGTACAAGATAGCATTAAGTAAGGCAGCATGCACAACGAAATGAACATGGGCCTATATGTACATGTTCATGTGCACTTGTACCGGTAATTATCAGACAATTTGAATCCAGCATAAAACAAGCAAACAATTCAAGCAATAATGATGCCAGATGTTGTTAAAGCAATGCACATTTTCAATTACACCAACTGGACGAGACAGCACTGCAAGCTCTTGCAAGCAGAGATGTAACAGGCAGAAACGCTACCTAAACGCTGGGCTGAAAGCATGAAGTCAAAACCCAAACATCGCTGATTCAATTCACCAGCTGGTAAGCCCAGTTACAAATTTGTTCTTTAAAATGGACCTTTCCCCATTATAATGGCATTGAGATTAGCTATATATGTATGTAACACAAGGCCTTAATCTCTTCAAATTTCTGAAGCATACATGAAGCCTTCCAAATTCAGTTTCCCACAAAATCATTCGAAACAAATGAAACTTGAACTCACAGCAGCTGTATTAATTGAGATTTATAATTACAGCGGGCCCCTTTACCTGATTGGTGTTAACTTGTGTACAGATGGCCGTCAGGTTTATGGGTGGAGTGGACTCGAGTGTCTGGATAATCACCACTCCTGACCAAGTAAAGGTACATTTTAACCTTCCTGACTTAAAGCCATAGCTGCAGCAGCAAGACTCCATTGGTCAAGAGCCTGACAGTCGCAGTATTAGATCACAGAACTAATTACCCATCTGAGCGAGCACCCCATTTTATTTTCACATGTACGTACATCTGTCTTCTGCATTTACATCCTCATGAGTGAGTAAAATTTATAGTGACAAATTAGTGACATCATGCCAAAAGCCACTGGAAAAGAACAGCTCCCGCAGCGCCACAGGGCTTCAATGTCCAGCCAGCATCAACAGTCAAGGTGGCAAACCTGGCAAGGGTCAGAAAATGTTCTGAACATCCAATGCCTGAAACCTCAGTCTTACCATTTGGCCTCTTTCCAGGGATATAACAGTTCCTCACAGAAAACTGCACAGCTGGCACGATGACTGCTGGTCCTATCCCGTTACTAAGATAAGATTTCACCCTTAAGTAACAGAGGCCGATTCCACGAAATTTGACTTCAGCAAAATGACTCAAGTTAGTAGACTGGCTTAGCTGAGCCTGTTTTATCTCACTGCTCAAAAGTTTTGTGGAATCAAAGTTAGTTTTGATGTGGACTAGCCAGCTTGGGTGTCTTAAGTCAGCTTTGCTGGCTAAGCAATGTTTTGTGGAATCGACTTAGGTCAGTTTTGATGTGGACTAGCCAGCTTGGGTGTCTTAAGTCAGCTTTACTGGCTAAGCAATGTTTTGTGGAATCGGTTTAAGTCAGTTTTGATGTGGACTAGCCAGCTTGGATGTCTTGTGCAAATTTGTAGCAATGGCGTTAGACCTTGCACTACATGTATACAGGAAGAGAGGGCTTTTTTTTATTATTAAAAATTTCATTTAAAATTCCTAGATTGGACCAGATTTTCAAGCAGAAAAAAAAAGAGAGGGAATTGTGAGTGGGCATGTTTTCAAACTTTTCACCAAAATGTCAAATTCACAGGAACTTGGCTGTACATGTGTTGGCGTTTTAGTGTCCAGCCTATCTTAATTCCTTAAACTTTTGGCATGTGAAAGAGCAACTCTCAGTGCAATTTATGCACATTTTAATCTGAATTTGGAGACAAAACTACATTGGTTGGACTGATCAGTTTCAGGTCTTCATAAAAGTAAAATTTTATCAGTCAACACAGAATAATGCCTTCAGAATATGGATGAATAAACACCTTGAAAACAAACATCCGAAAAGGTTGAAGAATTACAGTAACACTGAGCAGCATTGGCTCAGCCACAGTCGACATGCAGGTGTAAACTAAGTCAGTGTGGTCATATGTGATCTTACTGGGACCTGCTTCACAATGCCATTTTCTTTCCAAGTCCTAAATCTTCTTTGCAAAACCAAACATTTGAAGGTGGATGCTCAAACTTGGTTGGAATGGTACTATCACAGCACAGAATCAGTGGTCAATATTTTATATATTTTATTCATGTATTTAAGAGCTAAATATGAAATACAATATTAGGCTAAAGCCGGACATGGCTTTATAGGACCTGGAGACAGGCAGAGAGTTAACACAATGTCTTTGGAAATAACACAAGTTTTTGATATTTAATCAATGTTAATGAAATAATTGACCATCTAGGTTACAATGACAAAATGCATGACCTTGCCATGTCTCCTTATAAATCTCACCACATCTTATGGAGTACAGCAAATGCATGAATTACAACTCTTAGTACAGCTTATATTACAGCTCCTATTACAAACCCTTATACCAACCCGTCCACACACAAAATCTCAAATATCTTCTCTTGTTTTGTTTCAGATTAGGAAATTGCTGAGCCAGCAGATACTATACCGTAGGCCACAAAAAGAACAAATAGCGTTTACTGAATTAAATTTGTACCAAATTTAAATTCATTTTTATACTTCCTATATAATACATGTAATTGATTTCTGCATCTTAACCAATGTTGTTTAGAAGTGAAATGCATAAAAAAGGTAGATGTCTTATTGGCATATATATTTATTGAATGCTGTGATGGCACAATGGTGTTAGTATTCAAACAAAGGACTTTCAGGACAGTGGCTAACGATGCTGTCACAATGCCATGAGTGGTTCCCCGTGTTGCTGGTTTGGACAATTCACATTCTATTTCAATATTTTGAGAGTTTACAGATTTTCAAGACAAGAGTATCGAGCGAAGATACCGTTTTAAAGAGAAATACTCTGTATACATGTAGCTATAACGGTTGCCACTCACTCCCTCTTTCCTTGGTCCAAATTTGATCAGCTCTATCCAAGAATGTAATTGCACAGAATTTTGGTATTTGATTTTCTGCTCATTTAGTACTTAGTATAAATGTCTACAAAGTAGTGATTTTCTAAGCCTGTATACATGTTATAGTTGTTGCGGAGCTTAAGACACATACACTTTAGTTTTGGATAGAGTTCTGGGCCACACTTCTAGGCCTACAGTTGTGATGTACGTTATTTTGATACCAATTAAAACAAATTTAATTTCAAGGATAAAAAAATGCCTGGCTCAAGTGAATCAGGCACATTTAAGATACAGTTTATGTATACATGTACACAAATGTAAAAGGGTTATGTAAACGCTGAGATCTTAATTTCGGTAAAACTGACTCAAAATATGATGTATCCTTAAACGTATATATACTACAGATGAATATACATGTATCAGCAAAGGACTAAATATTTGTTCCCTCTGCTTTATGAAAGTACATTCATTTTATTAAAAGTGTTAATAAATTTAATTTTCTTTACAAAATGACGCAACATTTGTCTGTTATATAATCTCTGTCGGTCTTGTGACAACCTTGACACCACAAAATGTCCGTACCGTGTCACAGTCACTTGTGATCACTAAGATTATCACAAGGTTGTACATAGATGTCCCTCTTTCAGGCATGGCTGACAGATTTCAGACCTGGTTCAGTCCAAGTAGTGTGTTGAAGGTCCCCTGAGAGAAGCTTGCCAGGCACTATTTAGTTTGTAACATATACCTGACAAAATGGGATTTGATGCCTGAATGCTTGTCAGGTTGCTTATTTGCAGGATTGCATAAGAATCATTACATCTTTATAGGCTTCCTATATTATATTTTCCTGTTAGGAGCTCATGGTCAAAGAATATACACTCTAGATATCTCATTCAACCATTCCTAAATATGCTAATAAATACATACTACATGTATATTTGTAAATAAAACATACACCTTAAATGACCAAATGAAAACTTATATTTGTCATAAATAATGATAAATAAATGTAATTCAAAGCATGCACCTATAGATGTCCACTAAACTGAGGCAGAGAAAACCACTTTTTTCACAAATAAAAACAACAAAAAAATGCAATAAAAAAATCACATAAAACCTCTTTTGTCACAAACAAACGGCACAAATAAATGGAGTAAAGTTTTTGGTAATTCAGACCCAGCTTATTCAATCAATGTAATGGCTGCCCTGACAACCAGAGCTGGGTGAATGATGTAAATGTGCATACAACCTGGAACTTTGTCACCTGAACAAATACAATGTAGGAAGAGGATGTAGAGCCAGAAATTCCCCTAGGCTATAAGCCCCTCTGGTTCAGCTGTCACCACCATAACTAAGCTATTTACACACTTGTGAATGTCCACCACCAGTTTACTCATCCCAAAGCAAACTAATACCCAACAACCGACGTTGCCATAGAAACCAATCTGTCCCACCTGAATTCAGCCATTGATGTTTTCGTCTTGTGGAAAACATTTCAACAACAACTTCCCGAGGCCAGATGTGGCTGATGGTTTGAACACCTATAAATATATAGTAAATGAGTCAATTTCATATTTATGATGGAGGTAGTAAATACTAAATATCCATACACATGTATGCATAATGACTTAATGACCTGCACTACTACTCTAATAAAAAGAATCACCAGCTTCATAGCAATGCTAATTATACGATGAACCAAATGCAGGTCCTCAAGTCAGGGCCCTCACTGGCTTATTCCCTTAAAAGTGTCATGCTCGCTGCTAACGTTGGGACTGCAGAAAATGCGTTCATGCTTGTACAGTTATCAATGGTCGACCACAACCACATGGTACAGGCTTGAAGACAGGAGATCTGTGAATTACCTGGCACAAAGTGGTGGTTTTCTCCAGGCTCTGCCCCATTTCCTCTACCCATAAACCTGACCACCCTTGCATCAGTAAAATATTTTTTTAACATCTGTACAACATAAAATAATAATGAAATAAACAAACAAAGAGCAACTGGGCCAATATCTACACGTATATAATAATAAATATGGATCCATGTCCATGTACACATAGGTTTTCATTTGCATTGAAATGAATTAATACAATATGTGCATCAAAATAATTTTTCAGGTAAGTTATGACCAGTTATGACCCTTATGACTGCATGTGGTACAGTGTTCATTAAAAACTGCCATGAAGCTGGGTACTCTGTTTATCATACATATACATGCATAGAACACTATAGTAATTATATGTAACTGCAATATAAATGCATGTACAAGAAAGTCTGAGGTAACTGACTTAATCAACTGAACACCTGATAATAATGAAAACACAATATAAAAAAAAGCATTTGTGTAGATGTTGAAGCTCTAAACAGGCACAAGATGTTAATTACAGCTAAACCTGCACGCTGTCATGACCTAACTGTCATACTGTATTTGATTTAAAACTCTTTCCTTATTTTGACTGATTATGAGAGTTCTATTGATTTTAGGTGTTGAGGTTTGTTTGGAGGTAGGATGATACACGTAATACTGGAACAATATAACACTCAACACAAATTTTATTACCCTCATTTAAAAATGCACTTTTGGGGGAGAATTTTTAAGAAGATGTTGCTGTCTGTATATGTAATTTCTACACTACTGGTGTAAGCCTACATGAGGTATCCATTTATGTAGAGAACATGAAAGGGCATCACCACATCTCAGCCCAAGTATGAAAAGTTTACATAACAGAAATCCTACGTGTTCTTCATGACATGAATACCCTAGCAAGCAGAACAATTTCCACTTAGGATGATTAAATCACCACCATGAAATAACATTACATCACACTGCCAAGTGATATGTAATGAAATTAGTTCTGTACATTGTACATGTAAATAATGCTTTATTCACTTGAAACTGACTGTAGTCTGTGACCGTGGTGAAGTTCATATAGATCTATGGAAATCACGTGTACATTAGTGTAACAGGTAAAATGTATAACTTTCCTTTTATGTAAGATGTCTCATGCACTGTACTGTGTTCAGGAAGTGTATTTAGCTGGCAATATAGAGACCAGATGTGCAGTGGACAGTCAAGGAACTGTCCCTTGCACCCAGCTGACCAGGACACAGTCAAGACACATCCTAGCTGCCTGTCATCACAAAGAGACAAGCCTCCTTGGATATGGTGGCCAGGGAAGGGTCACATGGGAAGCTGATTTTAATAGCTCCAATAAAGTTTTGGTGAAGTCCAGTTCCTGGTTTTTGTGGAAGTAAAGTTCCTGGTTCATGTTAAGTACCAACGTGCATGTTGGAAAATATGTTCCTTTCACATGGTATATATAGGACTTACATGGAATTCAGTTGGAGTAGACAATTTGCTTGCATACTGTTAGCTTGCTCGAGGAAAATGGTCAGTGGCTGATTATGAGGCTGAGTGGCTGAAACTTTGTGACACTGGGGACTGGAGGAAGAACAGTTCTGGTGTTTCAAATCTGTAATACTTGGATTTACACATACTGTATATCTGTATATGAAAAGGGGAATGTAAATAAACAAGAATAGCTACTCCCTGAATTCTAAATGTTTGTGTTGTTTCTTCAGATAAGCAATTACATGTTGCCTCCGTTAGTTACAATGCATTTGTTTTATATATCCAGCTTGGTTATTGATTCGAATATGGGTTGTTGTTATATGCCCCTCAGCTTGTTAGATTAGGATTAAATGAAACTCTATAATTTTCCCTACCCCCTCACCATCAAATCAATTAAGTCAGCATTCTACAAAAATCTCAATTAATTACACTTCAATGATTGCATATATACAGTATAGAACACATCTACATATATAACGTAACTCTATACATCTACACAAGATGTTTCAGTCCTATAACCCCAGCCACTCCCGCAACAGTAAAGTAGCTTTATGTACACGATCACGTACATAAGATCTCAGCCAAATTATAGCCATGCAGTAGTTCTACTGGCTTGTATACAGCTCCGTAGTGTGGTTTTATATCTCCTTGCCGACATGCCAGTTACCCAAGGCCTTGGAACATTTCGTCACCATCTAAACAAATATAATATGGCCCACAATGATGGAAGAATAGATATAGGAAGCTTCACAAGAAAGAAAGACGAAGTGTATATCTGTCTTCATTCAAAGCGAATCAACTTACATGTACATGTATCTATATAGATACTGAAGTGGAGCCAAATCTGACCAGATAACATGTACGTTCATGTAACTGTTTGCTTGCATGAATCATTCTATCGCCTGCACAAAAACTAAGGTTTATTGTACTTCACACGAACACAAAGTTTCCCCTAGAAGGATAAAGCACATGAAAACCAAATTCAAATCAATTTTCAATAATGCTACATTCACAAAATCTGTAGAGGTTACAATGAATCAAATTTCCCGACCAGGTTAGAATGCTGCATGGATAAAAACTAAGTTTTAGCAATACGAAAACTAAAAGATGTCCTGATTAAACAGTTAAACGGTTTGACTGTAATACATTGGTTCCAAACTTCATTGTAGTTGTCTTAAAAGACATGCACAACCCTGGATCTGATGGTCTGTTGTCATGCTACAGGATTCATTTACAGTGGCACAAAACAAATTGAAATAGAGAGAGTAAATGGGTTTTCAGATACAGTTTCTTGTTTCGGGTTTCACTATAAAATGATTACATGTACATGTAGTTCAATAATGAAATTCTATACTAGCCCATAAAGCCTGCCTTAGAATTAATTCAATCATTCGTCTGCAATTCATTACGTGTATATAAATACAATTTCAAAATATTGACCAAAATAGCACATAGCAGTAGATGATATTTTCAAGCACATGCACACACTTTCTTGTCTTTCCAGTGAAGACTAAATGTACTTCACTTCTTTTGCTTGTTGTCTGTAACTTTTAACTCAATATTTACATGTACATGTACATGTACAATGTAAATTTCTTCCAGCAAGCACTGTCAATGAAAATGCGGTGATCTGTTCCTTGACACCAGTGCTCCATATGTACCGCCTTGGTGCTAGCCACTTAACCTTCTGTTAAAAATTCACCCAGTCAAGTAATTTAGAGTAATATAAATCAGAATTTAGAATGTGATTATTCACCTGCAGGACACTACTTTGACATTCTGCCAACTGGTGACAAATGGGAACTGGTGACATATACTGTTTGTGGTACTTCTCATTCTTCTGACCTGTCCTTTGCTATTGACCAGGTGATAATGTGCTAGGGGATATATTACATGTATATGTGAGTGTACATCTGCTAAGCCCAAAACAAGCCAATTACAGGTACATCATGACGAATTTCTGTAGAAAACATGATAAAAATGTCATTCTGGTCAATTTCCCAATAAGTCATTCATGTACATGGTTATCTGTCCAACATATTCTGTCAGTCAGCCAATCCTACAACCAACTGAAACTCACACTATACAGTGTATAGTCTTGCTACTAAAATGCTTACTGTTCTATCTTAGAACAACCAGCACGTTGCATGTATGTGTACACATATTACCAAGAGCAATTACAACCCACCATTATGCCCTCAGCTATCCTATGCCAGCAAGCTCTAGATGCCAGAGGGATATGAGGTAATGCAACATTAGCCTAGGTTAATGTTTTGGCTGGAACACCTCAGGGTAGGACATCGGAACAAATTACCAAGAAGAGCTAAATTTACTTGTATTTCGCAATACCTGCTTGGATGGGGCCCCTATATTCCACAGGGTTTTTCAGCCCAATTGATTCCTTGTCAGGTCTCAATTTCCTCCTGGCATTTCGGCCCATGTAAGTCGATACCATCCCATCCTGTTGAGTGAACCATCACAGGATATTTGAATTGACACTGATGATATAAGCCAGCCAGTGATTTCAGAAACTACTTTGCTAGCTCCCAGCCCTTCTACCGTACATCTCTCGGGAAATATTAACAATTATAGATAAAAGAGCACTGCAGGTACAGATACACATTTTATTAACCTGCATGCCTACTTATTTCATATGCTCAGATGAAGTGTATCAATTTTCAGTCAATACTGTATTGGGAACTTAAGTAGCTCAAATATAACATCTAGCGGCTAAGGGCCTATCTCTTCTTGCATGTTTTTGCCTCATTAGTCATCAAACAAAAAAATGGATGATTACATCGCATACAACAAGAACTTCACCATGCTACATGTCCAATATGGAAAGTAGATGCAGAACCTACATGTAGGCACAAGAGCATATTCGTGCATCAACATTTAACTAAGACTGTTTCACAGAAACATTGCAACTAAGATCAGGTTATTGATATTATCCACACACAAGACACTTTGATGAAGTAGATTCAATAAACCTACAGTAATATGAAAGGAATCTCTGTACTGTTTTAATGAACCTAGCTGTTCTGTACTGATTTTTTCTTTATTTACATGTATTTGACTGTTACTAAATGTCATGTAATGTTTTCCAGGTATGATGCCAGATAGTTTTATAGGTGGTGAAAGTGAAATACCCAGGGAAAACTCTCAGGTGATGTACAGGCATGCCCGCCATACTGGTGGAAGACAAGTGGTCCTCACTGAACATTATCACACCTCACAGAGCAATACCTGGACTCCATTGGTCAATACACTATCACATGATATTCCAGAAAACTTGATGTACATGTATAACGTTCAGGAGGCAATGTACAACGGTCAGGTGCCAAGAGCCAATGATTTTCGGTGCTTCTTTTAAAAGTTTACCTCCCTTTGTTCGCTCTCTAACGTCCACTTGCTGATAAAGGGAACTGAGTCGGACGATGACTTTCACACCTAGCAAAGAAGTCTAGCAATTTAGGGTTTCTGCAGAACGGGTCATATGTTTTCCTTTTTTATCAGCGCTGTCGACACTTTGAGCATCACTTCTCTCAAACTCACATTTTCTCATGGACAATCCCATGGCATGCACTATCTGCATATAAAACTTTGCAAATGGCCACACAATTACATGTATATGTCGTCAACTACTTACAGTATTGTCACCAAGGCACCAATATCTAAGAATTCCCCATCCTAATCTTCTCCCCAAATAAGGCAAAGATGATTACATTCTAAATTATTACCTTGCATTAGCCATTTCTGTGAATACAGCATTTATATGTTACATCACCATCAATGCTAGCTGAAAGCTGAAATCAACATGCCTCATTGTTCTGTCATGATTTGAGCCAACTTTGGAAATATGACTGAGAAAATCACAACATTATTTTCAACATGGCTAATGTTATAAAAAATGCCACAATCCAGCAGGTAGCCTCAGCTGTTTAAAGAACTATTGTGTACAGCTGCAGAGACGCCTTAAGACCACTAATTCAGTTAGGCTCTGCCAGCTAGGTCGGTAATAAGGGCATAATTCTATACAGTTTAAATTCCTCCAAGATCAAGTTGCCTTCAAATTCTCTCTTCATTCTGGCATTAATGTAACACTGATCTAATAAGTCCCAGGTTCATTACATATAAGGGGTAAAAACCCTACATTTTAAAATTCTCATCCTCAATAATTTGTGTAAAATATCATAATTTCATGATTTATAATGAAACATTAGTTATGAAAAATTTTTGGGTATTAGTGTTTGATGTTAAGCAGAATTTTTTTTTTTATTATTCAGATCATGACACCGTCTCATGGTGGCAGGATTATTCAAACTACTGCCAATATATAATATCTTAGTTTGCGATTTAAATGGCATTTAAAACCTCACTAAAATCTTCATCAAAATTGAACGATAACTGTCAGATTCAAAAGTACAGCTGTATGGGTGGAGGAAATCGCAGTGGACAGAGTAAGATGGCTCCCTTCACCAGATACAGGCATCTTCGATAAACCTTCTCACATCCATTACTGTGTACCTATACGGCACAGCCCCACCAAGGCATCATATCCCAGACACCTAACTTTACACCATATGCCAACTTTCTCCTGCCGACCTACTCAACTTTTTCTGATTGGGTTTGGTTTAGTTACCTACAACAAAGATAGCCTTTCCTTAAAAGTACATGTAACATGAGAGGCAACTTACATGTACACACTGAGTATACCAATAATTTATCTTGCACTGAACATAAGGAGACACTGCATCTCAATAAAGCAGCCATTACCATTAGACAACCTGGTTACCTGGCATGGTTATCTAGCCACTTCTGGCTTGGACATTTGGAATACAATAGTTCTTCTTCTTCTAGTGATGCACATCACTAAGATTTTATGCTGACATTCAGCAGGGAAACGAGCTTAATTCAGTGGTACATGCTACGTACACTATATGTACATGTATATAGGTACATGTATGTACCATGTATACAGCAATGTGTATGTATATATGAAGACAGCTACATGTACTGTAGCAAAAACTGTAATGTAAATGAAACCTGATACTCATTTTGGCCTTTCTGGTGATCAAGCATAGTATTAAAGTTAATACGTGAGTCCAAACCCTGAAACTGAAATGGAAAACAGAGTAATTTATTTTATATACAGTTTGTAGCTTTCCTTTCGTTGGGGAAAATTTTCTGCATGAATTACTTTTCTGTATTTGTGTATCGCCACGTCACTGTCTTCAATCCAGCTCATTTCTTTATCCTGTATGAACAAAAGGATGCTAACACAAACTTTGATGTGGTACATGTAGCAAGGCTACCAAAGAGCTCGCCTGTAGGCGATAAATTCTAATATGCAGTTCACTAAATCAGGAATACAGCAATTTGTGGTATTTAATATGCACACACAGAATCAGTGATGGAATATCCCCCTCATGTTATTGTGCTCTACATGTGTGCATACCTTAAGTTCAATACATGCAGCACTTTTATTTAAGACACCCCTAACATTTTGTTCAGCATAGATTCTAATACACAGTACACTAAGTCAGGAATTCGGTAATTTACAGTATTTAATATGCACACACAGAATCAATGATGGAATAACCCACTTGTGTTATAGCACTCTACATGTGTGCAAACCCTGAGCTGAATACATGCAGTATTTTTTAAGATACTTGTACCACCCTTACCGTTTTGTTTAACAAAATGATTCTAATACACAGTAGGGGGTCTCCGTGGCTCAGTCGGTTAGCGCGCTGGCGCAGTACAATGACCCAGAAGCCTCCCACCAATGCAGTTGATGGGTGTTCAAGTCTAGCTCATGCTGGCTTCCTCTCCAGTCATACGTGGGATGGTCTGCCAGCAACCTGCGTATGGTCGTGGGTTTCCCCCAGGCTCTGCCCAGTTTCCTCCCACGATATTGCTGGCCACCGTCGTGAAAATAAGTGAAATATTCTTGAGTCCAGTGTAAAACACCAATCAAAAATAAATAAATAAATAATACACAGTACACAACACTAGGTGAGGAATTTGGTAATTTACACTATTTAATATGCACACCCGGAATCAATGATGTAATATTCCCCTTATGCTTTACAGGTCTGCAAACCCTGAGTTCAATACATGTAGTACTTTTTAGGATATCACCCCCAACATTTTGTTTAACACAGATTCCAATACACAGCACACTAAGTCAGGAATTCAGTAATTTATAGTGTTTAATATGCACACACAGAATCAACGATGGAATATACCCCTTGTGTTATTGTGCTCTACACATGTGCAAACCCTGAGTTTAATGCATGCAGTACTTTTTAAGATGCTCTAACATTTGGTTAAACATAGCTTTCCCTGTTATTGGACGCCAACGGTGATGTTTAGGCTACGACATAAGCTATGCCTATACTCAGTACAGGCGAACTAAAACGGACATTTATTTGTAACTATACATACCCTAATTCTTCTAATTGTAAGGACAGATATTAGTCCTGCTAACAGCAAAATAATACTTTTCTCTCCTGGTTTTTGGAAAACTTAAGACATGGATATATTAGTCATTTGATGGTCTAACCATGGGAGATAAAAGAAATTTTTTAACCACGATACAAATTCATTTGATAGCTAAAAAGGACAGATGAAGTGTCCCAAAAATTAGAAGAATTAGGTATATAAGCCAATACGGATACATCATTCCCAACTGTCTGCAAAAATTAATAAAACAGCCTGACATTATATGTACAATTAGGCTGATTAAATGCAAGGTTTTGCTACCCCCAAAATATAAAAGCCTACACCAATCTAGCCCAATTTTCAAATCAGGGTTTTCCCGTTATGTGAAACAAACATTTTAGAAATTGTTATCTAGTTGAGCTACCCCAACAGGCTTCTTCCGAAAGTCAATTAGCCTTTAATTCACCAACCAGGTGACAGGTTTGAATCCTGCTAGAGGAGCACTCGGCCAGAGGGCTTTATGACCAGGATATTTGTCAGCCTCCTACAGAGGATCAAGGCCATAACAGGAAGTTACAGTGTATCACAACAGGCAGTTAGTGTATCTCATCAGGCAGATACAGTGTATCTCAACCTGCAGATAAAGTGTATCTTAACAGGCAGTTGCAGTGTATCTTAACAGGCAGTTACAGTATATCTAAACAGCCAGCCATAGAGTATCTTAACAGACAGTTACAGTGTATCTTAAGAGGTAGTCACAGCGTATCTAAACAAGCAGTTAGAGTGTATCTAAATAGCCAGTCACTGTGTATCTAAACAGGGAGTTACATTATATCTAAGCAGGCATTTACAGTGTACCTAAACTGGCAATTACGGAGTATCTAAACAACCAGCTGAATTGTATCTAAACAAGCAGTCATAGTGTGTCTAAACAGCCAATCACAGTGTATCTAAACAGGCCGTCACAGTGTATCTAAACAGACAGCTACAGTGTATCTAAACAAGCAGTCATAGTGTATCTACACAAGCAGTGACAGAGTATCAAAACAGATAGTCACAATGTATCTCATAGTTACAGTGCATCTAAACAGGCAGTTGGTCACACTGTATCTAAATGGGCACTAACAGTGTATTTACAAGTACATGTAAACAGGCAGAACTTTACAGTGTGTCTCAACAAGCAGCTACTGTGTATCAAAACAGGCAGTCACAGTGTATCTAAACACACAGTTACAGTGTATCTAAACAGGACGCTGGCCACACTGTTTCTAAACACACAGTCACAATGTATCTAAACACACAATTACAATGTATCTAAAAAGGCATCTTCCTGTCTGAGAGATGGGAAAAATGCATGTGAAGGCACTGAGACGGGAATAGTGAAATTTACTAATTTTTTTATTTCATTGGTGAAATGTACGCGTAGATCATAAAGCTTGGTCCTGGAATATTATATCATATACAAAAGACACATAAAAGTTTGAAGCACTGTTTTAGCAAACCTGACACGCAGAAATTAAAATGTTAATCATATACAAAAAAATACAAATGTATTATGTGTCTTATATGAGGGCTTATAGCCTTATCCCAGGCTCTGTATGATTTCTTCTCACCACAATGCTGGCCCCCATCATATATTATATGTGAAATATTCCTGTGTATACTGTAGCATACAACACCAATCAAATAAATATAGAAGTGGCTTGCTAGAACCTTTCCAAGTCATGCAGCTTAGGGCTGTGGATCAAGTGTGACCCCCTAACAGCCATATTTTGCTGACAGCCTGTATAATCAAAGTTACAGCCATGGATGAGAGAAATAGAAAATTAGTACTTTTTAATAAGGACTCCCTGTTTTAAGCACTTTTAACATGGGAGATCGGAGAAAAAAAAAGTCCTGATATCTTGCTCAAACAAATTTGCCTCTGAAAGGGCTGTTTGGTCATACACCTAAATGTTATACATACATGTACAACAGGTATTGCTATTGCATGTATTTATTTATTTATTTCATTGGTTTTTCCCTCCAGACTTAAGTATATTACTCTTATATGACACCACGTATAAGTGAAATTTTCTTGAGTGCGGCGTACAACACCAATCAAATAAAATAAATAAATATATGACGGCGACCAAGCATTCTAGTGGGAGGAAACCTAGCTAAACCTGGAAGCCCAGGCTAGACCCACAACCATCTGCAAGTTGCTGGCAGACCTTCCCACATACAGCCAGAGTGAAAGCCAGCAGGAGCTAGACTTGAACTCACAGTGAGATTGGTGAGAGGCACCTGGGTCCTTATGCCACACTTGCACACTTACCCCCAGACTATGCATGCAGTAGTAATTAATAGCCATTATATATTGCACTTGATATGTGTTAAATTTAAAGAATATAAATTGCATTTTCACATTGCTGACTGCATCAGTTTTTTTTATGATGATACACATTATTAGATGCAAAGATGCAACATTTATTTTATTACAGATTTGTTTATTTTACTTATTTGCAACATGTGTTAAGGCTCTCTACTTCACACTACAGTCAGTAGAATACCCATTGCACCTGCTAAACATATTCCATCCAGAGCAGCTCACCAGCCTTCCTGCATGGGGTGCAGTTACATGCTCCTACCTGAAGCATTTGAGCTTAAACAACAGCATGGCACACCAGAAAGTGGTGTTAATTTACATGTACATCAATAACTGGGTAGCTAGTACTTATGAATTTAGATGTACATGAACTACAATATTTCAGTATGTGGATGTATGAAAGGATGGATAAATTTATATACTGCTGGACACACATGTATGCATGTAACTGTATATTCTATGTACATATACATGAACATGTTGTTTTGTTTGCATTTAATATTACGCATTTCAACAGCCCATTTAATACAGTACATGCAATAACATCATTAGGAATTGCCAAATGACCTGCAGCCAAGTTATAAGGCCTGTGCCCCACAACCCATAATTTGTACCATTCATGTACATATAATACACTGACTTTTACGTGGCATCTAAACACAAACAGTTAGACAGGGCATATTTTTACCCAATACACAATGTCTATAACATGTATATAAAAACATTAACAATGCCATTTTTTCAAGCTCTAAGTAAGGATAGACAATGTACAGTATCTTAATTGTACCACAGGCAGAGATGTTAAGTATGTAGATAAGTAATAATGCCATTTTCTTTTTCATTCATACCTTTTTGTGCATTTGCAAGAATAGTATTTCAGATGCTAATAACCATGGATAATACTGAAATGAAAATATATATAATACACAGGCCTATACTTTTTACTTACGTTATACAACTTTTTTTACATGTGATTTGCAAATAGCACTTGTATGTTAGGATCTCGCTATATTGGTACAGATAAACCGTCTTTTATTTGAGAGGTTTACTTTGTAACTCACGGTACAGAAGCCTATACTGTCAAACACGATGACTCGGCCTGTGGCATGCTAACATGCCGCACATGACAGAAGGCAGCTGTTGGCAGGCCTTATAATTTGACACAACACTTAATTCGTTAGAGGCAGTACAAAACATACGATCAGCACACATCATTACGTGTACATGTTTGAGTGCGTCTGTCAAACGACTTCGGCCAAAGGTGCTATCCTGTTTTTTTTTTCCACCTCCTCTCATTGCAGGCGCGAATTTTTCAACGACATTGAGAGGTTTAAAGGCTTACCTCTCCTCGTCCAACTGAGCGGAATCTCCCCAAATCAAATCCCGGAAACGATATCGCGGAGGGAGTGGTGGGACTTGTGCAAAATCCGCATCTGCCATCGTGCTCAAATCCAGCATTTCGTCTTCGCTGGCATTTTCCCCAACAATGCTAATGTTGTCATGCCCGCAGTGAGAAAAATCAATTCCGCGGGGGTTCGTCTGCTAGTCACGTGACCGATGATGGAAAATTCTGTTGTGGCGCGACGGGGTTGCTATCACTCGTACATTTAACACATATCATAAATAGGCTTGTTTGGGCAGTGTACAAGTTCTGTGCAATTCCACTTCCGTCAACACGTTTTCGCGATCAACAACCGACTGACACTGACATGCAGACAGAACATCAGCTCGTGTGCCCGACCTAGGCGAATGTAACCTTCTTAGCTGTGTGAGGCACGTTGATCGAATAGGTAATTAGATACTCGTTGGTAGTTAGACCCAACTGCTGGGAGTGCCGGCAGCAGGCTGTTGTCGATGCTGTGTACCAAATTCGCCTTGCTGTCACAGCTGAGCACGACTTGCCTCTGGCCGTGGCGTTAGGTTTGAATGCCTACTCACCACTGATGTATCGGATACCATTTCATTCTCACTGAGAGAAGATTTAGGATAGCCGAAATCCTGTAACCTGCTGGAGGGATTCTCTCTCTGATGCTCAACACAGACTGTGCATGTAACAAGCCAAATTAAAGTTTCAGCAGGCAGTGATAATCTGACAGTGATATGTACATGTAGGGCTAAAAGCCACAGGGCTGGACACAATCTGCCTACAGTACAAGGGATAATACAGTAGGCCCTATAATTTAGCCTGATCGACAATGGATCAAAATCGTCTTTCACAAGAAAAATCTCCAAGCTGTTAAAAAAGAAACAGGTTTTATGATGTTTGCAATCATTAGGGTTTAATATTCTGATGTTATATATCAGTTTTGTTTTTGTTTACAAACTTCTTGCTTTTTCTTCATGTGGTACATGTTGATTACCCCTGCTGGATATGGGTACTTCCGTGGAATGGGCTGAACCTGACACTCTGAACTGGCTTAAAATGTGATTTGAAGGGATTCCTTCATTGCTGCAAGAGAGCTTATCAACTGAGACAACAGAGCCTACAGTGGTATGCATTAATCAGCCAGGACCTAATCCAGGTTGTCAAAATCCCACCATCTGCTGTCAGAATCTGCAACTCCAAATGACTGGGGGCACAAAAGTTGGTGTAAAATTTGCACATTTACATGTAGAATCTTAGTCGAAATAAAGTGTCCTTTCTATGCAACATCCTACCCTTTATATCTAGATTATGGCTTTGCAGCATATCATTTAAGTACATGCATGTGTAGAACACTACATACAGGTGTAGAACACTACATACATGACATAGACATTCCTCTAGGCTAAAATTTTGTTTTATACACATTTATTTAAAATTACAAGATGTGAAATATGGCGTAGGCATCTCTATTGAAATTATCATAAATGTCGTTTGCGTACAGCACTGTGATTCTTTTTGGAACAGGATTTAATACACATCTGCCCTGCGCTAGTACAGGGCCATCAGTAATAAATGTACAAACCATGCCAAGTTGTAAAGCAATATTTCTAAATAAACAGCTGAAGACATTTTTGAATATCCTGCTCTTTTAAGAACGAATGAATGATTGATTATAGCTTAATGCCACTTCAGCAATATTCAGATCAGCTGTATTGTGGTGAGAATGTGTTTAAACCAGGAATAAGTACATAGTTATCCAGCTTGTGATGAGATATCACAGATCTGTATATATTACAGTGTACAGCTTGGATGTGCTATATCTCTAGCTTACCTAGGATGATTTCATACCGAAGCTGCGTGGAAATATGCAATCAAATGCACCAGTTTAGAACATGAAAGAGACATTTTGAAATCCTGAAAAGATGTTAATTGCAACAAAGTCACCAGTACTATATGTGTAAGCCCTGTTATGAAACTGGAGTAATCCTGGTTAACAGTTATTGCTACATGTACAAGCACATCTGTAATATGTCCAAATGAGTTGCTTGTATGATCACACTTTTTGATGCATAGTCATTTGTAATGTTATTACAAGATTACATTTTTAGCTGTCTGTACTGTCTCAGGTTAAATTTGTATCCAGTAGATGAAGAGGTGAGAAAGCCATTGTGTACTGCTTCTCCTCATGGTTCTGTTGCGTTCTGATGTTAAATTAAGTGATGACTGAGTTCACTCAAATTGTGTTGGACTGGATGTAGAAAACCTGTGAAACCACATTTTCGCTTTATTCACAAATGTCTTACTTATCTTCTGTCTTACCCTTGTCTACTGTGTCCTGTCACAGAGGGAGTGTATCTTGTTACTATAGCCCACACTTTGACCTGTCTCCTGGATCAACACCCCATGTTAGCATATCTGAGTGATTAGGATCTTGATGAAGAGGAAACAACCGTACTTGTCGTAGCGGCCTGTTGTTGCTAAATTATCTCCCTTTGAATCATACACCGCATAGCAGGCCATACATAACCACTTTGCCCTAGCTTATGGTGCCTGGTTGATGTATAACAAGGCTTCTGTTATTTTGGTGAAGTATATAGTAGACGTGATAATTTTTTCACTGCTTTTGGTGGTAGTAATTTTAAGCCAGCAAAACCTATGCAGGTAGGCATATATTTTTCTTTAAATTTGTAATTCTATTGTTTCTGCATACCGTAAAGTGAGAGACTGTTGCAAAACACGAGGCTATCAAAAAATGTAACCAAATAATGTTGATAAAAATGAAAACTGTTTTGCTGCCTGCACCACTTTTCCAAAATATTGTGATTAAAAACAAGTGTCAAGGGGTCAAGTGTACGACTTTATTTTAATAAACTGATGCTGTGCTGTACAGATCAGCGCATGTACGATTGGCAAAGCTGATATCCTGTCTGGTTCATTTGAATAGTCAATCGTGAACCCCTAGCTAGAGATTAAGTTGCAGACTCGCTGGCTCACTGTTATAAAGATGAGAAGATTTGCAGGTACCTGATGAATTGCAGTCAACAGCTGTTTACTTCTGAGCTGTCAGGACTCACCTCTTCCTGACGAACCATAAACTGGATGACTGTTTCTAAATACGTGTAATAATGAAATGAATTCTGAGTACTGTTCAACATATCATTCAAATAAATGAATACACATATATATATATGGTAAGGTAGAGCAATTTTTAAAAGCATTTGTAACACATTGATCTTCTTGTACTCAGATCATTCATGATATTATATTGTACCAATGTTTATTATCTGTCATGAGCGATTGTATGTCACAAAATAACTGGATGTCTTGATAATTGAACAGCCTTTGTATTAGAATAAGCCAGTTAAAAGTTTTCAAGGAATTTTGATAATTGCGAGAAATTTTGATTTTGGACTCCAATCATTTACCTTGTGTTTACCTGTACATCTGGTACATTTGCCTGTAGGACTACACTGAATGCCATTTTATTGGTACAGAAGACACAAGGAATATCTGTCCTTGTGTGAAAAAGGTTTGTGCATTAAATTAGGATGATAAATTTTACAGCCTCAAACACACACGCACGTGTACACAGTGCGGAACTCGTGAATAACTCCTTCCCTCCTTTAACAAAAGGGTACAAAGCTATGTTCTCCTTTGTTCTTTCCAGGTAGGATGTCACACAATTAGGTGGATGTGTGCATACGAAACACTCAGGTAGTACACAAGCACTTCAGCATGAAAGCATGAAACAGCTCATTTTTACTATGATTTGGACCCTCTTGTGTAGCTTATTAGAGTCTCCCAATAACCTATATATAAATCAATCACATGCAATTTCCTTGCAACATGTAGAATGGTGTGGATGCAGCCTTTGAAGGAGTCAGCACACTGGCTTACTCTTTCTTGGACAAAAAAAGCCTATCGCGAGCACCTCAAGTAATGCATTGATATAGGTGTTTGTGTGGTCACAGATGGCCAGGAAGTCTCTATATGTTCTGTGCACCATATGGGCTCGACTCAGATATATGAAGAACTTGTTAAATTATCTGTCTACTGTCCTCTTTAAAGTAATTAAGATTTCAGGTTTTAGTTTTCAGGCTATTTATGGCCATGTATGTATTTTGAACCCAAGCTTTTCCCTCCTGGAAGATTTACATCCCTTCTGGGGATACAAGAGATGTCTTGTCATTGGCTTTCTGTCATGTCTGTAAGTACATGCAAGAAACAAGGCCATTGCGTTTACTTTATCACACAGGCAAGCTGGGCAAGATTGGGTCCTTTGATTTGAATTGCTGATAATGTGCATCTGTCATCTTCGAGGTAGTTATAAATTATCTTTTTCATGTACTGTCATAATCTCCTTCTGTGGTGAAGTATAATTTTCACCTGGCATAGCATGCTGTGTGAATTTTTTCAAAAATCTACAATCTGCATACATATATATATATATATTCTTTTTGTTCTCATGAGTTCCAAGGTTCATGACAATGAATTGAAAGCAATTATGGATGATGCACTGCTGTTTTTCCTGTGCTAACGTTTTTTGAAAACTTACATGTACATTACAATCATCATATTATTGGTAGATTCTTGAACTGTTCTGCAACTATGCACCCATCGGTTAGCATGCTAATGCAACGCAATGACCGAAGCCTCCAGCCATTGCGGTCGCTGTGAGTTCAAGCCCCGCTCATGCTGGCTTCCGCTCCGGCCATATGGGGGAGGGTCTGCCAGCAGCCTGAGGATAGTTGTCAGTTTGCCCCAGGCTCTGCCCAGTTTCCTCCCAAAATAATAATGGCTGCCGTCGTATGAGTGAAGCATTCTCGAGTACGGCGTGAAACACCAATCAAATAAATAAATAAATATGAAATCAGTTATAATCATATCCCTGTAATGTGACAGAAGATTGAATGTTATGTGTGGGGTGGAGATTGCAGGAGTGGAGTGTTTTTATATGGAGGAGCCGTCCAAATATCTCAAGGTTGGACGCCGTTTTGCTTTAGTCCATTGGCAGAAGTGTGGACTCACAGACTCATGGTTCAAATCCCCAGCTTGAAAGCCCAGTCACAGAAATAAATAAATTAATTAAATCAGCTCTTATTATTAACCCTTCTATTTTACTTATGGTTAGTTGTGCACTGTTCCATACAGTCTGAATCTGCAGATACCTTCTATAATGTGTATGCACATGTGCGTTTTTGTTTGGGACAGTACAGAATGTCACTGTACAATGTGTTTTTGTTTTGGCAATGCAAAATGTCACCGTACAGTGTGATTTGTTTTGGCAATGCAAAATGACACTGTACAATGTGTTTTTGTTTGGGTAATGCAAAATGGCACTGTACAATGTGTTTTTGTTTTGGCAATGCAAAATGTCACTGTACAATGTGTTTGTGTTTGGGACAATGCAAAATGGCACTGTACAATGTGTTTGTGTTTGGGACAATGCAAAATGTCACTGTACAATGTGTTTTTGTTTGGGGCAATGCAAAATGTCACTGTACAATGTGTTTTTTTTTGGGGGCAATGCAAAATGGCACTGTACAGGGCATTTTTATTTGGGACAATGCAAAATGTCACTGTACAGTGTGTTTTTGTTTGATCAATGCAAAATGGCACTGTACAGTGTGTTTTTGTTTGGGGCAATGCAAAATGTCATTGTATAGTGTGTTTTTGTTTGGCCAATGCAAAATGTCACTGTACAGTGTGTTTTTGTTTGGGGCAATGCAAAATGTCACTGTACTTGTGAATTAACACTGATATTGTAATCACCCCATTCTACCAATCCTCATGACTTTAGGAACTCTAGAGTAATATACAGCATATTGTACACACTTCTATTACTTTAAATCAAGTGTTAAAACAGATTTGTAGAGTCACATCAACATGTGTCTAAACCTGTTCTCTGAGATACCTGTATCATCTTGTGGGTCCTATATCAATGGTTTAATAACTGTATTTCACGTAAAGTTTGGCCTTTTTCAAGTGACATATTTTGCTTGATTCAGTTAAGAGTTTTTTGTGAAGTGTCATTAATTTTTATCAGCAAAACTTAATTCTAGGCTTCCAGAGTATTAGTCAGAACCTTTTATTATGTTCTTGAGGACGGCATTTTTACATTCCAAATTTGTGGTGAAATGCTGTACCCCAGGTAATGTACTCTAGAGGCCTCCACCTGTAAAATTGACTGCCGTATGTATATTTTTAAGTGAAAATTGTTGAGCATGATGTTATAAGCATTCAGGTGTAAAGAAAATAAGTTTATATTATTTTGTGTGGTGCACAGTTTAAAAGTGTTTTTTGATGTATGAATTGTTTTTTATGTTCACGAAATATGTAATTCACAGGGTTTACATGCATTATGTATAAATTCTACGTAAAGTAAGTTGCAATCAAATGTTTGGTGGGAATAAAACCCCTAGGGGCTTGCTCTCTCCCATTTACTAATACAGTTTTTATATTATTTATTGAAGAGACCAGTAAAGGTCTCAAAAAAGTATATAAACATATCCAGGTAAACTTAGCGCATCCACTTACTGACCACTAGTTAAATATAGGGATAATGCATCACAAGAGGAAATATAACGAAATGTGTGAGTCATATAATAATTAATTATGTTATTCAATTAAAAAAGATTTAATTTTGTGCTTAAATAAAAAAATTGAATGCATAGTTTTGAAAGTAGGAGGAAGATCATTCCACAAACAGGGACTTTTAATTCCTGCTGAATAAAAAGATAAATTAGATAGACTGTATCATAATTTCTTGAGTACGGCGTAAAACACCAATCAAATAAAATAAAATAAAATAAAATAAAATATATTTATGGATGTGGAAATAATGTGGAAATCAAGTAGGTAATACAGTTGTATGATGTGGAGATCCAATTGTATGGATATGGATGTCCTGTTGTTTGTACCTGTGTGGAAATCCAGTTGTGAATGTTAAGTTGTATGGATGAGAAATCCAGCAATATATATGTAGATGTGATAATCCAATTTTATAGATTTAGAGACCCAGCTTTATTTACTTGGAATTTCAGTTGTATGGATCTGGAAATCCAGTGGTATGGGACATGTGGAAATACAATAGTATGGGAAATCCAGTTGTATGAGGGATGAGGAAATCCAGTTGAGTGGAGGATGTGAAAATTACGGGAGATGTGGAAATCCAGTCGTATGGTGGATGTGGAAATTCAGTTGTATGGGGCATGTGCAAATCCAGTGGTATGGGAGATATAGAAATCCAAGTGTATGGGGGAAGTGCAAATCCAGTGGTATGGGAGATATAGAAATCCAACTGTATGGGGGATGTGCAAATCCAGTTGATGTGGGAGATATAGAAATCCAACTGTATGGGGGATGTGCAAATCCAGTGGTATGGAAGATGTGGAAGTCCAGATATATGGGAGATGTAGAAATCCAGTTGTATGGGAGGTGTGAAACTTCATTTGTATGGGAGATGTGCAAATCCAGTGATATCGGAGATGTGCAAATCCAGTTGTGTGGGGGATGTGGAAATCCATTGGTATGAAAGATAGGAAAATCCAATGGCGTTGGGGTTGTGGAAATGCAGTCGTATGGGGGATGTAGAAATCCACTTTTGCATTGTATGGATGTAGGAATCTAGCTTTACAATAATGGAAATGCAATTATACTGGTGTGGAAATCCAGTTACATGCATATACACTGTATACACTGATGTGAAAATCAAATTTTATGATTGTGGAACTTCAGTTGTATGGATATGGTGAGTTACATGTACCACTTGTGATCAGGCATGTGTGAAAGCAGTTGGATGGATATGGCAAGTTACATGCACCACCTTTGATGTGTGAAAGCAGTACTTGTATGGATGTCGACATCCTGCTGTACAGCTGATAGCTTTAAGTGCCAGATTTTACCTGTTAGTAGGAGACTAGCTATTCTGACGACTTTAACAGGATTTTAACAGGATTATCATGTTATCTTTGACAGATATCCATTGTTGCCTTGTTGGTGGAGATGGTTGTATACGAGATGGAGGCAGCATTCAGGACGTGCACATCTGTGCAGGAAACATCAGCGCATCTAAAACTTCCGTCACTTTGTTCCAAAATTAACAACTTATGATGCATCATTCAGTGCTGAGTCCCCTGGGAGTGCTGGACGGACTTGTTTCATTGTGGGAAACATTTAAAATCTTATCCCCTGGCTGAGGAGAATTTGTCACCATGCACAACTCAAGAGGAAGACTATGCCGGATGAAAGTGCGCGTACTCTGTATTGCAGCGTTACTGGGTTTCGTACTGGTAACAAATGAGATTCTGCAAAAACTGGAATCAAGTCGACAAGGAAACTGGAAAGACACTGCTGAGCCTGAAATGGAACAGAGGAAAGGGACATTGCCATGGAAAAGGAAAGACACTGAAATCTTGATTGATAAGTATCGCTTCCATCTTGACACTGTCTTACATGATTCGCCGTGGACTGTGGCAGCCAAATGGGTCAAGGCACGTGAAATTCATCCATCTCATGTTCCAGAGTTGGGTGAGTAAATGAAGTGCTTTTGTTTCCTCGTAGCTGTGACTAATTGCTTTATATGTTAATTTACTCATGTTATAATTTTACTGGTTTTGGTCAAGTAAAATGCAGCAGAGAGTCAAGGCCTGACAAAATGGGAACCTGCAGGACCAGACCCAGCTGTCACCGCGGGCTCAGATACTGCCTCAGTGGTCTAATGGTTAGAGTGTCTGCCTTGATGTTGGGAGATCCACGCTCAAGCCCTGGTCGGGTTGTACCAAAGACTTTCAAAATGGTACTTCTTGCTGCCTGGCTTGGCACTCAGCATGGAGAGGTTAGAGCAAGGAAACAGATCTACACTGCGCCTTCAGCTGCTGTTTTAAGTGCGGAGGTTTGTCAGGGGACTCAGATGAAGGGCAGTGGTGTGTCGTCTTGGATCTCACCAGTTTCCTCATGTCAAAAATTCTTCAGCATGGATGGAACATCAATCAAATCAACAAATAAAAACTATTGCGTGCTTTCATTTTTCAAGCTTTTAAACTATTCTGTGGATGGATACATGTACATTACTTCCAACATGTACATGTATATGCAGTTTTGGATTTAAGTTGTGTGCTGTTTAAGAACTTACTTGTATACTAAAACAGCTTGTATTTACAAAGTATCGTATAGGGAGTTCATTTCCAATTATAGCAACAAGTATTACTAATCTCTTATTACTCCAAAATAGGGATTGGAATATTGTGTTTGAAAAAAATTTGTATTAGAGTTACATGTATTAATTTCTTAAGGTTGAAATGTTTTACCACCTGAAGATTATTAGCACAGAAACCTCTCAGTCTGTAGATATTCTGAAGATGCAAGTAAAAATCAGAATCAGAAAACATTTCTGTACATTTTCAGCATCTGGGAAACAGCCCATGGGGTCGGCCTCTCATTTATCACCCTAAAGTCTTGTTGTCACTCAGAGAAACTTAGTCATGATGTGTTTGATTCTACAGCTAATCTTTCTGAACATCGTAATTCCATGGCAGAATTTCTGCTTTCTGTTTCTGTTAAGCTGTAGGTCATACGCATAAATAATGAAGTGTAAGTAATTAAACTGTATGGCTCAGTGCTCGTGGTGACTGGTTCAACAATAGTCAGTTATGGAATCAATTAGCCCATGATCTGTGGCATATAATATTCAGTAAGCAAGACTTACAGACAATGTCTGCCAGGGAACAAGATACACATGTAGGTAACTGGAAAAATACCTTCCCTAAAGCCTCTACCATAATGCATACAGAATGGCAAATGGAATTGGGACATGGAATTTCTTTCGTGTCCATCCATCACATGTGATCTTGTGAACAGCATGGTACAGTGTACATGTATTTAACAGTACTTAACCAAATTCATACATCTACATGTAGTTTTTACACAGTGACTTGAGGTCAGTGAGGAGATGAATGGATTCATTAACCAGTATAGCTGCTGTCAGTCATTTTGGATTTCCAGGCTAGTGGCTTGAGATCAGTGAAGGGATGTTTGAGATTACTGTGCGTCACTTTGCAAATCCAGTATGGCTTCTGTTGGCTATCTTAGTTTTCCATACCAATATCACACCTTTCAAAACTTCAACAAATAAGTACATATGAAGAACAGCATTATGTCTCATCGTAACACAATTATGCCCTTTCCTGACATCCCCTGATCCATACATGTATGTCCAAATCTGTTGAAGACTTCAGGTATATAATTAAATTAATGAATAATCAGAATCTCTTGAATGCGAAGAATTTGAATAACAAGTGAATAAAGAAGTAGCGCATGTAATGTATTTTTTATGATTTGTACATCGACTGTGGCCAAGTAAAATGATTTTGTAGTGTTCTGTGCATGAATAATGTATCAGGAAAGGTCCTGAATATGCTCCAGGAGAGAAAAACACCAGGATTTCAACACAGTGTACACGTACATACACATTGCAAGGATAGTTGAATTAATGTACACTAAACATGAAAACACTGAAAACATGAACCTGTATTGAAATCCAACTTCAGAAACAAGCAGCTTATACTTGCTGTAACTCTGTACTGATACACTTTAGTTTGTGCAGTCAAGTGAAGATGTGATACTTTTTAGAACAAACTTCATCATCCAGGAAACTTTAAAGCAGTTTTATTTTATTAGATGGATTTAACACAAGATTTATAGGTAGTCAAATAACATTTGAATCTGTACCCTGCTGCTGTCTGATGTGTTCTATATCTGCAGTATTTTCACATGTGATACATGTATGTGTACCTGATTCTCATTCCCTTTGACTCCAAATACACACAGGTTTATTGAGAATTTTTGTAGGACAATTACATGTAACCTAAATTCTGATTCCAGTACATCAATTTTGTATAAGTTAAAGCTCCGAGTTTGTAATCTGACTTGGATTTGGATTGTCAGGAATAATTATCTGCATGTTGTGAAGTTCTTCCTGAAACCTGAGAAATTCTTCTCTATGAAAACATATCTGTTGCCTGTAACTGGGGATGTGAAGTTGTGGCTCAGATGTAAATGGTAACCACATTCAACATGAATGTAGGAGTCACATACATGTTGAATAGAAATTTATGTGATAACTTGCAGTTGTTGTGCTGAAAATCACTTTTATGGTCATCAGATTTGTTGATGTTATATATAGTGTTGTTATCTGTCATGTTTATAGACCTTTTATTGTAGACATGTGTGGACGACATCATTATTCTATTACAAGTCAGCACAGGCCCTTACAGTATTAAATCATGTGTTTATGATCTGGTGTACCAGGCATTGCATGCAAGACACTAAAACATACAGGTACTGTTGGCTTGTGACCTGTAAACAGTGAATGAGAGAAAAAAAAGCAACTCTTCCAGAATCCATTTCCAGTTCACATATATTTTGGTTAGCCAGTAAATTTCTAGTTTAAAGTGTGGCTCTGGTCAGAACACATACTGTGTAGAAGTATTAAAATTATGTGAAAGAAATCCTACGGAACAAACACCTAACACCATGGTTCAAAAGGATTTATGATGAGTATTTAACCCCTATACTAAACTAATACTTAACTAAAAGATTCCTTAAAAAACAAAATCTTCGGCTGTGTCCATAAAATTTTTGTGGTGTGACGTGATAATATTCCTCATATATGATGTTGAATCAGGCAGATGTGATGTCAAGTGAGGTATTTATGCCAGGATAACATCAGTAGCATGTGAAAAGCTCAGTGTCAGTGATTGGTGACATCACACCAGGCGAAGTGGAAAGGGGGAAAAAATTTTGTTTTCGTATTCTCCAATGAAACATATAATATCCGTTTTAATACACCACAATATTTTTATAATTTAGGAAAGCAAATCAGACAATCTTAATCTTTATAATTTCACCTGGCTCTTAAGACACAGAGGTTTTGACACCATCCTAGCTCTAAAGTGTAATAATAAGGGACAAAGCTGCACTATCCCTGGAATATTTCCAGTGAGGCAAGCAACACGCTATATTGTTGGAATTATTTTAATCATATCTATGAAGATGCTATTGTTTGCTTGCAAATATACAACTAGGTTAAAGTGTAACATGCATTTTGGATGCCATGTGTTAAAGAGAGTGTTATTCATTGATGACAGTACATACCAGACTGACCTTAGACTGAAGCGTTTCTCTCAATCCTTACAGCATATTGTACATGTTCATGTGCCTGACACAGGTTCACGTTGGTCAACCCAAGGCTCTGTCCAAGGTATTCTCCGCCCATGAGCTCGATTGCCATGGTGCAATGGGAACATTATTATATTGTGACCATTAGGTCTCTCTGAAAGCTTGTCAGCTGCCTGCCAAAGGTCAGTGGTTTACTTCTGGTACTGAGGATAGTTTCTTCCACCCATAAAACAGACCACCCTCATATAAAGTAGTTTACTTCTGGTACTGAGGATAGTTTCTTCCACCCATAAAACAGACCACCCTCATATAATTAAGTGAAAAACTTTTCAACACCCCATTAAGCACATGTCCAAATAAATAAGCACATTGTATCTGTGAATTTACCGTTAAACCGTTATCAAATAAATAAATTGAATAGAATGCATTAAGAGGGAATTGTTCAGGTTCCTGTCATGATAAAATCATGCTACATGTAAATGAGTCCAGATGCATACGTGCCTCAGTATATTAACCCTGATTTTACCATTAAATCATGGTCTGTTTCATGGATCCTTGTTAAGATGTAAACTACATGTAAATGTATCTTGGTTAATGTATTAGAGCACTATGTCTGGAATTCTTGTGCATATGAGAATCTGGTAATTAAAACGTATGTGCATTTGGTTTGTTTCCAGTCCATGTGCTGATTTTAATTCCTTTTCTATTTAAACATACAGAATGTGTACTTTATGTATACTGTGTAGTTATGAATTTCAAATCATCCTCCCTTAGTCAGTCTAGGACACTAGATATTATATAAGCAGATTCTGATGATCAGAATCCATTATGAAGTGTGTTTATTTCATGTACCACATACCTGTGATTTGGCTCTGTTATACATGTACCAAGTATGATACACATGTATGTTTATGGAAGCATTCATGTAGATAGCCACATCCTGCTAATTTGATTGTCATCAGCCAAGCTCAAACACTGATTTTATATAAATGTACAATTGTCTGATCGTTACATAGCTGTTTTGATAATTTAACATGGAGCAGTTTTATGACAGTTAACATCCAGAACTCCTAAGACATTATACACGTTCACTGCATTTGTAGTAGATACATGCACATGTAACTACTAAAGCTGATTTTTTGCATTGCAAGGATAAAACTACGATGTGTGCACACATATCTAGATTCACTATCTAAACGTTTACAAGAAACACATTTTTAGCTGAAATTGCTCGTATATTACTACTTTATATGTACATTGTTTTCCTAGTAAGAACTTGCCAAAATCCCCCCAAAAAACCGTTGAAGGTTTTGCATGTTAATTTATGCCTAAATGTTTGATAACACAGGGTGTCATTTAGAAAGTGGTTCAAAGTAAAAGTATTATGATTATTCTGGATTACACATTCTGTTACTGAAAATTGGCTGATCACTTCGGATTTCGGACCATGATCGAAAACAACACAGTTCTTGTAGCTGAACACACATCATTGGTACATGGATATCATTTATCTGGAGTTCACCAATCGCATTTGTTCATATGTTCATCTGCTTGTATTAAAGCGACCTGTGTAATGTTTTCGATCAACCAAGGGGTTAAGCAAGTTCAGTATGAAGTTTTTCGTTTTTATGACTGTCTCCTCTTTTTGTGGAAGGTCTCCAGGCCTAATGGTCTAGATGATTGACATGCACTGCTGGCAATCAGTTACCTGACCCTGGGGTTGCTGGTTCAAAACCTAAAGTGGCCCCAGCCAGTTTTAAGCCTCTAAGAGAAAGTTTAAAGTTTATTTTTAAAGTTTATTTTTATGGCTTAAAAATACAGGAATTTCGTTCATGAAAAGTGTCTTTTTAGTTATAGCCCTGTTGTAGGTGCTGTGCACTACGGGTAGCAACCCCATAAAGGCTTTTGTGGTTTACAATAAAAATTACCAAGAATTGATATACATGTACCATGATAAACAAGTTTCATGAAAGTGGTCTTGTTATGCTCTTCAATCCCATAAAGTTCAGTTGTCATAGTTAACATATAAAGTAATAACACACTGATAACAAATACAAGTACGTATGATGATATTGGCAGCAGTCACTAAAGACCCAGCTCACAGGAGAGATAGTATAGAAGGTGCTGGCCAAGTATATTTCTACACCCCTCCAAACTACACCCTGACTGCCACCCCTGGCCATGTGCACCTCCACCCAAACCCTCATTCCCTGCCACCTCCACCCCCTGCCACCCCCACCCATGTGATCTGGAAATGAATCACAGGTGCTCCTGTACAGATCACAGGCCAAGAGATTGGGTGGTGTTACATGTATATTGTTTTTTACCTTTATGAGGATTAATTATACATTTAGAAGATGCAGTACTTACTCTTGCTCGTCTGTGCCCAGTACACTCTCCACCACTGACATTTTCTTGAGAACGGCAAAAAGAGGGCTGGATCTGCGACTATCAGATGGCTGAGTGCCGGCTTGCTGCTCCTGGCTGGAGGAGTCTTGCTGCTCACGCTGGGCTCCTGACCCATGGCCAAACCTCCAAAACCACATTACGTACAAATCTCCCAGGGATTTCTGCTCTTTTGTTTTTATGAATCCTTCCAACGACACCTTCATAAACAAGTCATTAAATCCTATGGTGATAGCGTGCAAACATTGATTGTGTTGTGCCTTACAATTGCATTATGTTCACCAACATTTACTCATCATTGTCGGTTCATCTAGCACTGCCAACAGTTTGTCGTTGTTGTTCTTGGTCTTCCTCGGCCAGTCAGTGCGCTTGGCTCCGCTAAATGCGCAAATATGCCTTTCGTTGACAAAACACCAATTGGGCTAAGCAATCAGCTTGTTGAGTGATAAGTGTGAATTGTCCTATTGCTTTTATCCGCAGTTGTTCCGTTAAGCTCTGAAGATCACACACTGGCTTGTATTGTTGACTGTGACTTGAGGTGGTTGTGTCATGTCCAATGCCTAAGCTTATCCTGGTACTGTTATTTGGAATTAATATAGATACTTCATATAGTAAATATTTAAAACAAGTGTTTGCTAAAAAATCAATCTTGATCACGGGTTTATAAACACTGCATACAGCACATTCCTTGGTAAAACTACCGGGGATGGTGGATTGCGTCGCTATTGTGCCAGATGGCACATACCTGTATGCATACAGGGCATTCACATAGACATGTATCCAAACACATGAGTAGAAAAAGTAGCACTGTGATTGGGTCACCTACCGCACATTGCTAGTCTGGTAATCTGTGATCAGAAACCTCCCAAGAGATCCCAGCCTTATATTGATACATCCAGTTGTACTACAAGAGCACGCTACTCACTGGGACACTATCCATCTTTGGGATAAATAATCCACATGGCCTTGATTTCCAAAAATGTGTCCAATGTTGAGGATCTTGAGGAAGCCGTATTAAGTTTGGCTGACAGTCAGTAAATTTGGTGCATAACCCATGTGTCTGGAGTGCATAAATAAGCAACGGCTTTGGTCACAACCTGTGGCAGCCCGTCTGCTGTCAGCTTAGGTGATAACTCCTTCTGAGCAGCGACAAGCCGCGAAACCTGCCAGCGGATTCAGCGATGATGTATAGGCATGATAGGGAACATCACGGCATCCACACACCTTGACGGCTTGAAGTCAAGGTAGAAGTATCAAGAAACCTCTTCACTGATGCACACATAAATGTAATGGCATCTAAACCTCTTAGCAGACTAGTAGGGTAGAAACCCATGAACCTTAGCTCACTGCTGGATGCTTACTGCAGGCCGACTATTGTGTATATGAGGTTGCTTGACCCTCTAATGCAGAGAGTCTTGATCCACGATCGGGGAGCACTTTTTCGCTAAATTAACTCTTCCATTGATTACTCATGAATTCATTGACGGCTGATGTAGCCACAGCCTTCTATGAGCACCCCCCCCCCCCCCCCGCCAGGTCAAGGTAATACCCTGGGTTAACCCGAAGGACCTATGATTGACAGGATTGCGTACATACATGTATTGTTATTCTCATAGCCTCAGACTTACTGCTTCTGCTTTCTGAGGCACCAGAGCCTGAAAGATTGGGCGGTTGAAGCAGCTTGCACGGCATAGGACTGTAGCACAGCACACAAACCCATTAGTTAAAGTAGAAAGCTCTGAATGACTCATCCTGCAAGGGACATATTCCAAGGTAATGGCTGGTTGGACTTCTATGTGAGAGGAATTTTCAGAGCATTATATCCTTGGGTGTTTATCTTTGATGTGGACATGATTGACATCAGTTAACACTGTATGATGCGACCCCTGCATTTTAGACTCAGAACTCAGCTGCTGTATCCCAGAGTGAACATTCTTAAATGTGCTGCCTGATGGCTTGACTATTAGTGCTCTGCATTTAAAAATGATAAGGTGGAAAAAACACTCCAATACTTTGTCGATCTTAATCTCTTTTGCGTGGTTAATTCTTTGAAACTCATGTATTTGTACATGACAGGATTGGAGAAATAATATACAGTAGTGCATATGTATGATCTATGAGGGTCTCTCTTAATCCTCACAGATACATGGAGCTTTATTGATGAACTTCTCATCATGTGTCTGCTGATCTGCATAATACATGGAATACACTGCACATACTTGAATGCATTTGTAGAAACTTTTGCGATTAAGGTATTCATGATACAGGTCCAGTAGAATGGAAGTATTGCACTAGTTGGCTATATCATTAATGAATGAATGCCCTGGGTCTCTTGCATTTCATCTGCAATCAGAATCTGGCCTTTGAGCAGGGAGATTAAGTAAAGGTCACAGTGTGCAAGTACAGTTATCATGTTTATATGGGATTCATCAAGAGCAGCCTTCAAGTTTGGATCTGTGCATTCAAGAAAATTGAAAAATATAATGATGGCAAGTTGAGAACATGTACATGTATGCTCATGAGATTTATGAGGCTCACTGATATAAATTTCACCCATGGGAACACATGCAAGTTTGATGATTGTAATGTTATTTCCCAACCTAAAATGAAAGCATAGGGCTATCATTACTGAAATTTCATTGTATTTCATTCCTGTACATGTGTGTTAATCATCATGTTGTCATTAGCCATTATCAGCATCCCAAACAGTACATGAGCAGAGTGAGGGAATTTCCCATTCCAAAGAAAGTCCTGCAGAATTGTGTGCACATTTATATTGTTATCCACTCCAGGTCTGTGCAAACATAGTACCGATAGCTTTATCAAAGATTGTCGCATATGACACATGGTGTACAAATACTTCCCAATTCACTGTGGGGATTCCATATATATTACAGAATTAGAGCTGTGTTTTTGCTCATGTCCCTTTGATGTGGCACAAATTGTTGTCGTTGTGGTCTGTAAAATCTAATTTAGCCATGTTTACTTTTCCATTGTATGGGACATTACTTAATATTTAACTCCCAGAAAATTTTGTCCTGTGGGAATAATTTTTGTTGATGAATTATTATTAAGACTTTAGTTACTGGTAAATTATTCAGCATCATTGTTATGTTGTTTTTTTATCTTTCTCCCGTGTCTGTCATTATGAATTATCATGGCTCTGTCTCTTTATATTTAGCTGAATTCCATTAGTTGTTGCTAAAAAAGAGGGTAGTTTCTGGATATTCTGGATTGGGTTCAAGAATGGATCTGTTAGATTATGAATCATTGATGATAATATTTGAAAGAATTCAAATTGAAGAACTGTTTCCTGAGCATTTGTAAGATGTCATGTAAAGAGAAAAAACAGGACTTTGGTGGGTAACCTGACAATTAAACTAACTTAGTTTATTGATCTGCATTAAATTTGGAACGCAGTCATGTGCCTCTATTAAAGACAGGATGGGAATGTTTTGCGTGTGTTTTAAATTGTAAGATTTATTAATCTGGTTCTGTGATTTCTTGCATCATCAGTGTATTTGTTCATTGAAAGAAAAATAATTGGCATTCTCAAGACTTATCATTCCTAATGTTATGGACACTATAATGTGCACGTGGTTGGTTTGGGTGGATATTGAATTTGAAAGATAAGGATGCTCCCTGGATCTGTGGTCATGAAGAAACTATAGTGTTCATGTGTTTGGTATGTTACCAGCACATGTAACTACTGAGTCTTTCAAGGCCTGAAGAACAGCATTGTGTTGTATGTAACAGCAAGGTGGAGGGAAGAATCTGCCATCTGTAATCACCAGCATGAAGCGTTTAACGTCAGGCCGAGCTTGATTGAGGATCTACTTAAAAAGACTTAAGTCAGCATGTTCTTCTCAATCTTTTATCACGAAAAGCGTGGAATACATTAAGCAAGAAAGAATGAACCCATTGAGGTTTGACCTTTAGAGTGGGCTATAAAAAACATGTAAGGTTGGAGGAACCCCAAATTTTGCTTCAAATGCACAGGTGTGAAGTACAGTGTAATTATGTTATCCAAGTTCTCGGTTTTTTTAATTAGTTTTTGATTCACTCTTAGTTATTTGCTCATTGTCAAAAATCTATTCTTCACAGCATACATGTTATAGGATTTCTACACCTCATGTACATTGTAATCCTCCTGGTCACAGTGTGCTAAACAATGATTGCTGAAATAGAGCTTTGTGCAGCCTTCCATGAAGGCAGCAGGTTCTAAATGTCGTTCAGAACTCTAAAAATGGATTGCACATCCCAAAGGCTGTGATCAGTATAAATGGGTTTTTGAGGTTTTTTGTTTTGGTTCTCAGGAAGTGTAAACAAGCATTATCAAGTGTGTATCATGCTAGTAAGTGTATATCATGGTTTCTGTGTGCCAATAGCAGTCGGGGTAAAATGCCTGGTGCCTGAAATATATGGTCGTGGGACCTTTTGGCCACATGTGTATGAGGAAACAAAATCATAACATTATGTAAATACTGTCAAGTGACAAAATATTCAATCCCATACAAAGAACAAAATGAAATCTGTCAGCTGAAGCAAGTAAAATGGCCATGTGATTAAGAGACTTGCCATTCGGTTGCAAGGTACCTGATGTGGAGATGTGGGTTTAATCTCTGGTTCTCATTGATCACAAATGGGAAAATTTACAGTGATACTTTTATTTATTTGATTGGTGTTTCACGCCGTACTCAAGAACATTTCACTTATACGACGGCGGCCAGCATTATTGTGGGTGGAAACCAAGCAGGGCCCGGGGAAACCCACAACCATCCGCAGGTTGCTGGCAGACCTTCCCAATCCAGAATGAGTGTGGCTGGAACTCACAGCAACCGCATTGGTGGGAGGCTAGTGATACTTTTAAGCCAGGTCTACATGTACAGTGGTGTACATGTAAATCCGCCTTATGACTGTGAGCTACAGGGAGCATCCAATTGAGGACTGGTTTTAGCTGATTTGCACGCAACGATCATCACCGACAACTGCGGACACAGAGTTGAACATGTTGTACTTCTCAGATACAGTTGTGTCTAGTTGTGCTGATCTAAATGCACCTGTGCTGGCACCCAGTTGGTCACAGTTGCTTATGATCACATGGTTTTCTCAAACTTTTCTATGTAAGAGCTACATATACATGTAGATCAACATTGTCAAGTTGGACCCAGGGCTGCTTAACATCACAAGTTGTCCCACACCTGGCTTATTACTTGCCAAAGGCTACAGGTTTGCTGGTTTGCTACTGTCCTAGACCCATAAAACTGGCTGCCATCATGTTTAAGTAAAAAATATTAGAGTATGGTGCTATAAACAACAATCAAATAAATAAATATATAAAAAATGATGCATAACATAAAATGACTGCATGTGTTGACCTGACCTGTGCGTTCATCAGTTGTGATCATGACAGTGACATATGTCAGTAGGAGTTGGCTGTTGATATGTAATGACAATTATGATTGATTTTAGAAGACTCAAACTGTTATTTGTAGTGTAAAGTTATTAAAACTTGAGTTCATTACTATAGCTGTACTTACTATATAAATGCTCGTGTTGGAAATCGTTTGGATTATCCAAAATCATGACAGGCACCCAATCATACAATTATGCCCCTGGTTTGGCTACAGGCTATGGCAGTTCACTTATTATATGATGGATTTCGTACAGTAATGATTATTTTAGCATAATTTGATGGTAATGATTTTCTAAGTCAGCTGTTTTTTGACTCGCTCCGCAGTCCTTTAGAATGGACCCTGCTCTGCACACATACAGCTCTGTGTATGGGAATTCTGTTCTACACCTTGGACGGGTACATATTGATTTCTCTCGCTTGGTGAAAAGCCTGATCTCTATTACGTGAAACCTCCACTGGAGTTTATTTGATTCATCACAGGAGGTATCTCAGCCAGGAAATGGCTTTCATTTTTGTTGTTCCCCATGCGCAGACTTTGTGGTCCTACATGGTAAATGTATTTGAATACTGTGTGTTAACAAGACAATGTTAACACTGCAGTAGTTCATTGGCTTTTGTTATTAAATGCCTTTGACAACCAAGTTTCTTGCCCTGTCTGCATGGCCTTAGCATGTATGCCAGTCCTATTTAGTCTGCTATTGTCATCTTATTGACAGGCTAAAATTACAGTGCAGTCAGCAGAGTAGTTCTGAATTTCCCTACGACCGACATCTTATTTGTGGTTCAGTAGGGTGAAAATCCACTGGTATTGTTGAATAAACGCCGTCTGTTGGAGTTCAATGGTCACAGCATTGGTCAGTGAACAACCAATCAATATGTGTGCAAACCGGAAACTGCTGTATTGGACCTAAAACTTTGTGCGTGGCTAAGTTGCTAATATTTCATTATTCTAAGAATTTTATTGATCTTAGAGAACTATTTTGAGTTCTACATGAAAGATATATGGATGTCCTACGGAAATAGTGCAATCAAGTTTCAGTACTGAAAGTAATGGTTTATTATTCGTTTATTTTTCTCAGAATTAGATGGAGATTTTTAGAGCAGACACGATATTCATGATTGCTGTAGACTGACTGAACAGTCCTCAGATGTGTGTCTTCTAACAGGGAGAGCCCATCAGTAATCAACCAGCTGTTAATGATTGTATTCCAGAATGTGCCAATCCTTCACATCATGGTGAACAGGAGGCCATCACTAATCTTCATTATACAAATTCAGCTGGTTTAATATTGACAATATGCATGCTTTATTACATCCCCTTTCCATCATCTGGTTGGCTTGGTGGTTAGTGCACCTGCCTCAGGGTAGTGAGGTCTGGAATCAAACCTGAGTGGGGTCATACCAAAGGCTTTAAAGATGGTACTTGTTGCTGACTCGCTTGGCGCTCAGCACTTAGGGGTTAGAACAAGAAAACAGGACTGGTCAGCCCGGTGTCAGTGCAATGAGATTGGGTGGGATGTCATGCCTGGTGTCTGTTGCATGGTGCTCCAGTGGTGGCATGGACTCACACTGCCTCAAGAAGACACAGTATACAATGTATATACATTCTAAGGACTCCTTGTCGTCATATGACTGAAAAATTGTTGAGTACGATGTTAACCCAAGTATACATCCATACATACATGTACATCCATCAACTGGCCTTCCTCAAAATCTTGAGAAGCATGCAATCTTCCCTGCTTAAGACTACTATACCTAGTAGAAATGGCAGTGACAGTTCTTTGCCATAATGGTCTTATAAAAGTTACATTAAGGTAAATTTGTGTGGTTTTGATTTCTTTTTTATTTGTATTTTTTGATAAAGTAACAATGGAATATGTTTACATGATTTTTTGTAATAATTCTCCTGCTGTTCTCACAAAGTTTTCAGGTGCACAAGAATGGATACTATAGGTTAATGGATGGAGGAATTCAGATATGAAGGAGTGAAACCACTGTCAGATACAGCTGTACCTGGCACACCTATTGACTAAGGCTGCTATCAAAACAGAAATGATGTCAGTCTATTATGGCTGGAACAATGCTTTAGCCCACAGTTGGTTGATTTCATTTGACTGATTGGTTGCCAAAAAATTGTGTGATGTTGACAGTTGGTTAGTTTTAATGGTGGAAAACACCAATAGCCTTTCGCAGGTCCTTGTACTAGGCAGACTTGGCCACAGGGTGTCAAGTCACTGCTTGAACAGCCGAATAAGGACATCATTGCAAGGTTTATATTGTCCTTGAGAGCAGTCCCTGTCAGGATTTGAACCAACACCCCATGTAACTTTAAGCAAATGAAAGACAGTTATTGCCCTTAAGATACCTTTTGCATGAAGAGCTATTATGTACATATGTGTATAAAGGAAAAAGCCTCGAGTCTATTGTCATTTGCTGGTGGTTCAGCTAGACCTCCCTGAATGAGGCAGTATGGAGGTTTGTCAGCCACCAGCACGGTTTTCTCCTCCCATATTGCTGTCAGCCCTCATTGAAATGCATGACAATATTCTTGTGTACTGCATAAAACATCAATCAAAAAGTAAAAAATAAAACAGATGTTGTTCTGTACAAGGCAAGCTTTAAGTGTTTTCTAACGGCGATTAAACAGTTTTATGTTCTCGTAGACAAAGGATTTCTCCAGGCTGTGGATATACTGGCCTTGTTTTCAGTCCTCCACCCATAAAGCTTGCATGTAAATAACAGAATTGCCACAAAGTCAGACAGGTTATGTGTCACACCATTGAGTCCTGAGTGCATAGTGATGTAATCTATAAACTTACGGACTTAATGGAACATTTCTTCTAGTATTTCTGCAGCCAATATTCTTGTCTGCAACTGTCTGTTGTGTATTGAACTGGAGCCAAATAGGAAATAAATGCAATAAAATGAAGTCTGGGGGTTGTCATTGTTGTCTAGGGGTTGCATGTTAAGTTGATTACATATATGTAAGCCTGATTGCCATGTATTGATTACCTTACCAAAGTAGGTGATATGTTCTAATATGTTATGGGTGTGTTATAAAGGTGACAGTGAGAGAGTGGAATTTTTGAAGCACTACAGGGATATAGGAAAGGCTTCAAATCATTGTACATAAATGTAATAGCAGATGCAGACAGTGTGGTGCCAGCACAGCCTGGAAATATATACTGTACATATACAAGCAAAGTACATAGCTAATGGCTAGGCTGTGTACATACATGCATGTATGTATGTATATGTAATTATTTCCAGGGAACTAAAGTGCTTGGATCAAACCAACAACTAACAAACTTTCCTGCATAAATGACATATAGATTTGTATAAATTAGGCCAGATTCATGGAAGGCAAATAATGTCCATTTCATGAAAGGCCTCCTCAGTGGCTGCATGAGCATCCGTAACCATGTTGACCAGACATTGTTAGCGAGACCCCAAGGACAGTTGATGAAGGTGGAGGTATCATCACTGATTCCATATCCAAAGATGGGCTTGAACCGGCCAGTGTATGCCCCCTGTGCTCTATACTGATAGACAATTTTAACTGGGTAGTATAAGCAGTGGGATGCTTTTGTTTAATTTTGTACTAAATACTATGAAATTATTGCTTGGTGAAGAGTGGAACATTTTGATTTATCACCTTGAGATTGCTGATACGCTCAAGGGCATCAACATCATAAACTGACATACATCAGTTACCATTAGAGCTCTAAATTAAATTCATCATACTAGTTGTCCAGAACTTCACAGATAAAAGTAATTAATGCCAGAAACATGCATATGTGTTGAAATACATTTGTCAATCTGGAAACTGGTTGAATAATGTGATAGGAACACACCATTTCACAAAGCAATCCGAGTGGTAGATATCTTGAAATTTCTTAGTTTGAAACATCTGCAAAATCGAAAAGTAGATTTCTCATTGACAGTCATGGTGCGATTGATGTTCATTGAACATCACTTGTCTTCCACCACTCTGGTGAGTATATAGGTGTGCATATCTGAACATCACACATGGCAAAGTTTGTCTGTAACTTGCTAAAAGTGGATGGTTTACCACATGCACTGCAGTTTCCTCCACCCATAAAGCAGATAGCCATGTTATAAGTGAAAAATTCTGGAGTCTTCAATAAATCCACTACATGTAGTTAGTAGCATGCACCATGCTCCAGTGTGTCTCAACCATATTTTATTGCTCTCTCAGACAACAATGTCCTACATCATTATTCATAGAAGATCACATCACCTGCTGCTAAAAAATACTAGTAATGATATGTGTGTGATGTTAATGTCTATCTGTTAAATAGGCACTGAAATAAGTGCACACAGGTGTGTGTAAACATTTATTAAGAATAATATCTGGACCAAGGCAATTAACTCCTTTAAGGCCTGAACACTGAGGCCTGTAATTCGAATTATATGGCTGTTCCATACATGTATGCTACCCAACTTCTGTGACTAGCTGGAATTGTTAATATGTAATGTTAGGTAATTTCTCCAACAATTAAATTTACTTGCTCATTATCAAGAATTATGGTGACCTCTGGTAGAGTCCTCACAGCAACGTATAAGATTGGTAACCATTCACTTCTCTGTGATACAAGGAGTCAAAATTTAGATCATGCGTTGTAATGTATGTGATATGGTAAATGTCACCTTTTGGAACCGTATTATACAGTAAAATGAAGTATTAACCTGGTACATTCCTCAAAGCAACATGTATAGATTTGTCACCACTCACTTTAATATTCTGTGTAAAGGAATCAAAATTTTGATCATGTGGGTGATATAAAGGTAAATTTCAGTTAATTTTGCCGTCTGAGTGTGTACCAGAGTAGCCATTGTGTTATTCATCCTGATCATTGACCTTTGTTACAGACTTGAAGAAGCCTCTGCTTGGCTCTACATGTATTAATGCTTCATGAACGAACTTTAAGCTATTATTAAGGTCCTCTTTTTGTAATTGACAGGAGGCATTTTGAATGCTATGGCAACACGGCCCATCACCCATGCTGGCACAGGTCACAAGGGGACACAGCTGAAACTTAAACTACGTTTGAAAGGTGGTCAGACAGTGGCTTTCAAACCCATGTGGTAAGGCTTTGGCTTTTGTCTTAATTTGTACATGTAGAAATGAAGTCTTTTTGGAGATACTGAAAAGCAAGGTTCCATGAGCACTTTGAATGCACATTTAGTTGCTTTACCAACTACCATTTTACTTTGTATAAATGAGTGGTTTACCATGAGCACATTTCCAGATGGGCTGGTTGTCAATCAGCAGTTTGCCAGATGGGGTGGTTTTCCATGAGAACTTTGCCAGATGGGTGGTTTGCCATGAGTACTTTGCCAGATGGGTGGTTTGCAATGAGTACTTTGCCGGAGGAAGTGGTTCACAAAGAGCACTTTGCCAGATCTGGTGGTTTACCAGGAACACTTTGCCAGATTAGGTGGTTTACCGTGAGCACTTTGCCATATGAGGTAGTTTACATGGAGCAGTTTGCCAGATGAGGTGGTTTACCAGCAGCACTTTGCCAGATCACACATTGCTGGCAGACCTTCCCACAGATTGCCAGAGAGGAAGCAACCAGTGACCACATTAACAGTGACCACATTGGTGAGAGGCTCCCGAGTGCATTGCAATAATGTGCGAACCATGAGGCCACGAATACCTCTGGTTAAGTTAAGACATTGATACAGATTAAAGCATCCTGCATTACATACAACAAATACTGACATTGTGGAAACCATGACAATTGCATGTCACCAGGTACCTGACACAATTCCTGAAAGTGATGGACACTCTGAGGCTCGATTTCAACTGGCAACTTCCACATTAACGCTAAGAAAATTAATGCTAACGAAATGTCATTACAGATCGCTTGGACATTGATGGCAGTATATACCTGTAAATGAAATATCAAATAAACTTAAATAAACTGCATGAATAATCTGGGGAGCAGCATTTTGTACATTTGTACATTTTGGAATATAATTCCATTGGATACAGAATCAATAAGTGTGTTTGTTTGGATCAGTTGTACTTTCCACTAAGACTGTTATTTTGTCCTCTTCACTGGGTATTGATTATAAGGCTGTTGTACAATTTGGTGAAAAACAAGCATGCACCTAATGGTAGCTGTAAAGTCAGCGGACTATGACAGTAAACAATGAGAGATGACGATACATGTATACCATCAGAGCCATTGAGTGGTAAACATGGAAAAGCAATCCACTATGTACACAAAAGCTGTGTTCTTGTTGTATTCATGCCTTCAGTTCGATTAATTTAACACCAGCAGGATTTATGAAGCAGCAATCAGGTTTCTTGACAGCCAAGAAACAAAGAACCGCAAATATCCTGGCAAAACGTGTGGATTTCATTGGAATATTCTTATGAATAATGACCTAGTAATGTCAGACCAGTAATGACACCTTTTGGTTGTTGCTGGTTCATTTGGACTATGGTACAAGTATTGAAAAGTTTCTTGTGACAACTCAGACTGGCGCCAGGTCAGCGATTTCACTGGTTAATTAATTCCTCCCCTTAATCATCATGGCTCAGCTTTTAAGGTTGAGGGTTTGTCACGTAAATGTCAGTGTGCACCTCACAAAAGGGTAGCGGTTGACTCCAGGCTGTAACTCCAGTTTCTTCTAATCGTAATGATAACTGATTTTATAAATGAAAAATTCTTGAGTATGGTGTTAAATACCATTCTAATATTTTAAATACAAAAATAAATTAAATAATTATTTATTGCAGGTGTGACAAATAAATGAAGGAAAGTATTAATTTACCCAAAGCAGGTGTCCGAATTACATGTATGCATGCAAAATATTTATGTAGAAAACAGACATTTCTGTTAGGCAAGCCCATAGGTCTTTTTCCTTGTTGGAGACCTGCCCCCACATGCTCCCTTTCACAGCCACCTACCCCCTCTTTGGAAATGCTTAACCCGCAGCCCCTGTTATGGATGTACATGTACATTGCTGGCAAATCATAGCTATGAGCCATGTACACATTCACCTGAGCGCCAACCAATAATATACACTCACTTTAGTCATCCTAATCGGTGATCCTCGGGGCAGGTCATAACATTCTGCCCAGCCGAATTGCCATATTTAATGACGTACATGTTTGTCCCTCAGAATTGGTCCGGATGGAGATATACAGTTGGTGAGAGCGTAACATGATCATTAAGGTACAGAGCCTCTGGATGAACATTCACTTTAGTTGGCTTAACAAGCCAACTGCCATGGGCAGACAAAAGAATCCTGTGTTAGTGAATTTCCCTGGCTCTGGCCAGGCTTGCATCAGGCAAACGTACAGGTAATAACAACAATAATAATAAACTAAGTGCATTATTGAATGGAGAGGTTCAGTTAGTACAGGATCAGTTTCCCTTGAGTCCCACAGTCGCGCATACATGTACATTAGCATTGGTTGTATAATCTGTGGTCTATAGGTTTAATTAGCTGTTGTCTCCAAACTACTCTTCCTCATGGCACACTCTTTTATTTTAAAGTACATGTACCTGGGTGCCAGGCATGGTCTAGTGGTTAAAGGCGTAGGTATCTGTCAATGGCTTACAAGGACCGGCAGGAGATGAGGGTTCAGACCTGGCCTCTCTCTGACTGTTTGTGGGCACTTGGTGCCAGTAAGGTGTTGGTGATTGACACTCAATCATGTGGCCAATGTGGACAGGCTAGCATTTGTTGAAGAACACTAATGTGTCTTTTGTCAATATCGTTTTCATATTTGCAGTGTCACATGTGGGAAGGTTTCTCTCTAACTTGCTGTGGGTTGATGGTTCATGCTGGGCACTACAGGTTCTGGCTCTGCCCATGAACTGAGACTCACAGCCAATATATATACATGTACAGTGAAAACTTTTTTCAGCATGGCATTAAGCAACAATGAAATAAATAAAATATTAAATGTATCATGTAAATGTACATGTTTATTCATTTAAAGACAAATAATAAAGTTGCGCGTGCAACTTTAATATGTTACATGCTAATTACACGTAAATTATCTTAACACTATTCAGTGTTGTGTCTGATCACAAAAGCATCATTTTACCAGTACATTGTCTTTTACTTTAGCATTATATGCAAGCATCCTATATTCTGAAAAAGCTGCCTTTTAATAATTATATTAAACACCAGACACATGGAAATCTATGAAACTGTTTAGTCATTGAGTATATTGTAATTTCTTTTCTCACCATATTTATTACTTGAAAGGTACAAAAGAGACACAATTCTGTATGGATCCCCGTATTTTGGCAGAGATCGCCACAACGGTGAAATTGCAGCTTTTCATCTCAATAGGTAAGTTTGGCCTGCACTACCTTGGGAACATTGTAATATGACCATTGCACAAAGAAACTTTTATGGGACACTTCCTGTCTCATTTAGGTATAGGGAACAATTGCAGATGATGTGAAATTAATTGATGAGGTACTTGGCATCTGTGAATTCAGCTCTCATTAGTATGACTGTGGTTTTTACATCCCTGTACCTGTAGAAAGGCTTTACTTTTTACACCATGCTACCTGCTGAAGGGCACAGGTTTACTCTAGTATTCTTCACTGAGCCATCAAATAATTTTCGAGCAGAATATTAAAAACCTGTGAAACAAAGACATAGATTTTGTAGAGATGAAGTTTCTGTTTTATTTTGCTCTCAGAACAACTACAGTGTATATGCATGTACTTCCAAATTTCACACCTAAGAGTTAAGGATAATTATAAATTTTAAAAATTTTGAGTATTCATTGGTTTTCAGACTTACTGTACACTTCAGATACAGGCCTTCAAATGATTAAAAATTTAAAATGATAATAAATTCCATAAAGTACAGTACCACTACATATACTTTCATGGGTACATGTGGCTGGTAAGTGGTTGAATTGTCCTACAGGCATGGAACAGTTACACTATTTTCCACTGCAGAATATGAGGTGTTAATTGTGTAATAATTTTAGTTGAGCGAAGCAGGCTGTCAGCTAGTGGTGAGAGGCACTTGTCTTTCATTAGATACATGTATAGGACATACACAATTTGAGTTCAAACACTGCCCACGACAGAGAATGAGTGGATTTGCCCCTCATTGCTTGTGCATGGGTGACGATGAAAGCAGATGATTCTTGTATGGCTGTGTGCACAATCTAAGGTTTATTAAAGACCCCATGTCTGCACCAGTATGATGGGAATATCTATCTGTCACATGAGTGAAATTCATCAGTAGCTTTACCAAAGGGCGATGATTTATGTGGGGTTCTCAGGACACTCATAAAACTGACAGTCATGAGATCAGTGAGAAATCCTTGAGTTTGGCATTATGCAACATAGACATAAAGAATTATTTATTTACTTATCTGATGCTGTGCACAGGAATATTTCACTAACATACATGTAAAGGCGATGAGACTCGAAATAGTGCATGTGCGCATATTGACATAAAAAAATAAAGACAATAAAAAATTATCTTGGAGATTGTGTAGTGTATATGCCTCCATTGCACAAGAGTGGTTGATTGGTTTACTGATTCAGAAGTTTTCCTCCCTTTTTTTTCAAAATCTGTAATGTTTATCGTTTTTGATAAAAGTGCCTAAAAGATTTAATTTTTACCCCACATACCCACCCACTCCTCCAGATCTGAAAGGAACATCTGGCTTTCTTGCAAGTTGACGTAAGACAATGCTTAAATAATTGATGTTATTGTACAAATTGTAGAGAGAATCATTTTCTTATTTCATGATGCTTTTCATATTCTCTGTTGTCACTGTATTTACCCAGAAATAGCAGCAACAGAAAAAAGGAGATAAATTTATTTTGTATTAGACCTGTAAATAAATTTACCTCCCTTGAAAATATTAACCCTGTAAATCAGTTTAATTTTTAAATTTAAATTAAGTAAATTTAATGATGAGTCTGTACTTGGACTTGTCCGATGAGTGTGTAATGGTTCTTCCTCTCATGCACTAACTGTGGTATTCCAGTGTGTAGATCTTGCAGCTACATTTAAATTAACTGAATGTACAACTATTTTTTAATGTAGTTCTCTGATAGGCACTCTGCATTTTAGGACCTTGACAGATATTTATGAAGAATGACTTTTCTGAAATGTTCCTCGCTAAAGAGGGATCTCCCCCTCTCACTCTTACACCATGACAGTGGTGAAAGTGCCTAAAACTGATGCTCGATCTGTCTCTGCAATAATCTGTTAGATGATTGAAGTTCAGTTTAAATATAGTGTGGAGAATTAATTTACAGGGTATGAAATGTTTGGGTATGAAATGACCTGATTCCATCCACGTTCAAAAATGTAATTTTTTCAGCTTAGGGTGGCTTACCTCTGATCATGCTGGTAGTGCATGATGTGGGCCAAATAGAGGACACATGTGAAAAGGGGATTTTATTTTCAAAGTTAACTTTATTACACATATATAATTTGTGTAATTTGTACACGCAATTTTCATGTCGTGCTTGTACATGTACTAGAAAAACATGGGCGCACAGTGCACATGAATTTTAGTCTTGGACAGCAACCAGCATTATGGTGGGAGGATCCGGATGTTGCTGGCAGACCTTCTTAACTGCAAGCATAGACGATAGGAGTCAGCCAGAGCTTGACTTCAACTCACAGTGACCACATTGGTGAGAAGCTCCTGGATCAATGTACTGCACTACTGTGTTAACAGTGGGGGCCCTGAAAATAAATAATGTGTAAATTAGTAAACGTTAGTGGGAGTAATTTATAATAAATTGTTCTTCTCATATTTTGCAGAATTTTAGAGTTCCGACGGGCCCCATTAGTCATTGGTCGCCGAATTAATCTGGACACTGAGATAATCCCTGTGGCGTCACAAGAACTACTTAAGACGTTCTTCACTAATGGTGCATAGGTTGCAGTATGATCTGCAGAAAATAATATCAGTTGTTTTGAGTCAATATTTTACTTACAGTGTACATGTCTATTTGTAAAAAAAGAAGCGAATGTGTAATATATACAATGTATAGTTTGTAGATTTTATTTGTATCCTTGTATCACTTGAAGACTTCAGATTAAGTATTTTTGGGGAAGAGGTCGAGAAACTAAACAAAAATCATAACAATCTGTTGTAAAAGGGTATGGTATTAGTAAAATACCCTGAACTATTTATAACAGATTGCATGTATGTTGTTTATAGCTTTGTTTTTGTTTCTGTAGAATTAAGTTACAAATGTTATAGATTTATAATGAAGTGTATCTTCTTTTGCAGAAAGTAACACTTGTTTCTATGGGAAATGTCACTATTGTTTTGGCAAAGAAGATGGGGTCTGTGCAGATAAGAACATTCTAGAAGGAGCTGTGGTTTTATGGCTTCCGCTTGAAATGCAGCTGCAGCAAAGCAAGCATCCCTGGGGACGAACTTATAGGAAAAACCTCCAAGCTTTGTGAGTGTGAAATTATGGCACAGCACAGCAGACATCTGCAGGCACAATCCTACAGAACAAAATATCCAAGCTTTGTAAGTGTGAAATTATGGTATAGCACAGTAGACATCTGCAGGCATCCAGAAAGAATCCCCAAGCTTTATTGTGAGCGTGAAGTTATGATGTAACGGCTGAAAGAAAATATCTGCAGACACAAACCTGTTGGAAAATACAAGCTTTGTAAGTGTGAAATTACAGTATGGCATATCTAAAGCAAAGAAACATTCGCAACCACAAACCTGCAGTTAACAGCTGAACTGTGGTGTCTGAAATGATGATAAAAGCAAAGCAGTCATCTGTACACAGAAATGTATATTTGTATAAATATGTGTAGTGTAAAATACTGGTGAAAATAAATGTAATATCTGGCCATGATATCCTGATTACCCTGGATTTTGCAGTCTTACAATGGTGGTGTTATTTTTCTTTTGTGGTGAAGCTTGCTGGATGACACCCTTGTGTTGTGTGCTGTCAGCAGTGATCTAAATTGTAGCAGTGTCTTAACTTGAACAGAGCTACTTTCATGGTCTAGTGGTTAGTGTGCTTTTACGGTTCAATGACATAGGACTGGAGCCTCTCACCAATGTGGCTGCTGTGAATCCCAAGTTCCAGCTCAAGCTGGCATCCTCTCTGGCTGTACGTGGGAAAGTCTGCCAGCTGCCTGGCAATCATCATGGGTTTCCCCCAGGCTCTGTTTTCTTTTCTTCCACTACATGCATAATGCTGACCATCATCATATGGGACATATTCTGAGGTATAGCATAAACACCTGTCCAATCCACAAACTAAATGAGTCAAATGAATTAACTTGAACATAAAATCACATGTATATTTTCCGAGCCTGGAAAGAAATCAAGGAGCCATTTGTTTGGACATAATTGTGATTGCAAATAAATGTTCTTTTGTTTCAACCTCCAAAACATAATGGCAAAATGCTGAAAAAAAACCACAGATTTCTTTCAAGGCTAAATGTTAGATTTTCTTCTTTATCAGATGGGAAACAGATGATGCTTATTGTGATAAAATTAAAGGAATCCACCTCTTCCAACATGGCCCAAGACTCCTGGATATCTTGGATACTGCTGTCTTCGACTACCTCATTGGAAATGGTGACCGTCATCATTATGAAGTGTTCAGAGATCAGCCAGATGCTGCCCTTCTTCTGCTAGACAATGCCAAAAGGTAAACTAGTGTACAGACATAGAAACAGATTGGCCAGGTGCTGCCCTTCTGCTAGACAGTGCCAAGAGATAAACCACTGTACACACGTAGAAACAGATCAACCAGATGCTCCCCTTCTTCTGCTAGACAATGCCAAAAGGTAAACCAGTGTTCACACATAGAAATAGATCAGCCAGGTGCTTCCCTGCTTGTGCTTGACAATGCCAAAAGGTAAACCAGTGGACATACCTAGAAACTGATCAGCCAGATGCTGCCCTTCTTGTGCTAGACAATGCCAAAAGGTAAACCAGTGTATACACATAGAAATAGATCAGCCAGGTGCTGCCCTGCTTGTGCTTGACAATGCCAAAAGGTAAACCAGTGGACATACCAAGAAACTGATCAACCAGGTGCTGCCATTCTTGTGCTAGACAATGCCAAAAGGTAAACCTGTGTACACACATAGAAACAGATCAGCCAGTTGCTGCCCTGCTTGTGCTTGACAATGCCAAAAGGTAAATCAGTGTATACAAAGAAACATTTCAGCCAAATGTTGCCCTTCTGTTAGACAATAATCAAAGATAAGCCATTGTACACACATAGAAACAGATCAGCCAGGTGCTGCCTTTCTGCTAGACAATGCCAAAAGGTAAACTGGTGTGGACACAAAAAAACAGATCCGCCAGGTGCTGCCCTGCTTGTGCTAGGCAATGCTAAAAGGTACACTGGTGTGCACACAAAGAAACAAATCCGCCAGGTGGTGCCCTTCTTGTGCTAGGCAATGCCAAAAGGTAAACTGGTGTGGACACAAAGAAACAAATCCGCTAGGTGCTGCGCTGCTTGTGCTAGACAATGCCAAAACTGGTGTGGACACAAAGAAACAGATTGGCCAGGTGCTGCCCTCCTTCTCCTAATAATGCCAAAAGGTAAACCAGTGTGCATACATAGAAACTGATCATTCAAATGTTGCCAAAAGCTGCAAGGTTCTGTGATCTAATGTGCAGTAGATACCATGGCTTTCTATTCATCTCTAAAGCCTTGTTCTCCCTACAGCAAGTCTTCACCTGATTAGAGAGGATGAGGATTGTAATCCAGTTCTTGCCTTTTAAGTTTTGACTGTATAAAATCTGGAGGATTGTCAAACACCTGATAAACACTTTGGTTTCCTTCATCATAAATTTAAAACTGTCTACCATAATATTAGTGAGAAATGATTGAATAGGGCATAAAAACAAATTAGATAAATAAATAAAGGCTTGGGCATACTAACTCATGGTTGATTTGACATTTTCAGCTTTGGAAATCCCTATGTGGATGAGGCATCCATATTAGCCCCAGTCATCCAGTGCTGTCGGTAAGGTCATGCTTCATGCGTGTTGAGAACTTAATAATTCAGAAAATTTTGATTCCATACTACTGAAATGTTACATGTAGCTGTTAAGAGGGAAGTTTAGTGGATCACTCACTGCTTAGGTGAACTTACCCAGAGTCCATCAAATGTCATGATGTGCATTACTGTGGACCTGAATCTATGACATTTCGGACCAAGATATAGGCTACTATCGCTAGAACGAAGTGAAAATCCCTGGCCTGATTGTATACCTGTTGGATAGTACTTTGTAGTACCCAGCCACAGTCACTGCTGTTTGATCTGTGATTCAGGCAGTGGATCACAGAGACTTAATTACCAAAATTCCCCCCCCCCTCCACCCCACCCTAAGAACCTACATGTATTCTATGGGACTGTAGCCTAAGCTTTTACCACAAGAGAAGTGGGAAATTCTTATTAGCCCTGTTCATACACATGTTAGTATGAAAATTGAAGCCTGACTTTGAATAATGTAATGCATAGAAATTTTGACTATCAAAGGTTACACTAATTGGTATTGTATTTTTTATTTGTTGAAGGAGAGTATAAAAATAAAAGTGAAAATCATCTGATTTTTGGAAAATGAGGACTGTCAGTCATTTTTCCTGTTTATACATATACAAGAGTGGAAATGCTTTGAAAAACAAGATTATAATAAGAAAAAGAACTTAAAGAGTGGACAAAATGAAAAGGTGGACTTGCATTTTAATTTTTTCATTCCATTTTTTGATGTTTTAGTATTAGTGTGCTTGTAAAGCACCAAATAAATTTTCTCTTTCTTTGGTTTCTTCTCTTTGAATTGTCAGTGCACTTGTGGTGTTGGTACAGCCCCAGCATTGTTGAGAGGCTCTTGAACTCCTGGACATCGTCTCCACATGGGGGAAGATTGTCAGTAGGTTGCCAACAGCAGGTGGTTTACTCTGAGCACACCAACCGTAAAACTGATGGTTGTCGTATATGTAGAAGTAAACTGTTGTTGAGTAAAGCGTGAAACCCTTACCATACCAATAAATATTATTTTTTTATTTCATATTTCATGTAGGTTAAGGAGAAGCACATGGGAACAATTGCTGATTCATGAAGAGGGAAGCCTTGGGGATGTTTTACAGGGTGTTCTGCAAGACGAGGTTATTTCCCCTGTGTTGTACCAGGCCCACTACAAGGCCATCAACAGACGACTTAGTCATGTTTTCAAGCAAATACGCCATTGTTTCCACAAATATGGAAAGGACAGTGTGTTGACAGAGAATTGACATTTTGAAAAAGGAGAATAAAAAAACGACCTTTATGACATGTTTAATATCATTACACCATTTTCTATTTTTTATCCTTTATAACTGGTTTCTGCAATGACTAGGGTGACAAGATTGAATGGTGTTATCTGTAGTTAGTGGAATTGGTCAGTTTAGCTGGTGAATACTTCATTCCTCCACTGTTGATCTAAATTTGTCATTGATCTCACAGGCCCTATCCTTCACACACTGCATTTCACGTAAAGTTGGGTCTGTAAATGTTCCTTCTGAAGCAGAGGAATGGCTTAAAATACTTTTGATGGTAACAGTTACATTTTTTACAAGAAATTGATAAATTGCCGCAAAAAACTTCCATGTGGCCCTTTAAGGTGAATGAATCAGTCAGAATCAAGGAAAATTTGTCACTTGAAAAAAAAGTTTGAACTTTAGGTGAAATACAATAAGTTTAAAGAAAAAGACAAGCATTTCACCCATGTAGTATTTTCATATGATATTTTGCCATTTTAATACCAGAGTTCATGAAACTATTCCTGAAGCATTTTCACCCTGTCTTCCACTTTATTTGTTAGGTATACTGCCTGTTTTCTCATTTACATTACTTCCTCTGCAGGTTCATATGTAGGTTATGGGATTTTAATTGAATGTTTTACAGTTGAAAAAATTTCTGACACCCTACGTGACTGCGTAGGATCCTGCTGCATGAGAAACATGAGAACTCTCCTCACAGGCCGATTTTGGCTTGTGTGACTTCAGGAACTCTTCTCACAGGAAGATCTTGGCTTGTGTGACTTCAGGAACTCTCCTCACAGGGCAGTGTTGGCTTGTGTGACTTCAGGAGCTCTTTCACAAGGCGGTCTTGGCTTTAGTGACTTCAGGAACTCTCCTCACAGGGCAGTGTTGGCTTGTGTGACTTCAGGAGCTCTTTCACAAGGCGGTCTTGGCTTTAGTGACTTCAGGAACTCTCCTCACACAGTGGTCTTGGCTTATGTGACTTCAAGTTCTGGCCAGTGCTCCTCAACCCGGTGTTCAGATACTTGAGCTGCCTCTGTAATTTAAACCACTTCACCTCTAGCTAGACTGCTTAATGATAGAGGAGAGACATCAGACATGTTATGTGTGTATTGCTGCTTTAAACATGACACCGTGGCAAGTCAGGAATAACTCCAGGCAAACTTTCTTAATACACACATTTGTGCTTTGTTGCAAGTAAAGTATACGGTAATACAAGACATGCATCATTCTGGGATAATTACAATTTACAGGTATGTGTACATATACTGAATACGTGAATAATGCCAGTGTACTTAGGTAGCATACAGTAGATTTACCTGATTGTGCCAAATGTTCTGCGCCCAAGAGAATTTATTACTCTGTTGTCATTGTGAAGCCCAAAAACTTCTTTACAGCTAGTCAAGAAAACCAGTGAGTAATGTAAGTACTAATGGAGAAAGGTGTACTTAAAAGATGAAATAGGTGTTATGATAGGTTAATTATAACAAACATGACAAGTGTGTGGAATGCAAACCCGGCCTGTGGCCAGCAGTGTGGGCGGAAGAGTTCAAACAGTTGTTAGCAGAACCTCTACGCCAGCCAGTTACATGTAGGCAGAGATCCAGGGGCCACCAGATGCTTTTTTGACAAGTGTCCAGCTGTTCAAAGGAACAGGTAGCTGTGAACAGATGTGAATGAAGCCAATACTTGATAAATGTTAAGAATTATGTGAGCTAAATAAAACATAACTACAACATTGTGTACACAATGGTGTTAATTGTTTTGATCAATGAAGCATATATGTAGATTGGTTTTGTGGACTGCATTACAGGTTTGACCTGATCATACTGTTGTGGCTGGCAAAGCTAGTGTTCTTCTATTGGCTGAGACAGAGTGGAGGAGTACATTAGCAAGGTGAAACGATGTATATGTAAATTATATCTAACCTTTTCAGAACTAAGAGTATTAGTAATTTTATTACGATTCTCTGTCTTCTTGTATGGCACCATATTTGAGCACCATCCAAGTCAGGTGTTTGTGCGTGTATAATTGTCTGTAAGATGAAAATTAAAAAGTTGCCAACAGACTCATTTTATCAATGTCAAGTAAGTTAATTTGTACAGATTTACTTTTAATAATTAAAATTATATCTCAACAAAGATTTCAAAAATGCTTATTTCAATCAGACAGAAACCTTTGGGTGGGCACTGTTACCAGAACAACAAACTTATTATGCCCAGCTTATATTTACATTGTGTTTCATACCCTATACATTGATGAATATTATAGTTTTTTATGCAATGAGTCAGTTCATTATTTCTCCACATTTTGGATTGTCTGGATAAATGAGATGCAGTATGTTGAATGATGACAATATGAAATGTGCCAAAGTGGTGTAGAGGTGTACAAAGAACTCATTCGATTTGTTCTTGTTTCACTGTCATTCAAGATCAAATAAAAAATGGAAGAAAAGAAAATCTTTGGTTCTTGGTTTGTGAAGTATTGATACTGTCCGTATGATACCCTTCATGTAACAAGTGCTCTAGCTAGCGTTTTAACCATTAACATCCTCTTGGCCTGATGCACAAGCTTACTCGTATATGGATTCTTGGGGAAAGATTGTTTTGCAAATACAAAAAATATCCTAAGCTGATATACATTATCTGCGGTATGCATGAATTCAGGATTTATATTTATGCAAAACATTTAAGGTTCCAATCATTTTAAACATTTACATCAACAGGTAACCTTTAACTGAGGTAAATTGGCAAGTGGTCGGTTTACACCAGGTACGTGTGGACATTTGCCAAGTTTTACTGTCATCCTTGGTATGGTTTCCTCTCCATGCTGTAGTCTTGTATATGGCAGTATGTAGACTCTAGACCTTGTGACGGCGAATCTGTGTTCGCCGTCACTGATGACAAAAAACGGCCGAAGAAAGTTCTGTGGTAGTTTGCGCAGTCTAATATTTATTAAAGGTCACTTCCACCGAAATGGTGTATGTATCTCACACGTGCACTGGAAAGTTCGTCATTAACTTGCCAAAAGCAAATGGTTAAACCCGGGCACTCTGGTTCCTTCCATCCATACAACAGGCCGCCATCGTATGAATGAAAACATTTTGAGTATGGCATATGGTTTCCTCCATGATCTCCATTACATTGCCCCCATCGCGTAATTAAGTGAAAAACTCCTGAGCATAAAGCTTAACATTCAGATGGGCCAAACATAACTTCTCTAAGACCATTGGTAATGTTATAATAATTTGCATTTCATGCAGCTCCTTCATTGGACAAATGTTTACGTGTTAAGCAATTAAACAGCTCTCAAAATCTGTTCAAGTAAGTAGGGTGGATTTAATAATGCCTTGGGCCTTCTCTCCCGCGCAAACGAGGCGTCCATTGGCGGTCTGAAAATTTCTGCCATTTCTGAAGTCATGAACGATGATGAAACGTTGCGAGGTTTTCCATTCAGCAAAATAATGAAACCTGATGTTAATAAGTTGAACTTCTAGGAAAATATTCGTATATCTTATCTGTCCTTTTCCTCAAAATTTCTAGGAAATTCTATAGCTGAGAAAACCTCAGAATAGCTAAAAATCATTAATTCGGGAACACCATACACATATATATCTTCAATATTGTGGTCACTAGATCATACAAAGTGTAATACGTATCAAGTAAAATAAATGTGACCCATTGCTTTGGTTAAAATATCATTGCTTTCGACACAGCCCATCTTCTCTCAACCTTCTGATCAGCTTCATGTATTATGACGTCACGAATTGTGACTTTGAGTATGATGATTCCAAGTGAGGACGCACTTAAAATGACTATGTACGCCACCAAAACAGTGTATACTCGTACTGTTTTCACATTCCTGGTTAGTGTATGTGTGGTTTCGTCCGTTTAATTCAGTTTGTTATACATTTCATTTTCACCGAAGTAGCACATGGAAACAGTTGGAGATGGACAGCGATACATAAGGGCCAAGTCTTGTACACAGATATTTTGGGGATTATTTTTTTCACGTCTTAACTGTCTCTTTTCCCGCTGGTATCTGTGAAAATGAGTCACATCCTAATTGTCTCTTTACCACTTGGTAACCGTGAGAATGTGTCACGTCCTAACTGTATTTTACCTCTTGGTAACGGTAAGAATATGTCACGTCCTAACTGTATTTTTACCTCTTGGTAACGGTAAGAATATGTCACGTTCTATCTCTTTCCCTCTTGGTGACCGTGAGAATGTGTCACGCCCTAATTGTCTCTTTACCACTTGCTAACCGTGGAAATGTGTCACGTTCTGTTTCTTTCCTTTTAGGAAACCGTGAGAATGTGTCACGTTCTAACTGTCTCTTTACCTCTTGGTAACCGTGAGAATATGTCGCGTCCTAACTGTCTCTTCCCCACCTGATATCGACGAGGATGTGTCATATCCTAACTGTCGCTTCACTTCTTGGGAAGCACAAGGACGTCGCCATGGCCCTGTATTGTCGCCAGGGCCGTACATGTAGTTAGAGCGTGGGAGGCGGGGGGATCTACAAATATGGTGTTGAACCCGTACCCCATGTGTTCCTGCGATTGAAAAGGAAAACGTCCCTAAAATCAAGACCACAGCCAGCTGCCTGTATCAGGTATAGGTGTTTAGGTACATGCAGGTTGCTACACTATATCATTTAATGTTTATGTGATTCCCAACTTTAACATCACATCTCCAATTGAAATGTTCAGTTGAAGGCATGAAGTTGATAAATAACCTATAAGTCTCTCGTTGGTTCAGTTACGTGAGGGCGATATCATCAATTTCCTCGCGTGTTCAGACCCGTGCAGCCCCTCCTACATATACCCGGGATCCTGGATTTTGTTCCCTTACAGTAGGCCTACAGATATCCTAAGTTGAGATATCGTTTTATAATACACAGTTCACAAGTCCTATCGTTCACATGGACACTGCACAGTTCCTCGTCCTGCACACACTTCCGAGATATTCATCACATACCTTCCATCCAAATACTACTTCCCTACCATAATTTAAAGTCTAGTAAGAAAAGGACCAGGCTTTAAAGGAACAGGTTTTAGGACAACACAACCTTATGGAGACAGGCATTGACTGACAATAATCCTTGTGACTGAGCAAGGGTTAACTGAACTTGACGGTTTTGTCCTTGGCCGCATCCACGAAGCCTTTCCCGGACACGCTCACATCGGTGCACTCAATGACGGCAGAATCCGGTACCTGGGGACACACAAAGACAATACAAAAATGTAGAATGCGTTCATCAATTTTATATGAAAAGGTACTTTAGGGTAGGTTTTGTGTAATGGAACAGACCACATTTTTGTAAAACACACATCATCTGAAAGGCAATTTCGTTCTGATTCCAAATATGTTGTAAATACACCACTGTGCTTCAATCCGGGCCAAAAATTGCACCGTAACATCCCAATCCTTATTTCCGCTTTAATCACTGTAAAAATGCCAGAAAATGGTGAACACCACATTTGGAATCAGCACGCAATTGCCTTCCACATGATTTGTACTTTCTAAAAATGTGGGCTGTTCATTTAAACATCGTTAGTTGGTCTGTGACTTCAAGCCACCGGGGTTTGTCGGATTCCAGACCTAGGCCAGTAATTTACCGGGATTACTCCGGTGTCTTCCTTCCACACGCAAAGCAGGTGGGTGCATGTGTGAAAAAATCTGGAGTACGACGTTCAGGAACAACCAAACTAAACAAAATCAAATCCAACCAACGTGAGAACCGGTATAAAACACTGATTGTGAGCCAGGTTAATAATTAACTGAAAAAATAAAGTTGATCCACTTCTATACAGAGCCCTTGGGAGATGATATGGCAATGTCAACATATCTCCTTCTTCCATAAGTTGTATGTCTGAACAGCAAGTTTACCTATGACATAGAACTCATTTTCAGACAAGCGACACATTTCTATGCTCTTTTTGGTAAAACAACATGACAATAAATTAATATGTGATCATCACTGATTCATAAATGAGCTTATCCTTACAATTTTATATTCTGATTTGATTTTCTTGCGATGTGGGAAATTAAAGTTGCAGAAGGTAACTTTCTGAAGAATAGACATGTAAAACTACAGAATTATGCATTATTCAGAACAAAGTGATGACCCAAATTGTGTTTGTTGGTTCGACAGCGTCGAACACAGAAACAATATGCATAAATGTTTACTACGCCCTGTTGTGGACAATCCGCAAATCAAACTCTTCTCCAGCCAATGCGGTGCCTTTTCCCGCGCAATGGAGAGTCAGAGCGCAAGCCGCATTTGACCATTGCTCTCTTGCAATATACGAGTGATACTTTACCAGATTACCTACAAATCGTCATCGCTAAAGCAAGAGTGCACAACAGAATACAAGGTTTAACCCCGAGTTACTGGTACACCTTAATTCCCACTCAAGCAAGGCAACCTGACCTTGAACTCAGACAAACCGCACTTGTGAGAGGCTCCTGGGTCATTGTGCTGCCCAAGCACGCTAACCACCAGGCCACAGAGGCCGCAGTTCCCTTACTTTGAGACACCGTCATTAGTTTGAACTTTAGCTATATACTAGTAGAAGCATACATGGCTGCATGGCGTTGTTCGGGGAATTAGTCATACTTGACTTGGAATATATGCTCACTTGGTCGGTACAGGCCTACGTGTCACACAAGAAAGATGTGTGCTACAGGTGTAGATTGGACGAGAAATAGGACATATATATTTCCCTTATAACAGGCACTCGTATTGAGATGTTAGGATGAGATTAATATCATGAGACTGCGCTGGTATAAATCGTACTAGGAACTTGTTTATCTTACCTTCTCTATTGTCACAGTATGGCAGAAAATTTTGTGGCGTTAAACCATAATGGTCCTGTCCTTACCTTTTCGAGTGGCGTGTAGAATGGGTGATGGTGCTCGTAGACGGGGTTGTTACTGGCTCTGTTGTAGGCCACGAGAAACGCCCAGCGCCTGTTAGGGCTTTTGTTGGGGGAACTCATATGCAGAAGGTTACTGTGGAAATATAGACCGTCACCTGGTGGACGAAAAAAGTAAACAGGGCATAGTGGAAACACGGACCGTCACCTTGTGGACGAAATTAGAAGGTGTAAGGGGAACTGTGGGAATACAGACCGTCACCTGGTGGAGGAAATTAGAAGATGTACGTGGGTACTGATAGGTGCTGTTAGCCTTATTAGGTGAACACGAAGTCTAAGGAGACATCAACACCTACGCATTCCCACATAACCGCAATATATCTATAGCTTTCCCCCTTAGCGAGCTAAAAATACAAGTGAGACGTGAAAGGAAATTAGATAGCCACACCTATATATGTACTAGAAGGTGATCATTCGTATATCATAACGTTAAACTCCTCCAAATAACCTTACCCAATCTCGCAGTGACCTTACCCCGGTCTATAATGTCGCACTGATCTCACTCAGTCTAATCTTACAGTCATCTTACCCAATCTCATCTTCCAGTGATTTTATCCGGTCTGATCTCATACTGATCTTACCCAGTCTATAATCTCACAGTGATCTTAACCTGTCTAATCTCATCCAATCTCATCTAACAGTGATCTTCCCCGGTTTCATCTCACCGTGATCTTACCTGGTCTCACGAAACCATGATCTTACCATGAATCACGACGTCAAATCTCACAGTCACAGTGATCTTACCCGGTTTCATCTCCACGAATTCCAAAGGTAACTTTTTCTTGAGTTCCTCCACCCGTTGCAAGTCAGCCCCGGTCTGTCCTCCAACGAACAGGTGCTCGATACGACCGCATTTGTGAGAACCCCGCAGAATCTAGGCCATCAGTTATACGTAAGTGAAAGGTTAGTTATTTATGTCAGACCCAGCTGAAAACTGTCTCAACAGCAAATAACAGGTTCCGCGCTGTAAAGGTCACGTGATAACACAGCGCAATAGTAACACAGATACTGCGCCGAGAAGGGTAGGGTGCCCCAATGGTGATGTGAAGCCATATTCCTATACTGAAGCCATATTCCTTTACTGAAAGGATTACTTTCTGCTTGAATTACATTCTTTTTGTCATTTTTCTACTACGAAGATCAACTCGCCTTGTTTACATTTTTATGCAACGACGATCAACTCGTCATTTTCAGTGGAGCTGTGGTAGAAATATGTTGGCTAACCTGGAGACATCCGTTGGTCTTGTTACACTCATCCACTGGAATGAACACAGTGAGCATGTCCGGGAACAGACATCCGTTCTTATACCAGTAGCTGGAATTTCAAGACAAGTATTATGACTCTAAACCACATATCAACGCATGTCAATCATATCTCCGCGTGCTTCATTCCTTGTTGTCGTTGTTTTTTCTTGAGCAAATAAGGCATTGAGTTCCCAGGAATTCAAATATAACTGAAATAAACGGCGTACATTCCTGGATGACAACGGGCGTGTATGAAACGTATGTTGTTGAAAATATGGGTAACTAAATTATGCACAATCATCCTAACTAATGATCCTAATTATCATCCTAACTATTCAAAGAGGGCATAAACAAAATCACAATAACAGCCTTGGTAAAAATGTATTATTAATAAATAAAAAGAGAGACGAATTATATTTATTCTGGCTGTTTATTCCCGAAGGTCAACTCAAGAATATGTTTTTTTCATGACAATAATGAATATTTATGCCATTGCGTGGATGAAATACTAAATAAGCTGAAGGAAAATCACAAGTCATTATGTATTTATTTGTCTGTCTACTTATGTATTTTTTTACATTTGCAAGTCATGAGTCATGAGTTCTTTTTTTTTTCATTTAATCAATCCCGAGAAACAAGATTCTATACATCACACGAAGTTACTAGCCAAGGGATAATAATTTTCAAGGTATACGCACTTCATTTAGATCACTAGGAAAAATAAAGTTTGTGTACGTTGGTATACGTGTTAAGTACCTAGCCAGAGTAAATGAGCGGATGAAGCTTCGGCGAGTATATTTACCCGTAATCCTGGTGCCAGACATGTTTGCCGCCGGTGTAAGCGTCCTTCATCATCAGCTTGGTGTGGTAGTGGTACACCTCTCCCCCTAACAGCTGCAATCATACATAAATGTCTCATTAAAACACTATCCTTAGCAGTTGAAATCGTAAACAAACTTCACATAAATTCCTCCCCCCAACACTTGCAATCGCATATAAAAATGACATAAACTCTCCCATAATAGCTGTAATCCTACACAAACTTCACATAAACTCCGCCATAACAGCATCAATCGTACACAAACTTCACATAAACTCCACCATAACAGCTTCAATCGTACACAAACCCCACATAAACTCCCGCCTAACAGCTTCAATCGTAAAAAATAAACTTTATACTTGCATCATTTGAAATACATGTGCATGCATATTCGTAAGGAATTTTTCCAGCCAATTCAGGCTTTCTAAACTCATTTCATGAACAAAATCGTCATCAGCGAGACAGACCATCAGAGCATATTGAAATATTATGTTGTCTGGTTGTCAAGGTGAAGATGTATACAAAAATGCTTCGAATTCAGTTCCGAGTAATTGTTTTCTCGTGTAAAACATATATTATAGAGATATGATTCCTGGTGTTAGAAAGATAAATGCATACACCTTTTCATTCCAGTCATCAAAAGTTAAAAGTATAACGGATACCACAGCAACGGCTAAATTCAGAGCCTGTAACCATGACTGCACATTGTACCTTTTCGCTCAATCCAGCCACCTTCTCACAGCGGGCCACCATGCCTGTGATATCATTTCCAGGGTGACTCCAGATACACAATCGGCTTTTCCCACCCTCGTCATCACCTACCTGTCAAACATTTAAGCCAGCGAGAAATATGAAAATGTACACCGTTAATTTCTTTTCTTTTATCCTTTGATTTGAAAGGCGATGTTTTTTAGCAGACATACCATTTTATTCATGTTGAAAAACTGACATTTGTGGTTGTATATTTATACAGCACATGCTTTGTTCCTTAGTCTTCAGCCTTTTCACCTCAAGCCAGCAATATAATATATAATGTACATATACATCCATGACAGAACATCTGAACTTCAATAAGAGTATCGCAAAAAAAAAATGCATGTTTGTAAAACACGGAAACATGAAAAATACTCAGCCAGCTGGAAAATTTGAAAACAAAGGCTGACAACATGCATAAATGTATTTATTTATTGACTTGACTGTTATTCAACGCCATAGTCGTGAATTTTTCAATTATACACAGTGGCGGGCGGCTGTACGAATGAAGGAAATTATAATATCAGAGTTAAACCTTTGGCTAGTTACTGCTGAACCTCGCATGGTATCACACCATATATAGCTGCAAGACAAAACGAAACTTTTGCATGTGGCATCTTCAGTCATACATCACGCCAACAAGAGCTCAGCCGTAATGACCAACGACAGCCGTATATGTGAACACGTGACCCATATCTCATATCCATGGCCCACCTTTCGCAACATACCGAGGTTTATTTCATCCAAATGCTTACCACAAAAGCATTTTTCTGTATCTGGTCACAATGCTCCACGGCATGTTTCACTTTGTTCACTTCAGACGTGCTCAGCACCCCTCTACAAACCCAGGTTTAAAAACAACTAGTTAGAACTACAAACAGAAGCTTTTTGTGGAACAGCTGTGCAATCAGCAATAACATACATATATTTAATTATTTATTTATTTAATTGGGGTTTTACGGAATATTAAAGAATATTTCACATATACGACGGGCGGCCAGTATCATATTGGGAGGAAATCGGCCAGGGGGAACCCACGAACATCCGCAGGTTCAGCAATAAAAGAAACACATCTAATAACACATGATTTCGAAAGATAGATACCCAGTAGAGAATTTTTTTTTCATTTGATTCTTCATTTATTATAAACTATTGGGCGGAAGAAGGCAATCTGATACCTATGTGGAGAAAGATACTAGTCAAGTATTACGACAGAAGTCTGCAAACTCGTTGTGTGGTGGCGAAACATATATGTAAGTACATAGGTGGAAGAAGGCACCCAAAATGGAAGACGTATATGAGTGGGAAAGGGCAGTTTGTTATATGGGTCGGTACAGAGGCTGGGGTGCAGGGGCTGAGTTGCCGCTGAATCCATCATTGGACATAAATATACAAATGTAGTAAAACATGTCCTACCTAATCAGTATATATCCACACTCGTCAAAAGCCTTTTTCATTTCCGGGGTGAGCCGGAAGTTCTCTGGGTCATAATGAAACTCTGTAACAAAGAAGGCATTTATTTGGTTTGTTGAATAAACTTTTCCCTTCTTGTTTTTCATTTTTAGTGTAACTATCTATCACTTGGCATGTTCAGTGAAAAGGTATGCTTGATTAATTTTCAGTTTATCTTCGGCCAGGCTGTTCTCCAGCTACATAGGGTCAAACTGTTATGGGAGCCCTTGTCTTAATAAGTATTCCATGACGTGGAATGACCGTTTGCACCGTCTCACGTTTGTTAAAAGCGACTTATCTTACATCGGTATGGTGTGCATACATGTGTGTCACACGCGGAAAGGTTGGTCAGTGACTTGCCAAAGGTGGAGTACTTTCTTCCATCCAAATAATAACCGCCCTCGTACTAGTAATTTACCCTTGTTTACATACGTCTGGGTATTGAACAATAAATCTTTTTCAATTTGACGGCCGCCTTATATAAGTGAAATAATATATAGCAATTCTGGTGGACATCAAAAATGAAATTATTGACAGTTACCTGTGTTGATTTTCTCCATGCTAAGTCGTTCTCTTTGCCACAGACCTATGGGCGATTACACGGCAGAGAGACAGGTGAAATAGACAGATGGGTTTAAAGCCCGTTTCCTAAATTCAAACCGCAGATGAGGAAAATGTATTACAACATGTTAGTCACATATTTAGAAACATTATTATTAAAAATACATTTACAGATGAAGGTTAAAAGAAGACTAAAATTAGCTCTGTGTGGATGTGATCGTGTATGCAATCACAGCCCTACAGAGCTAACGTAAAATGTGTTTTACACTCTTGCGAATGCCGAAGCTACAAAGGCTGGTGTAAGATTAGCCAAAAGTTATATGACCAGAACAGGCCTCCGTACTTCTGAACTGAACGTCTGCAGTTATCTAGGTCACAGGTTCCGGTTAGACTTCTTGTGTCTGCTTATCGATACTGTTATACCTCTGAGAGCAAAACCCTATGGCTTGCTACAATAGACACACATGCCTGGGACGAGTGATATCTGAGGTCTCATGACACAGGATCGACGAGATCCAGTTTAGCTCTGATACTATGTGATAAACATATTCAGGTACATGTACATTGTCACATAGGCCCTATAGACTTAGGTTAAATGTAGGCCGGCATAAGTATGTACATGTACTAGATTTTTAACTGATCATGGAAACCTCTTAGAAAATGTGTGAAGTTCACAATTAACAGTGCCAGTTGCACGCAGTAGACTCTGGTCATATTTCCCACCCAGCCGAGAGAGAACTTACCTCGTGAAATATAAGTGGTGAACCAATTACCTTACTACCCTAGATTTTTTCCAGACCGCGAAGGCCTGTTGAATAGTCATGTGGTTTGCGTAGGGAAAGTAAGGAAGCCCAGAATATTACGCGAAAAAGTATTTTGTCTATTAGGAGCTATCTGTGTTAGGAGCACCTCCAAATAAGGTTATGCACAGAGCTACACTAAGTGCATGACTGTAAGTCTACACTTGACACGGTACTGTAAACATTGCGTACACCTTATAGACTTATGTGATCATTTTCTCGAATAATATTTTATATGTCTATTTAGTACAATCTTCAATACACAGGACACATACTCTTCACATTCATTGTCATTTGTGAGTGTATACCAGCATCAAATTATGGTATACAGTTTTAGAATGTATTTGTCAATATACAACGGTTACACCTGATATACCAATGATGCTGTCGCATTCGTTTTCAGCCCCTGATCGTCACTGGACTGAAAGTTGTCGAAATATAATTGATATAACAAGGAAAAGTCACTTACGTGGTGGTGGTCATTCGTACCCAAACTCTGTCACCTCAGACTTCCTCCAGTCGTTTCGTGAACGCCACATTCATAGCACGTGCAGGTGTTTTTCACTACACGTATATAAAGGCCTATATATATGCCCTTGGCCTGTAATATCATCTCTAGATTAACCTGTAACCGACAACAGACTGCACAGCTTTCACGTGATGCAGTGGCTTGAGTGATCCACTTTATATGCATAAGGTTGAAGACGTACTCAATAAGTTTTATACGTCGTATGTCCGTCCGTATAATGAATTAATTGTTGCTCATCTGAAGTGCACATTACAAGCTCACATATAATCCGTACAGAGTTAAGTTACAGCTTGCAGTGGGTGCATGTAAGTAGAACACCACCCGTCCCAAGGGGAAAGCGGGAAAACCACAGTTCAAATCCAGTTGTGGTCACACCTAAAACTGACTGTCCAGGTACTTGCCTGGCTTGGCCCTCATAATACCGCGATTGGCCAGGTGTCAGACAACTGTGACTGAGTTGGGGTACCATGATGGGTTGCGGTGACACAGCACTGAAATATCACCGTTATGAAATTTATGAAATGGTTTTGGAAGCGACTTTAAACACTGAAAGTGTGAGGGGAAAAGTGAAATATTTTCGAGCCACGTTGATGCATGTTTCAGTTAGAATGTCATTCCTTATAAGCTAAAGGTTGTATAGTGTAGTGCCAAATTAATAATTTAAATAATTATTAACTTAAAAGAAATGAAATCTAGTTTAATTTTACATTGAATAGCGCGAAAATTCCTGCGCTGTATTTTGCTGATACCCTTCCACCACTGTAATGCTGACACACATCTGCACACGGCACACGAATACTTGCTCTACATCGTCAGTGCCGTTTTCTTTCCCTTTTTGCTCCAGATATCGGCCAACAGTCAGTTGATAAAAGATTACATATTCCAGTTCCTCTTGTCTAGGAAAAACATAGGAACTTAGTCAGGTACCTTCAGACACATACAAGTCCGGCATCGGCCAGATACTGTAGGCTCGTTGGCGAATTTCATGACGCGACGCAAGAGGAACAGCCAGTGATCGCCAGGTCTGAAGGCAGTGAGGATCTGATGGAGAACATCAACACAGGTGTGTAGGCGATTCTGTGATATATCAAGGCGGTAAAAACGTGTGAATCATTCTTCATGGATTCAAAAATTGCTCGATCTAAACGCAGAACAATGACTCTGGAGCCTCTTTCCAACGTGATCGCTGTGAGTTCAAGTCCAGCTCATGCTGGCTTCCTCTCCGCCGTACGTGGGAAGGTTTGGCTGTAACCTGGGGATGGTCGTGGGTTTCCGCAGCCCGATTTCCTCCCACCACATTGCTGACCACCGTCGCATAAGTAAAAAAATATTCTTGAGTGTAGCGTGAAACGCAAATAAATTCACACATTTAATGGTAATTTGTGGTGACATGTCGAGGTTTTGCCATAAAGACGTCATTTCCAATTATGTCTGGCGATAGGACTTTTTAAGCTATCAAACCTATACCAGTAGATCTGTCTTTAATGGTGGACCAGGAATTCCCATTTACATTATTTTGTCAGACGAGAGAAATCCAGGATAATGGGAAACAAAAGAGCGCTCATTTGACTAGGTAAGCTGTCGTTGCATCTGGACTTGACCAATAAAATATGTGATCATGCTAGTCAAATTTAATGCTATTGTACATATGTCATGACTTTTCTTGGGTAAACAAAATGTCTTAACGAAGGTATATTTATTTATTTGATTGGTGTTTTATGCCACATTCAAGAATATTTCACTTATATGAGGTCGTGGAAGGAAACCGGACACAACCCTGGCGAAAGCCATGCAAGGCCATCCACATGTTGCTGGCGGACCTTCCCATATATGGCCGTAGAGAAAGCTTGCTTGAGCTGGACGTAACCTCACAACTACCGCATTGGTGAGAGGCCGCTGGGTCATATCGCTACGCCATCGGCGTTAACCATCTCAGCCACCTAGGCATAAGGTTCGATCCTTTTATCTACATGCTGATAACACGTACGTCGACTTGTTCAGCCCATGTCGCCATGTCTTTCTTTCTTGCAAGCAGAATTCAGGTACATGAGAGTACAACCTGTTCTGACAATCTGACCTGATGGTTGTTGATTCGAGCAAAACCAATGCACTGCTTCTGAAAAAAGCTATAAAAATGTTTTTTCTTTGTTACAGAATTCTTTTACAACCGTGATAATTTCCGATTCATTCCGGAAATGAGAAAGGCTTTCGACGAGTGTGGATATATACTGATTAGGTCAGACTGAAATGACATACATTGTTTGCTTAATTGTAACACAATGTAGATGGTTCCATGAAAAATAGATATATTTTTCTTTGTATTTTCGAGGCTTTGGGATACAATGCATCGCATGATAAGATAGATCTCTCCATGGTTAACATGAGTGAACCAGTTATTAGAACATGCTCAGTGTATACAGAATGCCCCTCGTCCTGCTAACATTAGCAAAATTCTTCACTTGGCGTGCGGTTCATTTCATTTCAAAGTTATGCATGGTTTGTTTTCTGTTATCTTTCATCATCTCAAAGGAAGCCTTGCTGATACACTGACCGTGGAGAAGAAACAACATTACTACATGACAACACACTTTCTAACTTCTCTGCGAAAAATCCCGGAACTGTAAACATTTTTTAAAAGTCTTCACTTGGGGAACTCGTAAAACTCCTTCCCGCTTTTAACAAAGGGGTCTAAAGCCGTGTGCTCCTTTCTCCTTTCTTGGATTGCGTCACACTGCTAGGTCCGTGTGTGGCCAGGAAGCACTTAGGTAATACAGAAACACTTCAGCGTCACAGCAGAAAACATTGTGTAACCCGTCAGAGTCTCCCATGCCATGTTCGATGTATATGTAATAAATTGCATTTCGCTCCCCTATAGCTAGAACATTGACGAAGCGGCGTTAAGCCATGATCATTCATTCTTAAATTGCATCTCATTGTTATTTTATTTCAAAAGAGGAGTGCTGAGTGCTTCGGAAGTCAGCAGAGTGAAAAAAGCCGTGGAAAATTCCAAAGAAATCCAGGATCATGCCTTTGCGGTAAATATCCCCGTTCTGTAACCAAAGCTCGGAATTCCAACGGAGATATACAGCTTACGAAACTTAAGTAGACTCGACCAGTTCTGTAGCTGCAATAGAGTGGTGAAAACATATCAGTCATATTTAAACCCGCTAAATCTCGTGTGTAAACACTGGCATCCCTGTGTACGAATCCCTATGGTGCTCTAGGACCTAGATCTATGATCTGCTAGTGTACATGCAGTGTACAAGAAACTCAAGGGAGAGAAATTGTCTTGTGCACATTTCCACACGTGATAGTGATTTAATACCACGAGGCACATTCTTAAATCAAGCCCTCAACCGTTCTTGCAATGTAATCTTCACCCCAATACGTACGGCATCATGCATTGTGATGGATTATGACGTGTTCATTGGTAAATGCCTTTTAATTTTAGTTGAATACCTTTGATTGAAAGGTCTGGCTTTTCAGTCCGTCCAGGGTATGTATTCCGGCCCTTTTTTTTTTTTTTTTATCTATGAAGGCATGTATTATATGTATATTTTACGTACACAAATGTGTACCTTATTCCTAAAGCTTTGCGCAGTTTATATCTAGCAGTGACCTAGGGAAGTTAGAGATCTTATTGTAACCCTCTCATCTGATTGACTCTGTATTCTGATAGGTGGACGATGGCGCAGGAGGAAAGAGCCGATTGTGTATCTGGAGTCATCCCGGACATGACATCACAGGAATGGTGGCCCGATGTGAAAAGGTTGCCGGTTTGAGCGAAGAGGTACGAGTTCATGTGGCTATAAATTGATCAGATTGTGCGTTGCAACATGAGGCAAGATTTGTATTTTCAATGCTAACTGTATTATTCACCTGTTCATCTGTTTATATTTTACATGATTTAGTTTCTTACTATCTAGATATTGGATTGTGGATCCCATCTCCCTGATATGTGGAATTTAAACAAGGGGGAGGTATCTTAATCAGAAACGGATTAGACCTAATCTGATAGATCATCGATAATGAAATCCACCATCCCTCAGTTTACGTTAGCAGTGTGTTTCGTGGCACAATGCAAAGAATAATGAAATAGTCAGGAGTCTTTGGTGACAGTATTATGCACTAAATCATTATCGTAGTATACTGGGTTGCTTTGGCGGCTTCATTCCTAAGAATGGTGTTTTGTTCATTTACTTGTGTCTTTAAATCAGGGTGAAGTTTGGAGATGTGAAGTGACTCTGAATAAGCCAGTTTAAAGTTCTTGTTTGGCTGATCTATTATAGGTGAAATATTCTTGAGCATGGCGTAAAACACTCATCAAATAAATAAATAAATATTGTGTCGTTATGTCTGCATGGCGGTATGTTTTAGTTACTAGAGGGAGAGATCTACCATTATCACACCAAGTTGATGATGAAGGACGCCAACACGGGAGGCAAACATGTCTGGCACCAGGATTACGGGTGATTTGTTCTTCATTAAGTATGCATTGCATGATTTTTGTTTAATGCTGTACTCAAGAATATTTGCTTCACAAGACGACGACTAGATTCGCGGGAGGAAGGAAGTCGTATTATTCCACCTGTTTTTAAAATAAATGACAAACATTTCCACACATGAGACGGACAGCCCAACAGATTTGTCTTCTACGGAGCGACTTCAATGGATGTGCCATATAGAGGCTAACTATATGAAAGGCAAGCTTTTTTTTATGGCCAGGCACGTTAGTTGACAGCTAACGTGAACAGCGGGGGAGTGACGAACGGCATTAAGACTGTCGGTAACTCAGATGAATCCTACTTTTTCGAAGTGCATGGCATTTTTCTTGCCGCCGCCAAACGTAACAAATTCCACACCCCTGTATTGATCTATATCTCCTAAACTCAGGCCCTGACCAGGAGGTATATTTTTCCTCCTCCGTTCGCCACCACAAGGAAATGATAATTCCGGAATACAGCGTTTTGTTACAAAGATGATGGCGGACGCAGCTTAATAGTTTGTCGCTGGCAATACAATTTTGGGCACGATTCTCGCATTAAGGGCAGTCAGGGCCGTGTGCTTGTGACTGAGCTTAGAGGAGACATACATCAATACAAGTCTGTCTGGAATTTGTCACGTTTGGAGGTGGCAAGAAAATGCCATGGGCTTGGAGAGAAAAAGTATGCTTGATCTGAGTTAAGCAGCAGTGTCTCTGTGGCTAATGTTAAAGTACAGGGTCAAGCCACGGGGACGCGTAGGAAGTAATGACCGGCTCATCCTTAATTGCTTTCAACTAGTATATATTTATTTTATCGTTACATTTGATCACTTTAATAGGGAATTCGAAATAACCAGATATGTTATAATATTTCTTTCAGGTACTGGTACAATAACGGTTTCCTGTTTCCTAACATGCTGACTGTTTTTATGCCTGTAGACGAGTGTGGCAGAAATAACGGCTGTCTTCAGGTAGGAGAGACGAACGAGGAATTAAACACGATATACAAACGCAAACATACTGAATGGTGGCTCTAACAAGCGTCGTGATAAATGTTTAGCACCATACTTATTCCTTAAATTAATAACATTATTAAATTTTCATTTACAGATATGTTATATGCAGTTATAAACAAAATCAGATTAAAATTCACACCATGATCACCTTGAAATCATGTTTAAAAATGATAAAATGACTTTTTACACTGCGAGGATCTATGAGAAGTTAAATACGATTGGCTATCCAGATTCTGCGGGGTTCTCACAAATGCGGCCGTATTGAGCACCTGTTTGTTGGGGGACAGACCGGGGCTGACCTGGAACGGGTGGAGGAACTCAAGAAAAAGTTACCTTTGGAATTTGTGGAGATGAAACCGGGTAAGATCACTGTGACATATGACGTCATGATTCATGGTAAGATCATGGTTTCGTGAGACCAGGTAAGATCACGGTGAGATGAAACCGGGCAATGTCACGGTGAAATGAGGCGCGGTAAGATCACGTTGTCATGAAAGCGGATGAGATCAGTGTGAGATTTGACCGGGTGTTGTGATGCAGGGTAAGGCAGGGTAAGTCTTCTTCGTGAGACAGAGTAATGTGAGATAATGTCAGGTAAGATCATTTTGCGATGAGACCGGGGAAGACCATAGTGAGGTGTAATAAGGAAAATCACTCTAAAAAAGGAAATCTTTCGCACATGTTCGTGGCTCGCGATGTAAACATTTAGAGTGTAAGTAGACAAAGATGACGTATCCAAGTTCTGCATTAATGTGCCTTTGCAAGTTTAGAGTTAATATGCAGACCTATCTTCAGTATATTTGTTACACGCCTGCTCATAGATGAGACCAGTTATAAGATACGGTAATGCTTAATCTTGCTTCGCGACGTAAATTTTCTTCAAGTTGACCGGACCCTACGGTCAGGAGTCTGTGCGATAACCTAAAAAATATCACATTAAAACATGATTTCGTCTCAGTACATCTAGAAGAATGGGTGGAAATCAATAAGTAGAGGTGTGTAAGTTCCCAGACTAGTATAACGGGATCACCTCTTATATTTGTGAAAGTAATAATTTTTGGGGGTATTAGAACAGGTAACATGGAACAGTAAGTAAAGATAAGTACATAAACAATACATTACATCAGTACAGTGAAAAGACTAAACCGTAAAGAAAAATTAAAGGCAGTGTTTGAGTGATGAGGTGCCAGAGCAATGCCGAATGTATTTTCATATTATATTCATATATATCGTATTTCCATTGCTTCGATGGATGAGGGCCCAGCAAGAAATCAACATCCTCAAAAACACCTTCATCTCTGAAAACGGATATCCTCGGACATTAGTGGACAAAACAATATGCCAAATAATAAATCAAGCGAGAGGTAAAAAAAAAACAATCACACAGGGTAAACCGGGAAGCCATATCACCATCCCTATATATCGGATGCACAGCCACCGGATTAGACGCATCTTGGAGAAAAACTTAAACATCCTACCAGTATTTTCACCGGATTCAAAATAAAATTTGAAGCCACAACTGAACACCCCCGAGAAGTCGCCCACACAATAACCAGTCCCCAAGGTATGTGTCTACCGGATAACATATGACTGTCAACAGGATTATATGGGTGAAACTTGCAGATCACTAAAGGTACGAATTTCGGAATACAGATCTTCATTCAACAAGCTGGCAAGTCAGCTCTGAGCGATCACATATCAGCAATTCCTAGACACAAAATAAAATGGGACTCCACAAAAGCACTGACAATCAATAAATCCGACTTTAAGAACAGAAAACTACTGGAAGGCATCCCAATAAAAGGTAACAAACCACAACTCAACCAAGGATACTTCCTGTCGAGCGCCTCGTCACCCTGGAGAAAGACCGCCATAATCTCTTTACGGCTTAGTCCTTTCAAAAATATTAGACGAGACGTATTGTTTATATTTATCCACTGTCCCATTGCAGTGGTCTGGCAACTTACACATCTCTATTTATTGATTACCACCCATTCGCACCACCTACCTGTTGTTACATGTTACCTGTGTATAAGCCTAAGCTCTACCAAGTCTGTTTAATGTAGTGGTTTGAAAACGATGTTAGAATATACATCGAAACGTCGCCAGCAATAAAGTCGAGTTCAATGTCCATAAGGAATGTGCCTTCCTTCCTTCAGGTGTCAGCCTGTATCTCCACAGTGACCGGTATAATTGCTGGTTTCGTCCTTCCGGTGATGGATTTTATTCCCACAGTGCACTGTTTATCTTCTATTTTCGCCCACCAGGTGACGGCCTGTAATTCCACTGTGCCCTGTTTATGTATTTTTTTGACCACCAGGTGACGGCCTGTATTTCCACAGTAATCTGTTGCACATGAGTTCCCCCAACAAGAGCCCTAAAAGACGCTGGGCGTTTCTGGTTGCCTACAACAGAGCGGATAATGACGCTGTCTACGAGCACCATCTTCCGTTTTACACACCCCTAGATAAGGTGAAGGAACCAGTGACTTCCGTTAATGTACTAAGTCACAGCCCTACACGTAATCAGTCTATTTTTATGTCGTCCTAATTTGAATGTCGACATTACTCTTATCTGGACCAGTCCCGTGACCAATCGGAGGCACCCTTCCTACTTCTTCTCTTTTATATACTTTCTTAGTTCTTTGGTACTTTGTGTTTTTGGACCTGGAACGCCCATTTTGGCTGACGGCTGATATACGCATGTCGGTTTCGACGTCTAGGTTCACATCTACATGGTGAACATTGCACATGATCAGAAAGACTGAAAATTGTTCATCCGGGCCGATTCCACAGATATCCAGTGCTTCAAGTTTATTTATTTATATATTTATTTATTTATTTATTTATTTATTTATGTGATTGGTGTTTTACGCCGTACTTCAGAATACTTCACTTGCACGACGGCAAGCAGGATTATGGTCGGAGGAAGTTGGGCAGTGCCCTGGTATGACCATCCGCACGTTTTTTATTTTTATTATTATTAGGTGGATTTCCCATTTACAAAACTGTGAAACTGCATTGTGTAGAAAGCTGATTGATATCCTTCGTACCTTGACCTTTTTCACATGCGTGAGGCTGGCCACTAACATCAGACTTGCATCCTGCTGTTGCTAGGTTCGGCTGGGACTTTAAGTCAGGACATTCGTCAGGTTCAATAAGCGGTGGTGTTTTCGGCTTTCCTAAAACTATAAATCCGACTGTCGTAGTATAAGTGAAAGATCGTTGTGAACGGCGCGAAATCCCAATCAAACACATAAATAAACAATCAATATAAGCTGCATGGTTTGTTTTTATCGGAACAGGTCCCCGATTCGGCAGTGATGGACTGCGAGGATGTGGACATGTCTGCGAAAGGATTCATGGATCCTTCAAAAGACAAGACCATAAAAAGGGATAGAAACAGTTAGGACGTAACACCACCTCACTGTTTTCAAGAGGGATAGAAATAGATAGGCTTGACACATCCTCAGTGTTATTAAGAGGGATAGAAACAGCTAGGGCTTCACACTTCCTCACTGTTATGAAAGAGGGATAGAAACAGCTAGGGCGTGACACATCCTCACTGATATTATAAGGAATAGAAACAGCTAGGGCGTGACACATCCTCACTGTTATGAAAGAGGGATAGAAGTAGCTGGGGTGTGACACATCCTCACTGTTATTAAGAGGGATAGAAAGACCGCGTGACACATCCTCACTATTATTAAGAGGGATAGAAACAGCTAGGACATGGCACATCTTCACTGTTATCAAGAGGAAAGAGACAGCTTGAGCGTGACACATCATTGCAGTTGTCATAAGGGAAGGAAACAACTTGACACATCCTCGCGGTTAGCAAGACTGATAGAGATACATGTACATGCAGTTAGGACGTGGCCTCGTGGTTATCAAGAGGGAAAGAGATAGGGCGTGACACAATCTCAACTTTATGGAGAGGCATGTAAATTAATGAGGGATAGAGACAGTTATGAGGTCACGCATCCTGGCGGTTAGCCAGTGATAGAAACATTTAGCACGTTCTCACCATTGGAAAGTCTTGCTGTTGCGAACAGTTGTGTTTGCTCCGTTGGTACCAACGGTGTTCCGTACACCTCAACATCGTTGTATCATTGTCAAATTCTGTCAGACTGGTCAAAACGTTTCGGTTAATTTCGGACGAACTGGTATGGGAATTGAATTGAAAGTATTTTGTTGTACACTGGACAATGGGATTAGGAACTTATTCTCACAACTTACTAGTTCCTTTCCCTGAAATGCAGCTTAACGGCTTAATACAAGTATATAAATAAAATGACATAGAATAAGGCATCAAAGAAATAATATAACTGATTGTTCAAAAGATCAAGAATACAGTATTAATAAGAGAACAGGTTAAAAATGAAATGAGGCAAGTCAGAGAGCTGTCACAATATTTTGTCAAGGAGAGAGTGCTTTATTATCTACATGTATATTACACTTAATAAAACCTACTTCTTCTACTGTTTATTCCATTAATAATTTTCAAAACATTTTGCAGTAAAGAAACAATGCTGTGCTGCTAATCATTAAAAATGGAGATACATATTGTACCCGATGGAACATCAAGTCCTGGCGGTCTTGAATTTCTTTTGTTCAGTTCATTTGTCTTAACAATGAGTCTTAACAATGGATAACCCGACTGTGTGCCGTGTCCAAATGCTTGCTTTCTGTTTCTTTTTTGGGAATAAATCTGAGATATACATGAGACGTTATGAAACACCATACTGAAGAATAAACTAAGCATCATTCAAAACAACAATCATTGCTGTAAATCCAAAACAGAATGGCAATTTCGAAGTAAGATGGGAGCAAGCCTTGTTTCACCTCATCTATATATCCTTGAAGAACGGTGCTTACTTCAGGTTAACGCTCAGTAAGCCAGAGGTGAAACATTTGGTGTGTCACAGGCATTGTACATACATGTGTTACAACAGTGGCTGGACATACCGAACTGCAACGTAATGCCACGTCACATAAAAGAAGTTAACCTCAGACTGCATCCGAATTCCTTCGTAACTGTTAAAATGGGCAACTTAGAAAACCATTTTATTGAAGATTCAGCTGAAAACTAAGGCTTTTGAAACTGATATTTTTATTGAACAAACTCAAAATTCTGAAGTATGAACATTAATCTATGGGTATTTGCAAAACAAACCCTGGTCAATCCAAAGGTTTAATTGTCATTATCTAGTGAAAGGCAATGAAGACGAGCCATGGAAAGTCCTAAGCTGTTATCATCCCCTTTATTGTATCTTAAATATCATGTTTCATTTGAAGCTCTCTCAGTGGAATATTAACTATATTCACATGTAACTATATTCCATGGCAAAAACTGCAATAATAAGAAAGCATCTGATGTACAAAACTCACTAGAATACCCCCGAAAGGACGTTAAGAGCCGTGAGTCAGTTTATTCAACTGTGTATTTGTAGGTGTGGTAGAGAACACTCCATTTCGCGCAGTGAGACAGGCTCAGAGAAGTAACCCTCTAGGGTGTTACAATTGTATCAGCAGAGACCTATATAAAATAAACCACGAGACTAACGTTACACAAAAATACAAATAGCTTATGCTGTGAATTTTTAAGGAACCCACCACCCTCAGCTACGCTGTACCGGTCATTACCTAACCTCTTGCGGGACTGAAATTTTACTAATCTTAATATAATTTATCTATACAATTCCCAAGAGTGCCGCGGATGCAGCAATAATCTAATAGCAAGATTTTGCCTCTATGTTAAGATTTTGATCTATGTCTATTTAAATGATTGGAGCTTCAAAGCCTTGCTCAAGAATATATGAAGGTGATCGAGTTTATGGCTGGAGGAAACCCAGTGTCTGTTGAAGGTACCAAGGTATGGAAGACGGATGATGGCATCTCGTACCGGTGACCGTCCGATTGGCAGCGTCCAACGCGGCACGAGGGGACGCGGAGATGAGGACGGTACCGTTCTCGTGTCGCGGTCCGCGACCTATCAAAGCCTATTTCATGTTGGATGTGCCGATTTCAAGAAAATATCGATTTCAAGAAAATGTTGAGGCACGGTTATGATCTTTTTATAAGTGGCAGGCATTCGTAGACTAGCCAGAAGAGTTGACTTTAGGTAAGTTATATCTGTAATATGTCAATGGTGCCCGATGGCTTATTCTGTGTAGGACATAACTAAATCTTTCAACGAATCAAAGTGCTCCCAGTGTCACATGAAGTCACTCACTTAATAGCGTAAAATTTCAGGAACATTGGCTTCCTGTCAATTCACTGATTCACTGGGTGTAGACGGCTGCTTGACAGCTCTCATCCACACTGTAGCGTACCATGTAGCTGGAGCAACCAACAACATACATTGTTTGTCCCGTTTTGAACACCCGCAAAGACAGTGTAACAGCTCATACCCAGTAGGACGAACTTTGCAACTCACGTCATTGTATGCTATTCCTAGCAAACACAGACTACAAAATCCTTCACTTTTAAAATTTTTTATGTTCCATGAAATTTAAAATGTTAAATTATGACCAACATACTAGAGAAAAAAAACCATTCATTTTGAGTAACTATCCAAGTCCAAATTTTCAGCAAAATATGTGCGGGATTTATGTGTTTACTGCCTTTCACACATATTCAGTTAAAAACAGTTCATAACCGTGGAGTTTTCGCATATGAATACATAATTTTTGGCCGTTGCTGGATGTTTCATCTTTGTTTCCGCACACTTCGGACATTGTGGAAATGCTGCCTAGACTGAAAGTAATCGTGGTCTGTATCTTATGATTTGTGAAGGGAAACGTGCCCCTTGACGGCGAATGAAAAATCAGGTTATGTTATAAGCCAGTTTGTTCATATTAAGTAAAATTTTAGTGCTTAAGAAGAGGCACGCCGTTCCGCTCCTTCTTAACAACTAAAATCGGGAGGTATGATAAGACGCCCATGAGCAGCATGAGCAAAAAGTAGTTTAGCAGATAACCGCAAACCGGGTCATCGGCATTCAAGTTATCCGAACAAGTTATCGCGCGCTACATATAGACTGTCGTTTGGTTTCCAGCATTTAATATTTTTCATTGACTTTTTGCTTTTCTTTCAACACGGTGCAATCTGATGCAAGGTCTGTCGTCCCCGTTTCTAAGGATCTAATCAAGCTAATTATTTTCTACTTTACGTTTCTTTAAAATATAATTGTAAACAGGATTGCACAAAGGACGATTTTTACAGAATGTGAATATAATACAACAAATGTGTATTATTGTTATAGTTCAGTAATGAAAATAATCCTTTGTAGCAGGTCGAGCCCATACCGCCAGAGAGCTACCTGTGGATGAAACATGTACTATACATATGAGATCGATGGGTATTTTCAATAGTTCTTTAGTTTTTAAAATGTTTAATTACACATGTATGTTATTATTACAGAATTGCTTATTTAAAACAACAACACATTTTCATGGAAATGACAAGACAGGTCCGAACCCATGATCCCCTAGCCCATACCATCACTGGCTAACCTCTACACTAAACTCAAGATATGATTACTAGAACATGCATTCGGTACACATCAAGGTGAAAGACAGGTCGTGCAAATCAAAAGACAAAGTCATTGTTTTAACCACTAAGGAAGTGGAACCTTAAGAATATATTTACTACATGTATAAAGATCAAACTCATTGAAATACAAGTCCTCGGCAAGATTGGTTCTGGCACTCCACTCCCTTCATGCTTAAACCGGAGCTTGAATAGGCCCAAAACTGCAAGAAATTGACCAGATTGGAGAATGTGCCATTTTCAGTTGACTGAAATATTTCACTGATTCAAAAATGTATACTTCATAGCAAAGTCATATTAACTTATGTATTATATATCTAGAAATTAAAAGAAAAGGTAATGTAGGGGAAAAAATTCATGATCAATTTATTGTAGCCGCAAGGGGCAGATTGCTCGCCTTATCATACCTCCTCCTTTTACTTAACTTTGAATATGTATGGCCTTTCAGTTTAAGTTTGTCAAAAAGGTTGGACAGTATTATGTTTATTTCGGCAAAGTATTACTATTACTACTGCTACTACTACAGTGGAAATCGACATTTAACCATGCTCCATCGGCTAACATGACACGCAGCCATTATGTGTGAGCCGTGACCTAATCATTGCAAGTGTGGAACACTCTTGTCACCTGAGACTAGCAATCCAGCTTTGCAACTTGAAAAATGAAGTCAAAGCAACTGTGACACTAGTCTATGTTAGGAAACAATAAGTTCCCAAAGTACCAGTGAAACCACTAAAGTGAAATATCCAGCCCATGATATGACCTAAAATTCTTAGCACCTTTTCACCACAATACCTATATTCACTATATTAGTGTTATAACACAGAAATAAGGATCAGAGGATGTGATTTAAGTACGCCTTCGTATTTATTTATTTCAAATATGTGTAATGTCGTACCCAAGAATATTTCAATTATGGTGGGAGGAAAGCGGAGAGAAACCACGACCATCAAAAAGTTGCTAACATTATTATGGTTATTACCGATTACACTTTCTGGATATTGCACAGGGTCTAGTGCTGACAATTGGTTGAGACCTGCACTCATCTCTCATAGTGGTTTTACTGTTATTCATTTTCATCGAAAACTAAAGTTTCAGTGATTTGCAACAACAACATTAATATACATCTATACATGAGACATTGGAGGCTTGTTCAGAATTTACTGCTAAACCTTTTCTATGTCATTAGGGCGCAGATGAATGAACAATTTATAGTCTTTATTTTGTCTGAAGTAAAATGTTTAAACATTATGCCACAGCACTGGATGGCAAACTCCTTGACTTCATTGCTGGTGACATTTCGATGCAGATAGTAACAACGCTTTCAAATCAATACAATAAACTGGCTTGACAAAGATTGTATAGTGGTAACAAGAAAACATTAGGTAGAATTAAAACAATACGTCTATACGAATGGGTGGAAATCAATCAGTAGAGGTGCGAAAGTTGTGAGACTGGTATAATGGGACAATAGATAAAGGTAAACAATACGTCTGAGCCAAATACATGTGAAAGTAACAAGTTGTCTGGGTATTTCAATGGGTAACATGAAATAAGAAGTAAAAAAAACAATACATCAGTAAGGTGTGAAAATATTAGGTTGTAAGTAGACATGCACCTGGCAAATCAGCTCTGTGTGATAACATATCATGAAACTCTATACACAAGATACAATGGGACTCCATGAAAACTTTAGTAATCAACAAATCCGACTTGAAGAACAGAAAACTGCTCAAAATTATTCAAATGAAAGGAAGCAGACTACAACTCAAGCCGAATCGGTGCTGATGTATTGTTTATTTTACTTATTGTTTGGTGTCTCTCATTGTAATAACCAGACAACATGGTCCTTTCACATGTAAGCCTGTTGACTCCGGCGTATTATTTATGCTTACCCATTGTTCTACTATGCCAGTCTTACATTTTTCACATCTGAACTTCATGATTCCTACCCGCTCTAGATGTTTTAATTCTACCTAATAATTTCGTGTTACCTTTTTATAATCATTGCCTGTCTGTTTTGGTTTTGCATTGAAAACTATGGGATCTAAGTCATCGGTTATGAAGAAAAGTGAAAGAGTGAAAGGTTCACTAAACTTTCTCCCTCCAATCTTACTGAATGCTTGGTAGCGAATATGAACTGCTCTACTTGTTTCATCTTACTCGCATTGCTCCAAGGTAGCTGCCATGGAAGTAATATATAGATACCCATTGTCATGTTTCGTATGCTCAGTGGAGACATTGAACCTAACCCTGTCCCTGAAAACCATTTTATTGCAATTGGTTTTCATATGCTACATCTCAACATCTGGAGTATTCCTAATAAGTTACCTTATGTTATAAATATCGGAAGAGTTTGATATATTCTGCTCTACAGAAATCAACCTAGACATATCTGTGAGCAATGAAAGTAGGTATATTGAAGGATTCTGCCTACGATTTAGAAGACATAGAGATACTATTTTGCTAAACCCGTGAGGCGGGATTGTAGTTTATTCTTCGAAGCAACATATGTGATACCGCTTAACTAACTTGGAACCGCCAACCTTCAAAGCCACGTGGCTACAGAGAAAAAGAAGATAAAAGGCATCTTTTCTAACCACAGACCAATCGCCCTCATCAACTGTGTCGTTGAAATATTTAAGAGTACTGTTTCTAAAATTTTACATAATCATTTCAGGTAGTGCAACCTTCGCAAAACCCTTGATGAAGGCGGCACATATGGCCTTTATGGACAGGGTACGGACATAATCCCCCCTGAACTATCTCCCCCCCCCCCGGACAATCCACCCATCCCGCGTCAATCTTTCCCTGGATAATTTCCACCACTGGACAATCCCTTCCCCCCCTTTAGTGTTATTTACAACTTGTCCAGGAGGGTTATCCGTGATAAAAGATTACCTCCCCATGTTTTCACAGTTAAGTTCAGATTTGAACTTATTCATGAAGCACTGTTCTTTAATCCCTCTGCTTTGAGTATTATTGACAGATAATTTAAAGAAAGACATATCTATCTGTGTGTTTGTGTGCGTGTGTTGATTTATGAAATTAACATCAATATTATAATCAGCATATTGAAATTATAGTACTTAATATACTCTAAATTACAGTAAAAATATATAATTAAATTGTATAAAAAGAATAAAATAACAGAAAATGGCTAAAACCATGATCAAAATACATGAAAAGAGGCATGTTCAAATAAGCATCCAATGAGTTTAGTTTTTTGTAGGAAATATCTCATCTAATAATCCAGCCATAATCTGTTGTTTTAATTTGGCCTCCCAACTGCCCAGGCCTTTAGACCCTTGCAGCAATACACAGCTGGCTAAAATACAGCTGGTCTGTATATTTAGGTTAATAACTTGCTTTTTAACTAAATGATTAGAGTTTTCCGCCAAAATGTATGGCTTTATGTTAGGTAAATGTTTAGATCAAGTTTTATGATTTTTTATTTTATAATACTCTGAAGGCTTTTTTTTAAGAGCAGGCTTTAATTTTGCCAATTCAGCCAGGCTTGGACAGGAGGGGGTCCACATTAAAACAACAGGTTATAAGCTAGGTTATTAGATGTTTATTGACAAAGAAAATGTCTGGAAAAAACTTACTAAATTTATAAGATCACAAGCATTGTTTGTTTAATGTGGAGAGTTTGCGAAATACAAGGTGTAAAACAATTTGGCTAAGCGTGAATTTTAGAGCTGTTTAAAATTATGGAGATAATCAAGACATCTAGAGGAGGGGAAAAGTTACATTATGTTGGCTATCTGTACACTAAAAAGGCTGAAAAGACTACACGCCCCCGTTGGGAATGCAGTGAGAGAAAACCACTCCCTACAAAGGCGCCCTGACAACAAGTTTGAGTAGGGATGATATTCGCGTGACAGTCCCTCATTCCCATGATGAGCGGTCATTTGCCATAGAAGTACACTGCAACTGAGGAGTTTCGTGAACCAGCCAGACCGCATGTTGGCAGGATAGATGCCATGAAGAGAAATAACGTGACTGGGACGTATCAAAGAATACAGCCTCCTGCAACGGCTGATGGAACTGTTCCTCCTGTCCATTTCAGACGTGCACCAATATTCGGTGCACCAACATGGAACGTCCATGACCTCGCCATGACCGGTGATGACAGGACAAACAACTTTTGCGAAAGTTGGAACCTGCAATTCTTGCAGTTGGTTGGTCACAGATACCCTTCTGTATGGAAGCTGATAGAATCGCTCAGGAAGGACTAGGCTCTTGTCTCCACTGCACTGCACCAAGAAGCCTGAGGACAGTTACAGGCAAAGAGAGTGAAGCACTGAACAAGAAGATTTCAAGAAAGACTTTTGATCATTTGTAATGATAGTGAACATGGACGGGAAGACTGTCCCAGAAACAGGTGGACACTGCATTTGCCCTTGATACCTCGTGTTGTAGGCCTAAACATCAAGAGTACTAAACCTGTCTGATATAAGGATATGCGACGTGATGAAATAAATTCTTGTCAAATGTATTAGAATATTTTGTCATTTATTCATCAGGCTTACGGTTGCAAGTCGGGGGAGGGGGGGTGTTGTGGGTTTCCCCCGGGCTTTGCCCGGTTTCGTCCCACCATAATTCTGGCCGCCGTCGTATAAGTGAAATATTCTTGAGTGCGGTGTAAAACAACAATCAAATAAATCATATAAGTACGGTTGGCTAGGATATAAAATTTCGAAGAAAAAAAAAACAACAACTCAAATTGGAAGATTGAAATGTAAAATGACAGAGCAACACCATGCAAGGTTCTGTCAAAGAACACGTTCGGTAATTAAGGTCATAATTCTGAAGACGGTCTAAAAAGCTAACCTTTGGCAAGTTGCTGATAAAGTTTGCTTTGTGTGACAAACAAATATCCATACCATATTCATCGAAGACAGTTGGTCTCATGTGCACTGTGAGCAGAGGAATCAATAAACTTTCTGTCCAAAGCTAGGACTGACCCAGTGTCCAGAAATTGAAAGATAAGAATCCTAAACACTCCACCACGATATACATGCAAAACAACATAAATTTTGCATTTTAGAGATTTGATTGAATGAATGATTATGGTTTAAGGCCACTTTGGCAATGTTTCAGCCATATCGTGGCAAAAACATGTTTCAACAATATATGGTTGTCGAGGAAATGACAACGAGGCAATGACAACATGCAAAAGTAAATAAAGTTGATGGACATGTTTTAAACAAGTTAAAAAAACTAAACGGCGGATAAAAGAATTGATTGCAGTATATGTAATAAAAGAGTAGATATACATGTAGTTTTACTTCACATTTACTCATTCATGTCCATAATGAGTTGCATAGAGCTATTGCAATATAAACTACATTGTACCATTCAGTGGTGTATATACGGGGGGTGTCCAGGGGGGTGACGGGGGGTTGTCCAAGGGTGGGATATGTCGTACATTCTTTATGTCCTAAAGAATATGTCCTACATTCTCTATGGACATGTATCACTGAAGCTTTCGACACTGTATGATACTGTGGCATACTCTTTAAACTAAAATAGTACAGAATTAGTGATTAGTTACTTGTCCGATAGGCAACAACTTGTTGTTGACCAGTCTGCCCCTTCTGTGATAATTGCTCGTGCAGGTGTCCTCCAAGGCGGGACGACTCTGCACTTTGCCATTTGATTATGGTGGTGGCTCTACTTACATTCTCTGACACCCACAAACACCTTGGGCTCACATTTCTAGCCAATCTCAAATGGTAAAGCCGTATAGATAATATGATCAGTACGCCTGGTAAAATGCTACGAATTGCTGTGGAAATTAAAGTACAATCGTGGTAGACATGCGTTATCTACAATCTACTTCACCTTTATACGACCAACTCTTGAATTCTAGAAAAACTGTAGTTAGCTGCAGGAAGAATTGTTACTGGTCTTTCTAAATACACTGCATCCGAATACCTTTATATAGAAACTGCATGAGACGCTTTAGTCCAAGAGCGCTACCAAGAACTAAATCCAACTGATGCACACAAACTTTTGAATGGCAATGCGCCCGATTTTTTTGTTACAGAATGATTACCTTCCTTAGTCTCAGTGTAACCTCAGAAATTATACCAATCTTAATATACTAGGAACACTGACTCGAAGGATTATACATTGAATCGTTAGTTTATGAAATTTTCTAGACGTTAATATTGGAAACTAAGAATCGATAAGAAATGTTCAGTAAATTACTCCCCAAAAGACCATACCCGGTTACATATTATGGTAATGGTAAACTGAAATACATAGGCGCCGGAATCGATTGCGAGGGGGGGGGCGGCAGAGTTGACAGCCCCCCCCCCCCACTTCCCCTGCTTTCCGACGTGGGGATATCTCCCTGTTGGTGAAATTTTTCATGTCAAGACGAATGCTGATTTGGGCAGTGATAAGCTAGGAATGAAATTGCACTTTATTTTTCCCACCTCATATAACAGGAAATAACCTGAAACGTGGAGGTGAATCATTCAACCAACTTGCTTTTGAAAGAAAGATCAATCTTGATGTTCTATAGAATTCAGGGGAATTTCGTGTGCTGATTTTTTGTTAGCTATGTCACATGTAAGAGATACGTATATAAATGTATGATAAAATGCTTCTTCCTGTCTGCATTTGCCGTGTTACACATTAGAAAGACTCCATGATTCCATTTGCAGTTTAGTAGAGTTTTTCCCAGTGAAAATATTCAAATGTATATTCGTCCCTTTCAGAATACAAAGGTTATTAAAGTTAAAAAAATGTAACTATAACAACAGCAAAATAAAATCAAATACAATGTCACAAATCTACCTGGTGTCTCAGTGATATTGCTGAGTCTAAAGACCCCCGATTTAGTCCTGGGACGAAAAAGAGGATGAAGTTGCTGCTTCCTCGCTTACCATTGGAAATAACAATGACTGGTCACCCCGGCATCAGTATAATGGACTGGGTGTTTTCGGCAATTCCTCTCGTGGAGGCAGCACCTGACAGCATATAGATACACATACAAACGACTCCTCGTCGTACTATGACTGAAATATTGTTTACGTTAAACCTCAAGTATCACAGCATACAGTAAAATCATACTGATGTTTATCAATTTAAATTACAATGGAGTTTTGTTCTCTGCATTCAGAGTCCATGTCTGTGATTAAAGTACAAGAATATTTTTTCTCCCACGTACATGTCTTATTTCTAATTATAGCCTAGGGAGAGAACATAACATATTGAGATATTCTGACTTTTATTTATTATATACCGTAGTTGACAATCAAAATTTTGAACAGGATATCGTAGAGGAACCAGGTAAAGTTAGGTCAACTCTGATTACATAAGACAATTTAACATCTTCACTCGAATGGCTTAATATCGATCAGAGTGAGCCTACGGGCATCTGAGTGCAATAAATAAATGGAAGTCACGGTAAAAACAAAAATTCTTGAAGTAGTAAACCTATGCTAGAACGTTAAGCAGCAACAAAACAATCTACTCATTTTGTGAAAAACTTTGTACTACACCAGTCGTAGATTTCATTAAACACAATACAAAAAAATAACCAAAACAAATTAATGTCCTGCCCCCTCCGGGCAAGCCTGACACCGTGTAACAAGCAATCAGAAATTCGACAGAATGGTTGCTTTATGGCATACTACAGAGTGCAATTCTTTGGGGCCCTTTCTTAAACATTCAGAGGTTGAAATTAATTCAGGATGATAACAATTAACTAAGAGCGCACATTAGTGATGAATGACAAATTCCTCGACTTTATTGCTGGTGACGTTTCTATACAATCCTAACAAAGCTTTGAAACCAATACATTAAACAGACTTGGCAAAAATTGTATAGCGGTATTACGAAAACATTAGGTAGAATTAAAGCAATACATCTGGACGATTGGGTGGGAATCAATAAGTAGAGATGCAAAAGTTGTGAGATTGGTATGATGGGACAATAGGTAAATATAAACAATACGTCTGAGCCAAATACATGTGAAGTTGTCTGGCTATTACAATGGGCATAAAATGAAACAAGAAGTAAAAGACACAAGGTAAGGTGTGTCAAGGTTTAGGTGGAAAGTAGCGGTGTGAAAGTTGGGAAATCAGCTCTGAGTGACCACATATCTGGATACAATGGGACTGCATAAAAGCATTAGTAATCAATAAATCCTACTTGAATAACAGAAAACTGCCCTAAATTGTTCAGATGAAAGGAAAAAGACCACAACTCAGCCCTAGTCAATGCTGATATATTGTTTATTTTACTTATTGTTTGTTGTTACTCAATGTAATTGCCCCAGACATATTGTTTCCATTTACCCATTGTCCCAGTCTTGCAACTTTCACACCTCTACTTACTGATTCCCATCCACTGGTCTAGATGTTTCATTTCTATCTAACGATTTCATGTTACTTTTCTAAAACCGTTGCCAAATCTGTTTAATGTAAACATTGTAACATTGTAATGACAAGAAAGTACCAGACATATATACATGTATACATACATGAATTATATGTATTATATACACACACACAAACACACACACACACACACACACACACACACACACACACACACACACACATATATATATATATATATATATATATATATATATATATATATATATATACACACATGTATTAGATGTATTATATACATATATATATATATATTATATACATGTACACTACGATTTCAAGACAAATCTTCGACAACTGAGTAGAGGAGAGTATAATTGGAATGAGGACCTCCGTGGCTCTGCTGGTTAGCGCCCCAGCGCAGCGTATTGACCCAGAAGACTCACATCAATGGAGTCGTTGTGAGTTCAAGCATGCTGTCTGCCACTCCAGCGATACCTGGGAAGGTATGCCAGCAACCTGCGGATGGTCGTCGGTTTCATCCCACCGTAATGCTGGCCTAGGTCGTATAACTGAAATAGTCTCGAGAAAAAACAACAATCAAGTAAATATATAAATATAATTAGAACATTTTACCGGAGCATATATATGCCAACTCCGTGAACTTTTGTGGTTAGAAACTCGCAACCAGGTTTCACTAAATGTGACCATGTAATTCTATAAGTCGTTGACAAGCAGTAAGTTATCTCGTCAATCAATACGGTCCCCTTAAAAATGCATAAAACCAAATGTGATTTAATTTCGCCTGGTAATTTTCAACAGCTGACAGCACGCACAATACATGGCTCTCCCAAATACAGGTCGGGAAAAGACATTAAACACCTTGTCAATCTATAACAAGGTCCTGAAATTGCGACATCAACTGTGCGATTTGGATCCCCACCTCCCACATTTGCGGCATGCATATATCCAGAGGAAATACAAGAGGTAGGATATCTGTTGGGGGCAGCAATTCCCGGGCTCGTCCCTATGAGCCTACACCATGCGTGCACAAACTGTTATAATAAAAACTGAAAACTCTGACTAAGAACACTGCGGAAATGAAAAGCAATCAGCATGAATTAAACTGTTGGCTCTCAAGAATCATGCAGAATAGGAATAGTATATACTCCATGTACCTGTATGTCACTAGTTTAAAAGCTTGTCTTATAGTGTAAACTTGTCAATGGCGGATGGTTTAATATTCCCCGTATCCGGCGAGGAAAAGTCAGTACACGCTCTCTGGTCACGAGTCGGAAATTGATGTATATTTTGGGGGGAAATGGACAAACTCTGTAAAATCGTCGATGAAAGCGACATTGACGCTTTGGTGATCTCTGGTGGTAAGTGATTGTTTTTTAATTTATCTTCATCCTGTAACCTGATCTAGTTGATATGATCAAGTCGTATCTTAGATTTTATTGCCTCTTTCCTTGTGTTATATTTTCTCTTCCCTTGTTTGAGCTTCCTCTAAGATGCGAAATTTTAATGTATGGAGTATTATCCACATGGGCAGTTGTTTGTGGATGTGTTCACGGATTACGTTGGTGAACAGAGATAATTGTGAGAGAAAATAAAACTTGGCAAAGTTACATTTACTTTCTCTTTGGTGTGGCTCTCCTTTGCCAAAAGGGTGATCTGTGCTGATAGCTCTGTGAAGTTACTGAGCGGGACACAGTTACCCATACCAATACCTAATACATGTACATCGAACAACTCTTTTAGCTCGTCTGGCTATATTAGTACTGGAGGATAAAGGTAAACACATGTATGTGTGATTCCGATTAAATACAATGATATGCGTTTATTTATGAGACATTGGAGGCTTGTTCAAATTTTACTGCTAAACCTTTTCTATACCATTAGGATGTAGAATACTTTATAGTCTTTATTTTGTCTAAAATGTCTAAATCTTAAGCAACATTATTTATGGATGACAAACTCCTCGACTTTATTGCCGGTGACGTTTCGATAGAGATCCTAAAATCATTAAAACAGATCTGGCAAAAATTGTACGGACGTAACACCAAAACTTTAAGTAGAATTAAACAATACATCTAGAAGAATGGATGGGAATCGGTCAGTGGAGGTGTGAAAGTTGCCTGACTGGTACAATGGGAAATTGGGCAAATATAAACAATACGTTTGAATCTCAGTCTTTTCACACCTTACTGGCGTATTGTTTACTTTGCTTATTGTTTCGTGTTACCCAGAAAACTTATTCCTTTCACATGTGTTTGACTGCACTTTATATGCACAAACTGTAACATCAAAAATAGGAAAGAACTTGAGAAAGAAGCATTGGTAAAATGAAAAGCAAAGAGTTGGAATTGAGCCTTAGACTGCCAGGAATCACACAGAATTGCAATAAATATATAGAATGTGTCTATCTGTTTGACTCCAAATGTCTTCACGACATCAACATATCGACAAAGCCATGTGTATCACCACTAATACACAAGGGGATTTTAATGCTCCGAAAATTCATCATGAAATAGCATGATTTTAAGACTTCAGAGAAAGTTCACAAGCCCAAGAAGTAAACAGTAAATAAAGGATGGTAGATTCATAGTATATTAACTATAACTAGAACTGCAAAGCAGTTTCAACCGGAGTCCACGTCGTTGGTGGTCATTCTACGATGCTTGAGCCCTTTACATTTTTGGATTCGGAAAAAATTCAGCATTATATTTGTTAAACATTCAGTCGAGAAACTAAGAATGAATGCAACCTAAGCGTCTGCTGAAGTGACATTTAACATACATTTAACAGAATATAGACCCATAGAATATATAAATTATATTTCCTTGTATAGTGATTTGATTGGTGTCTTATGTTGTACGCAAGAACATTTTATTTATACGATGCAGGTCAGCACTACAGTGAAAGAAAACTACACGGCATGTAGGTATTTGTCACACGGAAACCCATGACCATGTGCAGGTTGCTGGAAGACCTTATCATGTAACCTCTAGAGGAAATTAGCATGAACTGCTGTTGAACACAGTGATTAGATTGGTGAAAGGCTTCAGAGTCATTGTGTTGCGATGGTATGTTATAACTATTTTGGCTATGGAGGGTCCAAGTGTTAAGGATGAAGATAGTCAAACAAAGTGTAAAACAACATGAAAGCAAGAGAGGGCTTTATCTTGTTTGTTATTAGTACAACATACATATACATGTTCATAAAACTATAAAAGAAGTTGAAAACTTAATGATGCTTCAGGCACACATTCTATAAAAACGTTTGTTTTTAGTAGGTAAAAACATAATGTTATGTATACATGTACATCGAGTTAAAAGCACAGGCACATACTAGTATTCAGGTTTTGTTTCAAAGTTTAATATCAGTGATGTGAACTTGGCTATGGAGGGTCCAAGTGGAAAGTATGAAGATAAACACTGAGTAAAACATGAAAGCAAGATAAGGCAATTAACTTATTTGTTATGAGTACAATATACATATACATGATCATAGAACTACGAAACAAGCTGAACACTTAATGATACTTCTGGCACAGATACTATAAAAGGAAACATGGATTTGAACCCTAAACTAGCAAGTATCATGTATAATGGGTTTATTACTGAACGCCAGGATAGCCTGTGGCCCGTGTTAAGGCCTTGGCGATCATAACACCTGGCTAAGTTTGTGTATTTCAACTTGCTCGACACATGACCTTGCGGCCGTGCCACTTCAATGTCCCGTCTGACTTGCCTGGCTTCAGTTCACGTACACGAGCGCGCGGGAGAGACTGCATATTGTTGGAGGGAAATGTTAGGAGACTATGAAGATATGAAATTTTGGTCTATGTAGCTAGAAGGAATAAGCCGTGTTGTGTGTTGTTTTCTTGAAAACAGTTCACCAGTCTAAAGGCATGTCGTACGGTTTGGTAGTTACTTTCCTGCGCGTCATCATAAAGCCCGTCTCTTCCTTACATGTATGTAATGTCTAGATCTGGAAAGAAACTGGAAGCCGTGACATTGAAAAACGGTTGAATTTGGCCTAATAAGAGTTACATTGATTGTGCTCGTAAGCACTCAAGGTACATGCATGTATAGAAATTTTGCTGAGATTGCGCCGTGCTTTTGAACTTGTTTTATAATGGTAACAGCCCGGGGGCATGGGGGAATGCCGTCGGAATTGTTCACAATTACCCATGATCCATTGCCAAGAGGGCTACTTTACGTGCAAACATTCAAAATTGTCCGGTAAAAGATGTAGAGAGGAGGGCCAGTTGTTCATTTCTCGATTTGAGTGACATTTGGCCGACCTATGTGTCAAGTTAACAGCCGCACATGTAGAGTAAGCAAAACACAGTTACCTCCAAAGCCTATGTTAAATGCACAGGCTGACATTTCTATTTCTGAAATCGGGTGGTGTCATTAAAACATTTCTAGCGAGAAAGCTATTGATCGTAGCTCAAATCCGTTGGCAAGAATCTGAAAGCGCACAATTTAAGCTACAATTTGTTGCAAGTTTCAGATTTCTAGCTCTCATAGTTTTTGAGTTATAGGCCATGGAAATTACGTAATTGAAAATTTTTATTGACCATATCTCAAAAAGTTACAAAGATAGACAAAAACAAAGGCAGACTGCGAAACCTCGTCCTAAAATACATGGGAATACGTTAAAAAAATTGAAATTTCGAAACTACTTGTGACATCACAATTTCGACCAAAGGCGAGCTTCCACAGTTGTTACAGGAAGTAAACGATTTTCTCAGACTTATTGTACACAATAATGTAATTATGATTTCACCGGTAACGTCTGGCCATTTACCAACTAAACTACACTGTCGTCGCTGCTGTGGTTGCATTATGTATGTATGTATGTGCGTATGTGTGTATATATGTACGCATGTATGTATATGTATGTATGTGCGTGTTTTTGTATGTATGCGCGTGTGTGTATGTATGGATGTACGTGTGTGTATGTATGTGTGTGCGTGCATATATGCGTGCGTGTGTGCGTGTGCGTAGGTATGGATGTATGTATATGTGTATGTATATATCTGTGTGTGTATGTATGTATGTATGTATGTATATGTCTGTATGTATGTATGTGTGAATGTGCGTGTGTTTGTGTGCATGTGTATGTATATATGTATGTGCGTGCGTGAGTGTATGTATGTATGTATGTGCATATGTGTGTGTGTATGTATGTATGTGCGTGTGTGTGTATGTGCGTGTGTGTATATGCCTATGTATGCATGTATGTGCCTGCGTGTGTATGTATGTATGTATGTGCGTGTGTGTATGTGCGTATGTACGTGTGTGTGCGTATGTGCGCGTGTGTGTATGTGTGTATGTGTGTGTGTATATTTGTATGTGCGTCTGTGTGTGTATACATGTGCGTGCGTGTGTGTATGTGCGTGTGTGTGTGTATGTACGCGTCTATGTGCCTATGTGCGTGTGTATTCGCGTATGTGCCTGCGTATGCATGTATGTATGTATGTATGGATATCTTTTTTTCTGTCTTTCGTATGTACATATGTATGAATATATGTCTTTCTTTCTGCCTTTCTGTATGTATGTATGCAGGTATATATATATATGTATGTATGTATGATTGGTTTTTTTTGTTTGTTTCTTTCTGTCGTTCTTTCTTTCTGTCTGTCTTTCTGTCTTCCTGTCTTTCTGTCTTCCTGTCTTTCTTTCTGTCATCCTGTCTTTCTGTGTTTCCTTCTGTCTGTCTGTCTGTCTTTCTTTCTGTTTTTCTCTCTGTCTTTTTGTCTTTCTGTCTGTCTTTCTATCTTTCTGTCTTTATGTCTGTCTTTCTGTCTTTCTTTCTCTCTGTCTTCCTTTCTTTCTTTCCTTCTTTGTTTCTTTATTATTTACAGGGTTATGTATGTTGTTCGAGTTTTCCCCTCACCCGTTCTTCCAATCGGCATTTCACTTGCTGTATGAGTTGCTGGAGACACAAGGAAGTGTAGCATGGAGTGTTCGAAAAATTGCGTATTGCATATGTAAATTAAGGAGCGATGACGTCACAAGTCATTTGTGTTTTACATGTATATTATCCTTAGCTGAACAACGAATACTGTACGACATAAGCACCGGTCAGTCACTTTGCCAATTTTATCAACATCAGCTTTCATCCACTCTCAATGTGCACCTTGTTTGAGGGCCATTGGAGAAGTCTGACCTTCACTTGTCTTCTACCAATATGGCGTACCGTTGGTTTCTGTGCGTCAAACGTGAGGAAGTTCGTCAGTGACTTGTCAAAAGTGTATGGTTTACCTTGGGTTTCCGCAAACCATAAAACTAATATACGTTATTAAACCGCAACCAAATAAATGATTTATTCAATTTATTGATGTTATTGGGCGGAATTTATACTCAAAAATATTTCACTCCTACAACGGCGGCCAGCATTATAATGGGTTGGGGGGGGGGCGAGCAGAGCGGGGAGGAAACCCACAACCATCCGCACCTTCCAAATAAAGGTATAAATAAAAGTAATGAAATTCATTCAATAATACCTAACAAGCCTGTTGTAACTAGTCTAAACCTTTCTACCTGGATATCCACATTTTAATTTCTTTAAAATCACACAAGATAAAGCTATGCCATCACCTCATTAAATTATTTCAGCTCTGAAGCATTCACAGAGGAAACTATGTACATTAAATTAAGTATTTACCTCAGGCAACTGGCCATAGAGTCATAGAGTAAAGTGCTGAGCGAAACCCGCCATCCCATTTAACATGTATGTTGCGGCCGGTATGCGGGGCTGGTCAAAGTAGTTGAGGCTTTGATTGTCAGGCCTTTAAGACGAGGTCGTGTGTTAGAGTGCAGCTTTCGCTGTTTTGGCTGCGGCCTCTAGTTAAAAGGTTTGTACCATGCCTCTAGCGCAGATCGGTGGTTTACTTCGGACAATACCGTTTCCTTCATTCCTCCATTCGAGTACGGGATCGAAAGCAATTCGATCAATGTGTCAATCAGTCTAACCTCTTTGTGGATCAGTCTTGAGCTTAATATGTCTGACGATAATAAACCCACTCGAATATCATTATTGAATTAATGACAAACTGTATTACGTTCACATTAATTGTTTTTTACTGATACGTTTCTGTTAACCCTCGGCATTCAGGTTACGCATTTACCTTCATTTCCGTCAAAAGTCTCGGCACATTACAATTTTGTGTGTCGGGAAATCCTTTATCGTCTCTCTCGTTCATTTATTTATTTATTTATTTGACTGGTGTTTCACGCCGTAGTCAACAATGTTTGACTTATACGACGGCGGTAAGCATTATGGTAGAAGGAAAGACAGCAGAGCCCGGGGTAAAACCCAGGACCATCCGCAAGTCGCTGGCGGACTTTCCCATGCACGGATGGAGACGAAACCAGCGTGAGCTCGACTTGAACTCACAGTGACCACATTGGTGAGCGACATCTGGACACAATATGCCGTGCTGGCGCGCTAACCTCCTGGGCCACAGAGGACCCGTCTCAATTTCATCCCACGCCAATATGCCATATCGACGCTGTTCTGCAGCTCCTGTCAAAGATAAGCGTTAACCATCACGAAAACCAAACAAGTGACGTTGATTCTTTTACGGTACATACAAGATGAAATAAATAAAAAAAAAGTATGTCCCATCATGTTTTCACGCTGTGTACCCGTTGGCCACATTCAGGGTCTCTCTCACCTTTACAATGTCAAGCTTTCTTTTCCGCTTGGCTACATAGGATCTCCTGACATGTTCCATCACTACGACTGCTTTGATCTAGCTACGGACGGTCTAAACTGGGTTATTCATTGTAATCTCTCAGCACGCCCTACTTTGCGTCATCAGCCCACTGAACAAACGGCGACCAACAGCTGACAAAATTGATATCCTTTATGCTAGGATAATGTCTCGAGTCAGCGGTTTTCTTGTTTAGTCAGTAGTGTTTTAACCAGTAACGTTATTCTCCGTTGTTACATTGAGTTTCACAGAATTTCGAGCTTTATGTGAACATCTGGAAATAAGAGAAGCTTGCTTGAGGGTATATGTACCAGATGTCGGGGAGAAATTGTCCATACGCCTTTTCGTTAGTAAGAAATACTGGCCAGAACCATGGTGTTGTTGGTATCTTTGGTCTGCACGGCCATAGTTGCAATCGATCCGACCGTAAGTATAAATTTGTGTCTTTAGTATCGAAATGCTGCAATAGTAGAGTCTGGATCTACAACTTGCTACACACTGTTACCCTCTATTCTATTTTATTTGTGATAAACGATCGCAGCACAGAGAATGAAAACAAAATAACAATGGCATCAGAGTGATGTTTGGCAGATAGTAACAAATTACAGGTGAAATCCACCCTCTTGTCAATTTACCACGGTAGGGTTTATTCCATCTGCTCATCTAAATGTTTACATTGTTGCAAAATACACGTCCCCTTGGAGCATGGCTGAAGTAGAATTAGACAAAAACGAGACACAAGACACCTTACGTAGTTCAATAAGGAAAATTTTAAAACTTATTTCCCTCTGTCATCAGTGTTCTATAAAACATGAAACTGTGCGTTGAGGCTATAACACGTACTGTTCACCCAATGACCCGATATTCATGATTTTCCTGCCCTACCGTGGCTCTAATCTCTAACCTTACCCCAGGCCCAACCCTAAAGCTACACATCCCCAGTTATTTCGTCCGTGAGGTTGAAGCCAGCTGATTCTTGTATTCCAATACTTTTTCAAAGATATGCTTGTGGTTTGTGTGAATCGTGTTTGTCGTTAAACGTAATTTTTTCACCAATTCTATGGCGGTCAGTTTCATGGGTGGACGAAATCGGAGTGCCCGGAGTAAACCACCGGCTTTTGGCAAGTTACTGTCAAACTTTCTTACGTGTAACGTACAAGCTGATTGTGACTCTTAGGTGACAAGTGCTATTCAATAATCGTTAGGCCACGGAACGGACCACATGAGCGTCGTCGACCACTTACTGTCAAGAAGTCTCCTGGAACAGTGAGACAGAAAAAAATAAACAAACACTCTTTGCCGAAGACTGGGATTGAACCCGTCTAAGCAACTGAATGAATGAATGAATGGATGATTATTTCTTAACGTGATAACGACAAAATCTCAGCCATGTCATGGTGAACTAAGCACTTGAAGGGCTAGTTTCTTTAATAACCAATCGGCCGAGATCAGATCCATGGTGTATGTAATCAATCGTCTTTATCTCTAGAAGTAAATAAAGGACTAGGATATTCCATACAATTATTCCCACAAAGTCTCATTAAGATGAGCCTGGCAACAGTTTATACAGATATTGGGTTGAAATCAAATATTTTGCTTGTGAGTTGTGACACGATATACCTTTAGTACACATAATATGTCATGAATATTTTGTTTTCATTACAACTGCAGTGATCAGAAATAATGAACATGCTTTTATTCTTTACAGCAGGCTGCTGCTACCGACATGGATGACATGCTGAAAAGGGAAGGTAAGTGTCTAAACACCAAATTTACAAATAGCCTGCTGAATAAAGCAGCGTGAAGTATTCAGTCGTCATACCAGTAATAACCACACCCTCCATATGTGTGGTCATTCAAATTTGCTGGCTTGAAGGGCCAAATGATCAAGTCATGGAATATCATGGACGTTTTCTAATTGATTGGTGTAGTATGTTAACAGACAGTTGCCCCCAAAAGCTGGACGAACAGTTCTTTTGTGGTTTTATTTGTCGTTTTGGAAACTGGTCTTGTAATTATTGAATCGGAACGACCATGGTGTCGATAATCAGATATGTATCTCAGTTGGGCTTTCATTGCAACTGTTCATATAGCCAATGTTGCGATCATGCTCAACACGATGAACAGATTGCCCCCTAGCTTCGGGTTAAACGGCAATAGATACGATTATGAAGAGCCTCAGAGATTCTGAACTCTCGCTTCGTATTAACTAACCAGAGAGGCGTACTCATTGTAAAATTTCAGAATCTTATTTCAGAACACTATTTTTTGCAGCAATAACTTATGGCGTTTAGTGAAATCATCATACAGCACACAGGATCTAACAAATGCTACAAGGCGAGATATGTACATGCTACACATAGAACCATTCCGTATAAGCAAGCAACATGTTCTCCACATGTAAATATTACTGGCCTTACAGACAATAACTACAATGTAGCCGACACGAGAATGCTACAAAAGACAAAGGAACGTACACGTTTTAATTGTCACCGTTACATTCGTAAACGTATTAACTGACAACTGAAAAGTATTACCATCGTGACGAAGTGTTCTAGTTTAATTAATATGATAAAATAGACTACAGCCTAAGTAGTAAAACCAGGGCAGCGACGGCGGGTTGACAGTTAGAATATGGTCACACGTAACAGGTGACGTGGAACATTGTTTACCTTGCGGTTTTATTCTAACTATTGACGAATATATTCAGTTATTAACAACCGTCCCCCCCCCCCCCGCTTCCAGCACCATGGCTTAAGTACACTCAGGAAAAAAGATGCAAGTAATGTTAATTCTAATGAATTAGCCACACAGAGCTAGACTGTTAGTTGCCATCACATTTAATAAATCAGATGGAAAGTCCCTAAGACAGACCACGTGGGAAGACGTTCAAAACGGAAAGCGATGCGGAAATCGGCTGTCCCTAAGGCGTTAAAACCGGTATTGGTGCTCTCCCTTTCTTTTAAGTCTTGGTCCCTTTGGATCGTTTTGCTGTGATGGCATCAAGCCATTTCGAAGTAACCATCAAATCTCATATTCGTGAGTAATTTTTAATGGACATGTTAATAAACTGCTACTGACAAAACTGCAGGGAGCGTGCAAGCTGCTACTATTTAAGCCTGTACATCAGCCGTTAGAATAAAACTGAGGGAAAATGGTGTGAGGACAATCTGCTGGTCGATTAAGCAGCCTCAGACCTTGTCCTTGTGCATTGTTTTCATGCTATATTGTGTATTTACATTAAATGCGGTGACAGCGCGGTATTTTGAGTTATTCTAGACCAGTGTCGTGTTGTACATTACATTTAATATCACTGCATTTTTTCTACCTTTTTCTGTTTAAGCCGTAGTGCAAGAGATGCGTATGTTGTTAAATCTTAAACACTTACAAGTTAGAATAAAACAACACTTAGAATAAAACCCTGACTGAGGTAAATAGACAAGAGGTCTGATTTCACCGGTAACCTGTGAAGAATTGCCAACCATCACGTTGTCGTCCCTGCTCTGGTTTTACTCCCTGTGCTAAGTCTTTTACATTATTTACCAGTTGTACTTCCATGTGTAGTTTTCAGCATAACATGAAACATTATAACCTCTTGTTTTGGAACAGATTATCTTTGTGGGAGGACTTTTTATGAAGGCGTTAACGGTGTGTTTACCATACCAACTTACTCCATGCACTACGACATGAACTGCACGTACAAGTTTGAGCTCCATGGTTATGGACCACATTATGTCAATTTCTACGCTTGTGACTGTGAGCTAGAATACTGTTTTGAGTGTGGCTATCTCACCTTCGGACAAGATCAACGGAAATATTACGGCAATCTGACTGGTTGGACCTTCGACGGTAAGTTTTTGTGGAGATCTCCACGATTTTTTCTAGCCAGTTTTGTTTGGGAGACTCAATTTGAAGAGATCAGAAAACTCCATATTTTTTCATCACCAATGTTATATCACGAACTCAATAGAAAATTTGACTACAACTCAATTTCCCGATATTTCAGGCTGTGGTTACTACAACCAGAAAGTGGCTAGAAAATCCCCTGGATCCCAGTTGTGCTTTGTAAACTACACATTCTATTATACTTCGGATTTTCTACCACAAACAATCCGAATTATTTCTTGATTTACGTGACATGTATTTTATTGTTATTTATCGCTACTCCCCGTAAAGGATTAGTGCCCATATTTACTACTTATTGATAATTAGCTACCCCTTGCTGTATACATTGTTATATTGAGATTAAAAAATATTTAGCACATAAAGTCGATAGATAATGAAGTCGGTTTTATGTATTTTTTTCCCAACCCGCGGTGTTCTCCGCCGAACACAAGCACAAACTTTGCCAGGTGTGAAGGCTTTGCCATTTAGTTCAATCTTAAAATAAAACTAAAAGAGTGACAACAAGCATCGTGTGAAAACTCGGAAAGAATCCGCAGTGTCGCCAGATATATCAGTGTCATAAATTTGAACTTCAAGGCCGTCCACTATGGGTTCAAATTGACGCGACAGTATATCTGCTTCTGTGTAGCTAGAATCCATGTGTAAAATGGCATGGTTTTGATGCGAATTCCCAGGTTATATATCCTAGCCAGCCCAGGGTCGGCGTCCCGCTGATCTGTACCCGCAGGCCAACTGGCGATCGGCTAGGGCAGCAAATCTGTTGTTTTTGGCTAACCCAAAGTCATTTTTTTAGGTTTCTCAGAAGCCCACCCTGCAATATACTGTATAACAGGTTATAATCTTTATAATTAGGATCAATACCAAAAACCCGTACACTAATCTTTTGATGATTTACTAACTGCATCTTATCTTATCTGCAGGAGTCAGAACCAGAATTTTTGCCCCTAAAAAGCAAAGTAATATAAGGTGCTACTTTATTTTAATTACCTTTATCTTCGGCTTTTAGCTTTCACCGAAGGACAGACAAGAGTCGTGTTTAGGTCTAACGGCAGTGTGTCACGGAATGGATGTAGGCTGGGCTATTCTCATGTCAGTCTAACAGAAGCCGTGCAGCAGTGCTCCGGGACCAGTCAGAGTCTGTCAATGTACACGGAGTCTAACGAGATGGATAAACCATACGAAGAATATACGACGCAGTCAACAGGTAACTGGTTTAGTTTTTCTAATACATGAAGAGTAAAACTACAGCAGTGACGACAGTCAGTCTCATTAAAATCAGATCGTGAGGCTGCTACGCTAAGACGATCTGACTCACTGCCAATGCTAAATGTTTTCTGGGGTTTATTCAATTAGTCAATCAGTGGGCTGCTTTTCGATCTGAGGCAGAAACTACGGACATGGCCGTTGATTGTTTTGAAAACCAGCAGACTTCCGATTTCAGTGTAAACATTGCGGCTGCACGAGCTGGTGTTTTGGTGACCGGCAGCGTACACGCGAGGTCACAAGGGCTCTTTTGCTAGGGTTTAGAGTGTAAAACAACGACATAATTCACGTACTTGCCGAGCTCTTATAATACGAGGGTTCGAATTATCTGAACATTACGTATTCTGGAAGGGCTCCCAGGATTCCTCAGAACAGGATAAACAATGGCCCAGTAACGCATCCAGAACTAAAGGTGTTATCTTAATTAGATTGTGACGACAGCGTTCATGGTAGTTGGCAAATTGCTACACGTAACCAGTAAAGTCCGGTCTGTATTCACACTGTCTCACTTGGTCATGCAAATGTTTAAAGTGGGTCAATTTATACATCCTTAGCATCATGGTCTTTGTAAAATTAAATTAAAAAGTACAGAGATGTTAATTGCAATTTATGACACCTATGCCTGCTTAAATGCTGTGTTGTCATCACGTTTAATTAACAATCAGTTGAAAACTTCATGAGAAACCCCTGCGAAGGAAAAGCTTCAGCGCGGCACCGTATGTGGAGATCGCCTGTGCTAAAAAGGTGAAAAGTAGTGATGATGTTCTCCCTTACTGATTGTTTTCGTGGGATGACAACACAGTATTTGGATCTAAGCATCAAATCCCGCATTCCTGAGTAATTCTCGACCAGTGACGTCTTATCAATTGCAAGTGATAAGCGTGCCTTTTTGGTTTTACCAAATTCGGTTTTAGCCATGGTGGTATGGGGTTGTAAGTTAATACTATGCAAGCATTTACACGAATACTAAGAATAAAACCGTAATGGAGGTAAATTAGTCTGAAGATGGCCTTACACGGTTGTTTTGACATCTGTAGTATTCAATATGACATGTACCATTGCGCCGTCTTTTGTTTTTGGAACAGATAATCCTTGTGGGAGCATTCTTTATGAAAACGTTTACGGCGTGTTTACCACACCAAATTACCCCATGCACTACGACAACAGGATGAATTGCACGTACAGGTTTGAGCTCCCTGGATATGGCCCACATTCTGTCTATTTCCACGCTTGTTACTGTCAGCTAGAAGAGTGTGCTGGGTGTGACTACCTCATGTTTGGACTAAATGGGCCTTGGTATTATGGTAATGTGACTGGTCGAGACTTCCAGAGTAAGTTTTTGTGAAGATCTCTATTCTATGCCGTTATACTTCGGATATTCCTGTCACAATCAACTTTTAGATCAACAAGTTTAAATTCAGGTTTATAAGTTAATGCCTTCCTTTTTTGACCGGCATTGTCTACTTTAAATCGAGGCATTTTAATTCTTCCTTGATTTACATGACATGTATTCAATGGCTGTTCAGCGCCTCGCCGTCTAAGATACTACGTATCTAATCTGTCTGAGTCCGAACCAGAATTTTTTTCCTTGAAACCAAGGTGATATGGTGTGCTACTTTGTTTTGATTACTCTTGTGGTCGCGTTTCAGCTTTCACGGAAAGTGGGCAGGCTAGAGTCGTGTTTAGAACTGACGCGTCTGTGACACGGAAAGGATGTAAGCTGGGCTATTCTCACATCAACTATGTAGACGCCAGGCAGCAGTGCTTCGGGGATAGCCAGATTCTTCCAGTGTTCACGGAGTCTTACGAGACGGAAAGACCCTTCGAAGAATATACGACAAAGTCAGTAGGTAACCGGTTTAGTTTTTCTGATATACCATGGATGGTAAAACTAGAGCGATAGTTGTCGTTGGAAACTTGCTACATGCAACCAGTGAAATCCTACCTCTTGTGAATTTACCTTTGCAGGGATTTTTATTCTAAATGGTCATGCAAATGTTTAAGATGTGGAAATTTAGATACCCGTAGTATCTTTGCCTTTGTAAAATTAGATTAAAAAACACAGAGATGTTAATTCCAATTTATTAGACGTCTCGCTGGTTAAATACTGTGTTGTCATCATAATTAATACGCAATCACTTGCAAACTCCAGGATACACTTCACGAAGGATGAGCTTCAACGCGAGACCAAAAAAAAAAAGATTGGCTGTGCTAATGTGAAAACTAGCAATATTGTTCTCCCTTACTGATTGTTTTGATGTAACGACAACACAGTATTTACATTTAAGTATCAAAAGTCTAGACCAGGAACATCTAAAAAAATTGCAAGTGACAACACTGCATGTTTTTTTTTACCAAACTCGATTTTAGCCATGGTGGCATGGGGGTGTAAGATAATACTATGAAATCATTAACATGAAGAATTGGAATAAAACCGTAATCCAGATAAATTGGTCTAAGGATAGCCTTACGCGGTTGTGCTTCTATAGTTTTTCATCTATAGTTTTCAGTATAACATGTACCATTGCGCACTCTCTTTTGGAACAGATGATCGTTGCGGGCGCATTCTTTATGAAAACGTTGATGGTGTGTTTACCACACCAAATTATCCCATGCACTACGAGGACAACATGAATTGCACGTATAAGTTTGAGCTCCCCGGTAAAATGCCTCATTACGTCCATTTCTACGCTTGTGACTGTGAGCTAGAAGACTGTCTTCACTGTGACAACCTTTATTTTGGGCCCAATGGGTTCGGGTATGACGGCAATCTGACTGGTCGAGGCTTTCGAGGTAAGTTTTTGTGTAGACGGAGTATTGTAAATTATATGTGACCAGCGAATCTCTAGGTTTCGAGTCCATACGCTTATACGTCACCCTCTTGGCTACATGTATACATCCTATTATACTTCGAAATTTCCTCCCATAAAGCATTAATTTTTTGATTGTTGTTTTTCGCTGTACTGGAAAATATTTCGACGGCGGAAAGTATTGCCGTTGCGGTGAGGGGAAGCCAGGCTGAGAAGGGAACCCACGACCATTCGCAGGTTGCTTGCAGACTTTCCCACATTCGATCGGAGAGAAAAGCAGTATGAGTTGAACTCAGAAGAACCGTAATGCCGAGAGTCGCCTAAATGCTTTTGCTGCACTACCACGCTTTCCACTAAGCCACAGAGGCCCCTCCTACCACAAACTACGTTGGAAGTCAACACATTTGTATTCTTCGGTAAATACTAGCATCGCAACACCCGACGTTGGGCGACACCATTTCAAATAGGGGGTTGTTGCAGGTGTTCGTCCAGATTGTCACTGACAGTCGTCAACGCGACAATACAGCCACGTAAATTTACAAACAGGACGATTTTGGGTTTCAGCATTCACCGAAAGCGGACAGGCTAGAGTCGTGTTTAGAACTGACGGGTCTGTGACACGGAAGGGATGTAAGATAGGCTACTCTCACTTCAATTATGAAAGCGCCCAGCAGCAGTGTCCCGGGCACAGCCAGAGTCTACCAGTGTTCACCGATTCTTACGAGAACGAAAGACCGTACGAAGCCTATACGACGCAGTCAGCAGGTAACTAAATTTGTAATTTGTAACACAACAGACAATACTGCAAGGCGGGTGAAACCAGAGCACCGACGATACTGTGATAATCGGCAAATTGTTACACGTAAACCAATGAACGCCTGCATTGTTTATTGTACGTACACGACTGTAACCATTATCCGATGTATACTCAGTTGTCTTTTGTAAGTAAATATAAAAGACTGTAGCACAGAGGGTGAAACCAGAGCACCGACGACACTGTGATAATTGGCAAATTGTTACACGTATACCGGTGAACGCCTACATTGTATATTGTATATACACGACTTTAACCATTATCCGATATATACCCAGGTGTCTCTTGTAAGTAAATATTAAAGACTATAGCACAGAGGGTGAAACCAGAGCACCGACGACACTGTGATAGTTGGCAAATGGTCTCACGTTGCCTGTGAAATCCAACCTCTCCTGACTTTAATAATTAGAATAAAACCCTAACTGAGGTAAAGTGAAGTGTTTAAGAAGTAACACATTACACGCCTCCCTAGCACCATGGCAACACCGCAAGTTTCATGCTATCTTGTCGGATTATGATTTTGATGAGATTAGATGCTAAATATAATTTGCTTGTTGATGTTTGCTGTTACCAGTACATTCACATAGGAAGATAATTTTTGTAGTGTTTGCAATATTTTCTTATAGAAAAGTACATAATCATTGATTGTTCATTTATTTACTTGATTTGTGTTTTACGCCATACTCAAGTATATTTCATTTACACGACGGCGGCCAGCATTATGGTGGGAAACCTTCCCCTGTACGGCCGGAAAGGAAGCCAGCATGAGATGGACTTGACACAGCGACCGCATTGGTGGGAGGCTTCTGGGTCATAACGCTGCGCTGGCAACACCCCCCCCCCCCCATCCACACCCACACACACAAGCATTGGATTTAGGCCATACTTTTACAAATTTTAAATGTCCTGAGAGTACTTAGATGGGAAAGGAGTGTTGAAACGACGATTTTGTTAATTTTATACAGTGCCTTGCGATTATTGATCCGGAACACCCATTTGGTCGATGACTGGTATACTGTTGTCAGTTTCGACGCCTAGGTTATAGAAGGCAGGAAGCTTATTTCAGTATTAAATTTATGCTTTTGTGTCTATTGTTATACGGGCTTACAAATCTACTGTACAACAGGCTCATTATGACTGTGATCATATATTTATTTTGATGAAAAATCAAAATTGTAGAAAAACTCTACAAACATACGGGTTTCGGGTAGCCAAGAGAAAACAGGTTTGCTTGTCTTTTTTCATATATATAGTGTGTCAGCTTTCGAAAGAACGTCGTTTTGGTTATAAATAGCGTTCGGACGATTCTGCCACTTATGGTCTGCCGCGTAGATGTTCTGAAAGGCGGATTTATGTCATTAAGGAGAACTTCACCGAATCCACAGGCACAGATGAACTACTGATCAATATGGTACGTGGATTGAAACAGGGGTGTCCTTCTGAGGAAATCAACAAAGTATTTTTCAGCGCAGCTCAGACAGAAACCAAACTGAGCTATTCCTGGATATTCCTGTTTGCAACCAACGAACAAGTTGATTTGCGTCACCTACGAATGTTAGCAGAATTACCAAGGAGGAACCACGTTATTTTAGGGCGAGAATCATGGGTACTGCAACACTTTTGAACATATACAAAATGTTTGGCACTTGATACACAACTGCCCAGTGATACTGATTCAAAATTTGTCTTCCTATTTCAATTTTTATAAAAGAAATGATAGGAACAGTAATTCAGATAAGTTCAGATAGACCAGTAGTTGAATTTTCTTCCTGGGTTGTCAAAGTAAAGCGGATGAATTTTACCTACCCAGGCGTCAAAACGGACATTCGCATATCAGCCGTCAACTAAAATGGACATTCCACCTCAACAATCGTAAAACCAGTTTCCGAAAAGGACAAATAACCCAAACCACCAAAGAACTAAGAAAGTATACTTAAAAGGAAGACCTCGTAAAAATGAACTTATGGTGAGTGAAAGGAGCATTAAAAACTGCATATGAAAGTACCTTCACCGAATTTAAAAAAAAAAATTTTCCACCAAAATAAAGGCAGTCAAATGTTTTGATTGAATGGTGGGTTTTATGAACCATATTAACAAAGTGAGGCATTTGCACTTTGCTTACTTGCTTCAAGCGCCTACATTTAATGGCGCAAATCAGACAAATTTGGTTCTAATTTTTCTGGTATATGTCTGAACTGTGTTTAATCCAGTTCTAGTGTTAGTCTCTCTGTTTGCTAAGGTAACAGCCACATGACTGGCTACGTGAACCCCTTGATCTCAGACGTGATCAGGACAGAGTACGGGGCCCTTTCGTCCTTGCATAGCTTCCTAGCGGCAGTATGGAAAGCCATTTCCAGCCTAGCGGCATAGGGTGTGCCTATTCCAAACGGCCCTTCTCTGGAGATATGGTATGGAAGTCCAAAAAAAGCAATTTATTTCTTACATACAAGTGATTAGATATACATAATATAAAGGACCACTGCGAGTAAAACCCCAGCAGCGACGACATTACGATAGTTAACAAATGGTCACCCAGCCTCTTTGCTGTTCCAATACCTCAGCCAGTGTTTTGTTCCGATTATCTAAATGTTTAAATATCAGCAAATTATACACCACCTTGCACCATAACAGAAACGTATTTAGATGAAAATTGCATTAGTTTGTCACAAGTCACTAGTCTAAAAATACTCAATGCCGGGTTGTGGTCACATTTTACTAACAACAACATGAAAACAGCATAATTAGAGAAGGTCAAACCAACCATAAAGTATATACCTAGTTCAGTTTTCCGTATATGACTTTATCTTATGCAAACGGTGTAACTTAACCAGGACTAACCTACCAATAACTTTATACATGATTGGTGATGCAAAAGTAATACGAAAAAAGAAATCATTTCGAAGTTCATTGATTACTCCACCAACAAATTAGGCAAACGCCAATGTTCTTTCTTTTTCATTTCAGCAGGCTACGGATCATTTTATTCAACTCTCGACCTTCCCTTACACTACCCTTTGAATAAGCATGATGACCTCTGGGACTGAGAGTGCTATAGTTAACACTCTGATACAACGAATGAACCATGCACAATAAAATGGGAGTTACTTGAAACAATACAAACTGTAATACGAATAAATCATGACACGCTGAAGCTAGTCTTGTTTTCCGGAATTTTTGCACTTAATTCCACATGAATTTTGTGCTATAGCATAGCCTTCGCCATGAGATGTTGACGTTTCTTCGCTTATCTCAATTGCTGTGCGACGTATTACCTATTGAATGTATAAATTTCCAAATATTCATTTAAAGTTTTCAGATTATCAACAAATTTATATTGCGTTCCCAGGTATGATTGAGCCACACCTTACAGGGCCAAAACATTCACTGTTACCATGGTTATTACCGAGTTGATCTAATTCTCCACAGATATAACATAATTTAAGTTTATTTTTTATCGCCATTTAGAGGGCTGAACTGAATGAATGAATGCACGATTATGGCTTAACGCCACATCGGCAATATCTCAGCCATATCGTGGCGATAATATATTCAAACCAGGAAGCCTTGAATAGTTTTCGACATGATCTGATGAACATTCAAAATTAAAAGGAAAACAGACGAACATTTTTAAAACCAGTTTAAAAAAACTAAATGTCAGTTAAAAGTTTTATTTTATACAATGATATTATATATATATATATATGTATGTATGTATTTCTATTATGCAGGCCAACAACCTTCAAAAGACTAATAAAGGCATCGCCAGCGACGCTGTCAAATAAGTCAAGTATGGAGTTATCTGTGTAGAAGCTTTGCCGAATACGAGCAAAGTCTACACAGTCAACAAGGATATGTTTGATGCCGTATTGCGCCTCACATCCGGCACACTCGGGAGCACTGCTCCAATCCAGGATAAAATTGTGTGTTAGACGAGAATGTCCAACACGGCATCTTGTTAAAACTACTTGGTCCCAACAAGACATACCAAGAGTGTAAGAATTATAGCCTTTGACAGGATGAATGACATACAGTTTGTTGTCGACCTGCAGGCCCCACTCATCCTGCCAAAGGCGACGAATATATTTAAGAATGTTATATTTTAAATCACTATAAAAAATTTTAATCTTAGATATGGGTTTATTAAGGGCAGCTTTCTCTTCCCTGTCTACAACTGTGTTTGCGTGAATACCAGTATGACTTGGTATCCAACAGAATATAATATCTTTATCTCTTTTACTTGACTTTCTATGAATTGCTAACATTTCTAGTATTAACGCATTTTAAAATTTATTTTGTCCTATTGCCAAAAGGCAACGAGTCACTGCATATCACTGTCCTCTGGGCACACCCAGGGGAAACATATGATAAAGCCAGAAGTCTAGCTCTGGCCTCGGCAGAAAAGATTGAAGACGAGGATGGAAGCCGAAGAGAGGTGACTCGCTGTTCCAAGACAACCGCAGCTGCGACCCTGTCCCCATCCTTTGACAGTATATATAAATTTATAATCCGGATAATTAGCCTTAACTTCAGCGAAACTTTGGTGAATTATAAGAGAATTTGTGTCTGATTTCTTGTGTTGTCGTAGATCAAATATTAATTTACGTTGTGGAAGAAGCCAGGGAGGAGACTCCGGAAAGGAAACCGGAGCTATGTCCTCCAGCTTGATGTTAGCTTCCACAATATGGTCCCGAACATGAAAACCAAACGAAGGAATCTTGCTGAGACATTTATTGTATTTGTCTACGTATGATGGATTAAAAACACAGTCGTGGGCAGGGTTTGTTGGCTGAGCTTTAAGCTTTGTAGCGTATTGAAGGCCGAGTTTTGTACGCCTGTGAGATAAGGAAGGCTCATTAGCATGTACGTATAAACTCTCTACTGGCGAGGTTGTAAACGCACCAAGACTGAGCCTCAGACTGAGTTGGACCGAATCAAACATTTTAAGATGTGATTTCCTAGAGGAACTAGAAATGATGGACCCATAGTCTGATTTAGACCTCACCAGAGAACGATATAAATTAAGTAGAACTGATGGGTCAGCACCCCAATCCATGCTAGACACGACCGTAACTATATCGAGAGCCTTCGTACATTTAGCTTTAGATGTTTTTATGTGAGGTATCAAAGATAATTTACTATCGAATATAAGCCCTAAAAACTTATTTTCCCCAACAATGTTCACTGGTTCACCACAAAATTTAAGCTCAGGGTCTAGATGAAGTTCCTGTTTATTACTGAAATGCACACCGACAGTATCAGACGTAGAAAAACTAAAACCATTGGCCACTGCCTATTTCTCGATCTTATTGAGACAAAACTGCAGTTGCCGCTCGATGTTATTCATAGTTTTAGCACGGAAGCATATCAAGAAATCGTCTACATATAAAAAACCCTCAGTCCCTGATGTTAATGTTTTAGCCAAGCTATTAGTTTTTATGTTGAACAGTGTTAGTGAAAGAATACTGCCCTGGGGCACACCCATCTCCTGCTCATAAGACTCAGAAAGAGTGGACCCCACCCGTACCTTAAACTGACGATCAGATAAAAATTGAGATATAAATACAGGTAAGCAACCTTTTAAACCCATATCAGAAATGTCTTTTAAAATACCATATTTCCATGCGGTGTCGTAGGCCATTTGGAGGTGGAAAAATACCGACACCACATGTTCATTATTAATAAACCATCACGAATAATAGTTTCAAATCGAAGGATGTTATCTAAATTAGATCGACCTTGACGAAAACCACACTGAATATTTGATAAAAGCTTGTTTAGGGATCGGGATAATATACGCCTCCCTCCATGATGGCTTAAAATTTCCAGTTATCCAAATATCATTAAGAAAGTCCAAGAGAGTCTCTAGTGGCTCAGATGGTAAAGGATTCAGAAGCTTATAATATACATTATCGGTACCACACGCAGTATCGTGTGCCTTTTTTAAAGAAGATGTAAGCTCTTAAGTTAAAAAAGACGATTATAGCCTTCTAAATTTTTAGACGAGCAGGGCAATTTAATTTTCTCCTCCTTGTCTTGAAATTCAGGAGAATAATTCTCGGATGAAGATTTGTGAGATAGTGTTTCAGCTAGTTTATTGACTATATCAGATGGAGAAGTTAATAAAGTGACACCATCTTTTAAATTCTCTACTTTGGCTTTATTGTTTTTGTGTTTAAGTTTCTGAACCATGCTTCAGACCGTACGCATGTGTGTTTTTGACGTAATGCCTGAAACAAAGTTCCACCAACAAGATCGTCCCTTGAACTTAATTCATCGACGAGCCTTAGCTCTAAATATACGAGCCTGGTTTAAGTTATTATTATTAGGACACTGATTAAATCTGCGCTCGGCCGTTTTACGGTCCTTAATGGCTTTGCGTCATTATCATACCTTGGTTTACTTTTCGATTTTGGATTTGTCGAGGTCTTAGAGATGCTTCTGTCAGCTGCTGTGAATATAAGTTCATTAAATTTTAGCAAAAAATTATCTGCAGTATTGAGATTCTCTACAGTGATGTCAGCCTCACAGAACATCTCATATGCTATCCAATCGGCTTTATCGAATTTCCACCTAGCTACACGTTCTAAAGAATTAGAACAGAGATGCTCTAGGAAACACAATAAGTGCTATTAAGTGTATAATATTTAAGATGTATTTCATCTTTGTCAGACGTCTTCAGGTGAGTTTCCTGAAAATACAGGTCAACTGGATTTAAAGATTGAAGTAGCTGTGTTACTTTAATAAAATTAAACCAAAGACCTCGAAAATATATAAATAAATATATATATATATATATATAAAATTTCAGTGTATAAATAAAAAAACAATTGTGGTTTTCGACTTTTAACTGACATTAATTTTTTTAACTGGTTTTAAAAAATATTCTTCTGTTGTCCTTTTCATTTTGAATGTTTATCAAATCATGTCGAAAGACTTCCTGGTTAGAACATGTTCTAGCCACGACATTGGTGAGATGTTGCCGATGTGGCGTTAAGCCATAATCATTGATTCATTCATTCATTCGAAGGGCTGAGAATAGGAAGTTGCTACCTGAGAAGACAAGTGGATTTACGAAGGCGCCCACAACCATAATTGCGATTGAGGCCATTACTTCATGATATCTGCTGGAATAATTCCTTGTTTAGTAAGCATGTAGTTTGTGGTTATATTTAAACCGACTTCGGCGATAAGCAGGCCCGCATCACGGGAATGAAATCAAGTTTTGGTGTGGCACCCCCAGTGACTAATTTTGCGTAGACGGCCGTAGCCTATGGCAGACCAGAGAGCACAGTATTATGTTAAATCGGACTGACAAGGATATTTCCATCAGGAGTGCTCATGTTTGACGCTCACTCCATATGGAAATTATCTCGGTATGTATCTAATTGATCAATAACATTTGGCAGTGGCTCTCAAGGTGTTGTTGCAAGATCCTTATTGCGAAGATGCATTATAGGAGTCAAAGCTGTCGTAAGGGGAGCTAAGTACATGCCGAACCTGTGGTACAGCTCGAGACTCGGCGACTCGTGGCGCCGCTGCAACCAAATAACTCCTGCCACCCCAAGGGCCCCAGCAATATAAGGAGTCCAGTTAGCTCGCATGTCGATGCTACGTGGAGTAGGTAGCTGAATCGACTTCGGCCAACAATTTTTTCTGTTTTGCTTTTCTGGCTGCGGCCCCTGCTCTCCCTGCGGCTACCTTTTTGAGGTTCTTTTGACGCTCCTCAGGCGAAGGCGACTCATTTGGTGGAGTCTCCGTTCCCGGTGCTACTGTCTGGCTGTCTGACATCGTCGTCATCTTCTGTTCTAGGGCTTGCATGTCCAATTCGAAGATGCTTCATAGGGGAACTAAGTACATGCCGAACCTGTGGTACAGCTAACTGATCAGCACGTGTTCAACAAATGGATAAGATTCCAGATCGTCCATTAGTTTTGGCAGATATTCTGGAGGAATTGGTAAGAGCAATCAAGCCAACTCCGAGTACATGGACAGCGCGGTACGACCGAGAGCCTTCGTTACAGCCGCACCAAGCCGTATCTCATAACGATTATAGAGTCTTTCAATTTTTTCGTAATTCATACCGTCAGTTTTCTAGGAATTAAAGTCTTTTCCCAGGAACTGTCTGCATCGTTTTTTGCAGACATGCTGGACGATCCGTGTCTTCTGCTCCCGGCGCTGGGGATGAGGAACTGGCTCCCCCTCCATCGTGCTCTAGGGTCTTGTGCATTTCATCTACCAATTCGTCGGTAAGTTCATCGCAATCCATGGTAGTATAGTATCCTATTGTTCAAAGTTTAATAGAAAATTGATTATTAATGCTTAACATCTGATTAGCAGTGCTACAGCACTATGTACTTGGTCGGTTGATCAGCCAGTATTCAGTATTAGCTTAGAACGTTTTGTCTCCGCAACGCGTTTAGTCACCGCGGCGCGTTCTTCTCTTGTAGGGATTATATCATTTTCTTCCAATCATTCTTCAAACCAGTTCCTATCTTTGCAGTGGAAGATGGCGATCCAGCCCGTTTGCTCGCGGAAGTCCTTCAGGACTGAGTTATATTTCTGGGTGAGCACCCAGACACCTTGCTGTGCGTGCCGGTCGGAGAAGGCAAGTGCAGAGAGCATGTCTTTCTTTTTGGTCAACGCCCTCGAAGCCGAGCAGTCACGAATGATATATATGGTTCGCTCGCCTTTGAAGACCGTGTAGAGGGCTTTAAGCCAGTTCTGCAGCCTCTGACACGGATTGAGAATGTAGATATTGGATTCGACCGAGATCCAGCTGCGCGATTGCTAGGCTTTGTTGTACTTGACAGTGGGGCACAGAATCACGATTTGCTGGAACTCACCGCGATAGGGCCCCTCTAACAGGTCGAGAACAAACTCTGTTTTCCCACACCCGGTATGCCTGCAGATGATAGCCGAATGGGGATCCTTTGGGAGTACGCTGTCAGAAGACCACTCTGACATACCTGCCATCTTCAACATTAAGATGGGCGTCCATAACGACGGAGAGGTACTCGTACAAATCACCTTTCGCCTCTGCCTTTTTCGTGATTTGAATGGTCACCCCCTCGCTGGAGTTCTCGACGCCCCGCCCGCTGCCGTGTAGCTTGTCGTCGTCCGTGGAGATGAAGGTCAAGCCACAGGCGTACTTGGTGATTAAGAAGTCGCCAAAGGACATGTCCGCCAGCAATAGGTCTTTTGCGACCATGGCCACCTCGGGATGGCGCTTGCAGCCGGCTGCAAAGTACTTCTTTCCCTTATCCCTCTGCTAGTAGGCGTGCAGGCCTTGGCTGCACAGCGGGGTGGGGACCCCGTCGATTGTCACCTCCACCTTGGTTATTTTGAGGTTGTAGAAAGCCTCGGAGCCCCGCTGGAAGGACGCGGCTGGGTCCTCGAACAGCATCAAGATGTCTTTCATACTGCGGGCGCGTGCGTTGAAGTTTATGTTCCACAGGGTATGGCCCTTGTCGCGGGTGATTTTGCGGTGCCGAAGCACGCGATCGTGCAGTATTGCCAGGTGGCCGGCGTACTGGTTACGGATCATCTGGGCGAGCTCGGGCTGGGTGACCATGTCGTACTAGAGGCTGATGTTCTCGATGGTGTAACTGGTTGCTGCCAAGGGGCCAGCGTCCCCCGTGACCCGGATTACGCAGCTGTAGTCGTTGAAAGTTGGCTCGTATTCGAGCCTGTGCCCCAGGACCGACTGGTAGAATGGCATATGAGTCTCCAGCAGCTCAGAGCCGAAGGGGACGTAGTAGCGGTTGCCATAGGCGTCTGCGATAGCAGTGTAAGCGGCATCGGGTGCATCTTCCCCTACGCCAAGGCGGAGTTTGGTGACACTTTGGCCGGCTGAAGTTTCGATGCCTAGGTACTGGGCAGTGGTATACGTCGCTGTCATCGATCGACAACACCTCATTACCGCTGATATTGACGGTGGTCTTATTTACCACAACACGGCCGTTGTTGTCAGTCGAGGTCAGGGAGAAAGTCTCGCGTTCCCAGGGACAATGACGTCATGGGCGCCTAGATTGGGGAACCGAACCAGAAGTCGCTGGTTCTGATTATTTGTGATGACGAATGACCGCCGCACACCTTTGGGTCCCAACTGTTCAAGGAGCTTGCGATGCGGATTTAGCTTCCCTCCGTATTGACTCATGCTTATTAAGCAAGAATTGTTCCTGCAGATATTATGAATATAGGCTACTATCCCATATCTTCAATATATAATGTCGAGACGACATTAAACGATAGCGGATTTTAGATTGGATCCTTTATATGAACTTGATATTGATGAACGAGAGGATGAGGGGACGCAAGAGATCTCGTTTTCTTCAAGAGTGGAGCAGTCCAACCAAAGAGAGGGGAACACACAATCACTTGTACGTGAGGTCAGACGAACATCCATAAATGACTATTATAAGGCCATTGAGGAACAATACTTGGGTTTGTTGACTGGAGGCGGAGCAAACTGCCTCCAAAAGTCGTCACTGAAGATGACCTAGATGAAGCCTCGGCTGCAGAGAATGTGGATCAAGCGGTGCAGGAAACATTTGAAGCGGTCGCAATCATCGAAGCCACATTCACTGAGTCTCAGATAGACGGGGCTTTCAGCACATATGGTGATCCGCCAATGCCCGTCCGTGAGCTGCTGGAACTTAATAAGACAGACCTTCAGAGGGGAGCACACAAACAACCTTGCTAGACTGACTGCACTGGACGAATGCATTGCTTTGAAAGAAAAAGAACTTGACGAGGCTACACATAAGTTCTCCAGGCGCCGCATTTCAGAAGAACTGCGAACCCTTCGTGATGAAAGAACAGCTCGCTCGAGGCTGCCTCATCGATGCATACAGCTCTGCGCATACAAATCAATCGGATCAGGGAAACAATCAGCCACGTTCTTCATGAGGACACAACTCTTGCAGAACGCCTTCGGACTTTGTTCCGGGAACAGGGGGTCACCATAACCAACATCCTAACTGCGTTGGGTTTTATAGCGGCGACCCTGGTGCTTGCGCTAACTGTTGTGGTGGCACCAACCCCACCAACCCCACCAAAGGGTGGCGTTAAGGAAAGAGTAAAAAAGCACCTATGGGCCCTGTGCAGGCTTTTAGCCAAGCTCGCTGGTAAAGCCGCAGCGGCTCTCCCAAGTGTGAGAGTGAGCATCGTCTCTTGGCTCCTCAGCACATTAAGCAAGACCGTGAGCTGGATGGACGAAAATACTTGGGCTCTGGTTGTCGCCACGGTTGGAATCATGTACGCGGCCGTTCGGCCACATCTAGCGTAACCAGATCAGTGAAAGCCCAAAGGCGACATTAAGTATTGCTAACGCCAGTTTTTCTTCAGCCTGCTCTCTCGGTGAATTCTTCGCTACTGAAGCCGGCGGGGGAGTCCCCACTGGTACTGCTGCTGGCTGTGGCTTCATCATGTTTGTCTCCCTAGACGAAGGCGCGTGAACTATTGAGCCCACGTCGTCATTAACCCCGAGTTTCTGGTCTGTTGTAGCTATGACGATCTCGTTGTTATGCTTGACTGCCCTCGCCGCCTTGCGAGATGTAACCGATGTGGAACTTTTCTGGTGTTCGCTGGAACATGCGGCTAGGATCGTAGTCGTAATGCAAACTCATGTATCCTGTCTTTGTGGCATAATAATAAGTCGCGCCTAGCCCTTGGTTTCCACTTCTTTTTTCCCGCCACTCTGTGGGGAGACCCGAAAGTCGGCGCAAATCCGCTCGTATGCCCTCTGGTCGTAGGGGTTGTCAGTCGGACTCCATGCATCGTGTTGTTGAAGTGGCGCCTTCATCTCTTTCAGAATACGGCGCACTTGATAGTATACTTGATAGTGGAAATGGAATACAGAGTTGCTTAGCTGTGTAGTGTTGGCTATAAAATGACTTTCCTTGGACACCGCACAATCGGTCGTGGGGCATCACACGTTGAAATTCAGTTGGTTCTTCCACCAGGCCATGAGCTGCGTGTGCTATTTCTCGACCAATGCGTCGCTGTTGATTTTTGGGAAGATGTACCGTTCAAGCACCTTTTGGAATGTGACGCCGACCCAACATGCGAGTGGCCCAGGGTGGGATCTATCACCACGATTTCACTGGGCTCCTCGATCCCTTTACTCCAATATACCGCCCACCCTCCCGTGAGGTTCCCGGGCGGGTAAACAGTGTCCTAATTCTCTAGGTAAGCTTGTCGTAAAAGGCGACTAACCTAGGGCCTTCCCGTGTGGTTCCGATGAATAGAATAGTTCCACAGCCTCCCCGGGCTAGTCGTACAAGGCGACTAAAAAACCTGTTTGCCGTGGGTTGCGACTCGTGATGGTGGAGGACGAGATCCTGGTGGCTGAGAGCGGGTTGATCTTGCGAGATCCTCACGCCCAACACTCAACCTCGGGCCCTTACAAAAGTGTCCAAAGAGGGGCGATCGGATGGCCCGCTCCAATCAATGGACTGGTCACGCCATTTTGGTATGAATTGACTGCTTTCCGTGTTGTAAGTTTTTAGTGAGATGTTCGGATGTCTGGACGGTGGCTGTAGGGTCAATGGAGTAGACCGTTTCTAATTTATTAGATTTGACCTGCTCGACTATGAGCGAAAAATCCATCTGATCGAGGATGGCGTGCAACTCTCGTCTCTCCTTTTGCTGGTTACTTTCACCAGGGCTTTCGTCGTACATGTATTGGCACTCCGGGGCGGGTGAGGGACAGGGCGCTATGAATCATCAAACCGTTCCGTTATGTCTTACTCTAATTCCCTTACTGCAAATGTTTCTATGTGACAGAATTTGACAGTTGTGGGGAAAAAAAGGAAAAACCAGATACCAGTGGATGTGGAATCGGGAAGTACTTATTTCCCAACATTTTTAGTGATATGTAATAAATATGAGAATCAGGTAATGATGAAAATTAATCCCTTTCTATTAAAAAAACATTGCAGAGTTATGCAGGAACTTTGAAACAAGTCAAAAAATGAAGTCTGGCAAAATTCTTATAGTATGTTTTCGGAAACAACAATACATTAATTTACTCAAAATTCAAAATATTGGGGAGCAGGCTATTTCAGTTACCCAACATAATACCTTAAACTACTCTCACGGCATTATCCGTGATAGAGACCAAGAGCTATATGACATGACAGAGCAAGAAATAACAGAGGAACTGAAGGATCAGGGTGTAATCAACGTCAAACGTTTTGTAATAAAGAGAGACGGTAACCTTATTAAAACAAATACGTATCTCGTAACATTCACTAACCCGTTTCTCCCAACATCAATATTTAGTGGGCCGTATAGTGTACGGGTAGAATTATTTATACCTTACCCGACCCGGTCTTTCTCCTACCAGAGGTCTGGCCATGGCAAAGGTCAATGCCGGTCAACTGGTCTGTTTTAGACGTGCGGAAGCGGGTCACGAGGGCTTCGACTGCACAAACCCAATGAAATGTTTGATTTGCAGCGGAGCCCACATGGCCTCTTCCAAGGGCTCTCCTGTCTTCAAGAAAGAAAAACCAAATGATAACGCTTAAATACAAAAATAATGTATCGTATCAACAAGCGAAACATCAGGTCTCTGTCACGGATGGCCTTACTAAATATACATATGCCTATGTTTTCAAAAAATCCTCCGTTTCGGTAGGGGCTCAAACATCATTGACTTGGCCCATTGGTATAGAGAAGCCACAGAAACTGGTCATGAAACCCCTGGGAAACACGGCTAGTTCTTCCTCATAAACCGATATAAATCTTATTGTAAAACGTGTTACTTTACCGGATTCTCCTGCTGTTTCTCTGTCTCACCACAAACCTTTTGCAAAAAAATGATAATCATGTAAACAGGTGGAATCTTCATTGAATGGAGCGGGTGATAAATATATATTTGATAAGAATCATAAAAGAGATAAATCTAGTGGCCCCACAGAGGTCTAAGGTTACTAGGGACCCTATCCAAACTTTCAATAAGTTTGGATCGTGGGATAATGTTGGTCCTTCAACGTTGAATGCATACATGATGGGTACATCCTCTGCACCAGATCTACCAGTAGGTCTCCCAAAAAGGATCGTTCACGGTCCAAACATAAATCTCCCATACGCCTCCCTCCATAATGTCTTCCTTAGACAAAATTATACAGTGGAATTGTCGAGCTCTTCAAATAAATTTTATTGAAAGAACACAGTTAGTTCAATTTATAAATCCAGTTACCCTTTGTCTTCAGGAAACTCACCTCAAGACATCTGACAAAGATAAAATACCTATTTACATCCAGGTAATGGTTCATATTCTGCTATCGATCTCACTATCATGGATCCATCCCTTCTCCCGGATTTTTCTTGGAAGGTGCAAAATGATCTTTGTGGTTGTGACCATTTTCCTATTATCCTAGAGCAGCTCACTTCTAATTCTTTAGAACGCGTAACTTAGGTGAAAGTCCGATAAAGCAGATTTGATGGGATTCGAGATGTTCTGTGAGGCTGACATCACTCCAGAGAATCTCAATGCTGCAGACGATCCTTTGCTAAAATTTAATAAACTTATATTACCAGCAGCTTATAGAACCATATCTAAGACCTCAACAATTCCAAAATCCAAAAGTAAACCCTGGTATGACAATGACTGTTGCAAGGCCATTAAGGACCGTAGAAAGGCACGAAGATTTAATCATTGTCCTAATAATAATAACTTAAACCAAGTTCGTATATTTAGAGCTAAGGCTCGTCGATTAATGAAGTCCAAGAGATAATATTATTGGTGGAACTTTGTTTCAGGCATTACGTCAAAAACACCCATACGTAAGGCCTGCAACGTGGTGCAGAAACTTAATGGCAAAAACGGTAGAGCCAAAGTTCAGCACTTTAAGGATGGTGGTAATTTATTAACTTCTCCATCTGACATAACCAGTAAGCTAGCTCAAACATTATCTCACAACTAATCATTTGAGAATTATTCTCCTTAATTTCAATACACTGAAGACAAGAATGAGAAAATTAAATTACCCTTCTCTTTTAAAACTTTAGAAGACTGTAATTGTCTTTTTTTAATTGAAGACCTAAAATCTTCCTTAAAAAAAGGCACTCGATACTGCGTGTGGCCCCGATAATATATATTATAAGCTTCTGAATCATTTACCATCTGAGCTACCAGAGACTCTCTTGGACTTACTTAATCATATTTGGATAACTGGGAATTTTCCGCCATCATGGAGAGACGCGCATATTATCCCGATCCCTAAACCGGGTAATGATCATAGTGATCCAAGTAATTACCGTCCAATAGTTCTTAGCAGTTGCTTGAAACCAACAAGCTTTCATCAGATATTCAGTGTAGTTTTCGTCGAATCTACTTTAGATCACTTTGTTCGATTTGAGACTTTTATTGGTGATGGTTTCAGTTTTACTTAATTTATATCGTTCTCTGGTGAAGCCCAAATTGGACTATGGATCCATCATTTCTAGTTCCTCTAGGAAATCATATCTTAAAATGTTGGATCCGGTCAATCAACAGGGTCTGAGGCTCAGCCTTGGTGCGTTTACAACCTCACCAGTAGAGAGTTTATACGTTAAGGCTAATGAGTCTTTTTTATATCACAGACGTTGTAAACATCAGCCTTCGATACACTACAAAGCTTAAAGCTCAGCCAACAAACCCTGCCCACGACTGTGTTTTTAATCCATCATACGTAGATAAATATAATAAATCTTCCAGCAAGATTCCTTCATTTGGTTTTCGTGTTCGGGACCATAATGTGGAAGCTAACATCAAGCTTGAGGACAGAGCTCCGGTGTCTTTTCCGGAGTCTCCTCCCTGGCTTCTTCAACAGCCTAAATTAATATTTGATCTACGACAACATAATAAATCCGATACAAATCCTCTTATAATTCACCAAAGTTTCGCTGAAGTTTGTCGCGGCTGCGGTTGTTTTGGAACAGCGAGTCCCCTCTCTTCGTCTTCCATACTCGTCTTCAATCTTTTCTGCCGAGGCCAGAGCTAGACTTCTGGTTTTATCATGTGTTTCTTCTGGGTGTATCCAGAGGGCAATGATATGCAGAGACTCGTTGTCCTGCCCTTTGGCAAGAGGACAAAATAAATTTAAAAATCCGTTAATTCTAGAAATATTAGCAATTCATAGAAAGTTAATTAAAAGAGGTAAAGTTATTATATTCTGTTGGATAACAAGTCATATTGGTACTCACGGAAACACAGTTGTAGACAAGGACGAGAAAGCTGCCTTTAAGAATTCCATGTGTAAGATTAAAATTTCTTATAGTGATTTTAAATCTAATGTTCTTAAATATTTTCAAGGCCATTGGCAGGATGAATGGGACCTGTAGGTCGATAACAAACTGCATGACATTCACCATTCCATTGGCTATAATTCTTATACACTTGATATGTCTGCTAGAGACCAAGTAGTTTTAACAAGATGCCGTGTTGGACATTCTCGTCTAACACACAATTTTAACATGGATGGGAGCAGTGCTCCCGAATTTGTTGAATGTGATGCGCAATACGGCATCAAATCATATCCTTGTTGACTGTGTGGACTTTGCTCATATTCGGCAAAGATTCTCCACAGTTAACTCTATACTTGACTCACTTGACAGCGTCGTCGGCGATACTGTCATTGATTACTTAAAATATATAGGATAATATCATAAGATATAATTCCTTTTACATTATAGAGACATATTTCTAGTTTATATAAACATATTAGAAATTGCAAAATTGTTGTGGTATTCAAGTTTTAACCGAGGGTTTGTTGTTTTACCTGGTTTTAAACAGGTCTGTCTTTTTTATTGATTTTGCATGTTCACACTTTCTTCTTGAAAACCAAATACTGCTCTGTGTTTCAAAACATGTTCTCGCCACGATATGGCTGAAAAATTGCCGATGTGGCGTTCTGCCACAATGATTCATTCATTCATTCATTATTCAAGGCCTACTTCCTTTTTTATTCTTGCTTGACCGGAAATGTAAACTGCATGCAGGTTTTATCAGAAAATGTCATATTTCTGTTCATCTTAAAATCAGTTAACAAATGTTAACTGTCGCTTTTACAACAATACCGGTTATTGTAACATTATCCGTCAAAAAGTGATACAATATCGATGCGTTACTGCAGGATTTGTACAGGCTACACTATCTTCCCTGTACTGCCAGCCAGTGAGTATGTACGGATTGACTCTGTGGTTTGTCTGCTTGTCGAGGGCCGCCCGTTCCACAGAATTTATGGGTTTATAGTGATCTGTATGTGTATCTACTGCCTCCAGCCCAACTCGGATTAACAGAACTTTCGTTCATGTCCGTATATGTGGGAATTTCTTAGACCAATTGAGCCCGCACCCAATTTAATAAAAGCCGTTTAAAAGCAAGTGAGTGGAGAAATGGTAATTCTATTCTATGAAGAGCTAATTAAGTATACATAACAAGGGAATTGGCACTAGCGAACATGATAAACACTGCTGAATCTATGTCCATTTTGGTTCTTGTAGCACAACAATAAAACTTCTGACATTTAAAATGAATAAACCACGGAGCACTTTATTAAATACTGATTGTTCTGACAGTGTTATGAATCAAATGTGCCAGTCAATATTCCGAAAAGCAAACACCCTGAAACGCACATGTACACAACTGGATAGTATATGATATGAAATATGACCATTTACCAAGCTGAGGTCTGATCGGCAAGCTTGTGAGTTATCGTATAACAAGTATACCGCGGTCAAAATGAGCAACAGCTGTAACCTGACTCACGATAACTGGTCCTCGGACAAAACCAGCAGAGTCATAATTACTGTGATTTTCGGCAGCATCATAATTGTTGGTGTTCTCAGCAGCGTCTTGGTGATTGGTTTGATAGTTCTGGTGAAGAAACTACATTGCACAGTGAACCTGTGCTTGGGCTGTCTGGCTGTGGCCAACTTGATCGTTCTGGTTTTCTTACCTATTGTGCCTTTCCTTGAGCTGTACGATAAGGACAACTCTTCACTTGGAATCTACTTCTCTAGGTTTGTTACAATTTATCATGGTATACTTTCAAAGTTAGAAGGCCTCCGTGGGGTCCCTGGGTGTGAAGAGAATAGGATCTGCGCCCTGTAGGCAAGCATATCGTCGAGGACGACTAACTTAGAACTCTCCCGTGTGGGCCCGGTGAATAGAACAGGCTTACGTCTCCTCTGTTTGTGAGAGAGGCAACCGCGTAGCGACCTGTTGGACGTGGGTCGCAACCCGTAATGGGAGGTGACGAGATCCTGGTGACTGAGGGCGGTTTGGGCTTGCGAAATCCTTCCGCCCAACACTCGCCTCCGGCCGTTACTTTTCCAGAGACGGACGGTTGGAACACCCGCTTCGATCAGCCCGCCGGTCACGACAGACGTTTAAATATGTACCTCCGTCCATCTCACCATGCTCGAAATACTTTTTTCCGCGTTGGGTGTTCTAAGGTGTTTTTACCGATTTGATCCGTTCGAGTATGAGCGGAAAACCCACCTTGTCGAGTGTGGCGTAGAATTCTCTTCGCTGGTTTCGCCGAGGTTGACTCGGGGGGAAACACGATAGTATGAGTCCTTATATCTCGTCGTTATGTCCACTTATAAGCCCTCTTCTACTGTTTCCATAATTAAAACGGATTCCTCTCAGCCTACTTCTAGAAGTAGTGCTAAAAACAGGGATGATGTTCCACTCGTCGGTGTTAACTTGCCAGCTTCCTTGATCTTGTCAACAAAATATGTTGACAAACCAGCCAATAAACTTAAATCTATTGCCCTAAGCAAACCCATAAACGGTGGTGCTGGTGATGTTAAAGTGGTTCAGAAGCTTCACATTGGTGACATTTTAGTCGAGTGTTACAGGAAATAGCACGGCATCAATCTGCTGTCCCAGAAAAATATTACTGGTATCCCTGTTTTCGTCTCGCCCCACAACTCCTTTAAATGGTAGTCGGGGGTGATTTGAGACAGGAATAAGGATTTGGATGACCTATGGGAGGACGAGATATGCAGCAAACTGAAATCGTAAAGCGTTGTTAAAGTAAAAAGATTTCTTACCAAACGCGATGGTAATCTCAAAAAACTGGGTACATACCTTATCCATTTTAACAGTATCACCTTTGCCGAGTTCATCTCCATTGGTGATTTCCGTGTCCTAGTTGTTGTGCACCCTTACATATCCACGAGGCGCTTCGGACAAGGCAAAGGTTAATGTAGAAATGGACTTGTCTGTTTTCGACGTTCGCGGGAGGGCCAGGAGGGCTTCGATTGCCGAAATGTTGGTTACTGTTGCATCTGCAACGGAGCTTACGTGGCTTCTTCCCGGGACCTCCCTTTATTTCAATGTTAAAAACAGATTATCACAATCAAGTGAAAAATAATATATCCTACCAAGAAGCAAGGAAAATGGTTGCAAATACTTATGCTACTAATGTTGCAAATTTCCTATGCCAACGCGGCCAAGAAAGTGTCCACTTCCTTTGGCACCCAAACCACCATGACTTGGGTCATTGGTGTAGACAAGCTATCATATGTACCACTTCCCTCTGATTGGTCATTCAAATCGCCTGAGCGAAGCTCCGTGGCCACTAAATCGTAACTAAAACTTAAACTGGCCAAAGCACCCACTGGTATAATAAAGGGAAACTCCAAATGTGATAAACTCAGTGACCCTGCTGGGAATCTCGCTAAGGCCACTGCCGACCCAATACATATCTATAATAAATTTGGATAGTTGAAGGACGTTGGTCCATCAACTTCATCCACACCTTGGAGATATTATAGCAGATCGGTCAAGAAAGACCGTCCTACGTCTAAGCACAAGGAATTGAGGTCTTAAGACTAATTTTACTTAAATGCTACAGCTAGTTCAATTTTTAAATCCAATTCCCTATTTGTCTGCTGCAAACTCAACCGAAGACAACTGACAAAGATAATATCACTCTGAAACATTATAGACTTTAAAATACATACTCTCATGAGGCGGCTCTGTGTGCGTAAATAATAATATTATTCAAACCCTGTTGCTGTCCACACTGGGCTTCAGGCTATGGCCGTGCATGTTTCTTTGTTGGAAACAATTACCTTGTGTTCAACATAAATTCCTCCTCCTTCTTTGTCAGTCTATGAATTACACAAAAAAAGTAATCTTCTGACAATTATTCACCCGAATTTCAGCACATTAAATACCAGAAAAAGAAAAATAAATTGTCATTTTCTTTTAAAAATTTAAAAGGCTTATAATGTTTTTTTTTCGATTGAAGGTCTTAAAATTGCATTATGGGCCGCCGTAGCTCAGTTGGTTAGCGCGCTAGCGCAGCGTTATAACCCAGAAGCCGCCCACCAATGCCGTCGCTGTGAGTTCAAGTCAAGCTCATGCTGGCTTCCTTCCCGGCCGTAAGTGGGAAGGTCTGCCAGTAACCTCTCGCTGGTCATGGGTTTCCGCCGGGCTCTGCCCAGTTTCCTCTCACCACATCGCTGGACTCCGTCGTATAAGCGAATTATTCTTAAGTACGGCGTAAAACACCAATGAAATAAATAAATGAATAAAACTGCATTAAAAATGGCACACGATATTGCATGCGGTTCAGGTAACGTAGATCATAAGTTTCTGAACCATTTACCATCAAAGCCATTTGCGACTCTCTTGGACTTACTTAATGATATTTGGATAGCTGGTAGTTGTCCGCCGTCATGGATGGAGTGGTGTTTTGCTCCGGTGCCCACACCGGGTAAGGATCATACTGGACCAAATAATTATCGTTCTATAGCTCTTATCACCTACGTCTGTGACTCTATGGAATGGATGATAAATGATAGATTGGTTTGGTTTCTAGAAAAGGATAAGCTTTACATCTAATATACAGTGTGTTTTTCGTCAAGGTCGATCTACTTTAGATCACCTTGTTCGATTTGAAACCTTCATTCGTGATGGTTTTATTAATAATGAAAATGTGGTGCCGATATTTCTCCACCTTGAAAAGGACTACGACACCACATGGGAATTTGGTATATTAAAATGCCTTTCTGATACTGGTTTAAAAGGTCGCTTACCTCTATTTATATGTGAATTTTTATCTCATCGTCAGTTAAAGATACGGGTGGGGTCTACTTTCTCTGACTCATGACCAGCAGATGATTTACCCGGCACGTAGTCTTTCTCCAACGTTGTTTAGCATTAAAATAATAATATAGTATATTTTTATATATTCGCGACTTCCGTATATGCTAACGTGCTAAAGATATGAACAGCATCGAGGGCAACTGCAGCTTTGTCTCAATAAGATCGAGAAATGGGCAGTTGCCAACGGCTTTAGATTTACTGCATCTAAAACCATAGATATGGTTTTTGCAATAAACAGAAACTTCATTTAGACACCGAGCTTGCATTTTTTGGTGAATAGATTGCTGGACAAAATATATTTGATAGTAAATTATCACCATAATCTCCATACCTTACGGAATTTCCATCACTTGTCCAGAGATTTTTCACGCTAATAGTACACAAATACACTGTTCATTAAACTGGGATGCCCAATGGTTAAATCATTACGACACCATCGCAAATGTTGTCTCCTTTTTCTTACCTATTCTTGCCTTGTTGTAGCTGTACGGTGAGATAATCATCGCTTTAAATAAAAAGATCCTACACAGAGATGGTAGCGCGTCTAAGTCACGTTCTCGAGTCGTAATGCTTGTGGTGGTAATCGGCATGTTCATTATTTGTCTTCTGCCGTTTAGGATTTGCATAATGTTTTATTTACATTACCCGGATGGCCTAGTCTCGATGGGGGAAAGGTCGGAGTTCGCCTACAGTTGGTTTACGCGAATACTAACGTAGATGAACCACACTTCAAACCCTGTGGTCTATTTCATTATGTCTGGCAATTTCAGGGGAGCATTTAATGATGTCTTCTGGAGAAGATGTCGGCCTATATTCTCAACTTGAAAACGTCGTCAATATCCACGGCCCTTTACAATCCTTTATTTCTTTCGGGAGTTTATATTGAAAAAAAGAGTGTCTGATTATACAGCTCCACTGGTTGCGCCATTCGTGTAGTTGATTACAAAATTATGTATGTGTAGCGCACAATGAACAATCAACATTGAAAATCAGTGCTACGAAATATGTATTTAGATTCATTTCAAATATGTTTCGTTGAAAGAGAGAGAGAGAGAGAGACAGAGAGAGCTGCATGAGGGGGTATGTCATATAAAAGACTACAACATGGAAGGTAAATCTTGCGAGTGTGATAGTTGACAGATGGTCACAGATCACCGGTGAAATACGCTCTTTGGTATATTTACCTTCGTAAGGCATGGCACTAAGGGAAAGTGTTAGGGATATGTATTTCGCGTGATAGAGGTGATAAACTTATTACATAAATATTGAGGAATATCGATGTGCTCATGTAACTCTAAGCGGAATTACGACAGTAGTATACTATGTGACTTACAGGTCTCATTTTTATCTTTTAACCTGGGAGATTCCGGATGTACCGCGGTGACGTCATATGACGCATATGTTTTGGTAGGGTAAGGTGTGTTTTTTTCCTATCACGTGGTGTGGTGATCAGGTGCATGAGGGGGTTACTTTTATGACGTCATAGGTTTTGGTAAGGTATTAGGTGTTATTTGTTTGTTTTCCTATCATGCGGTATGCACGTGATAATAACATTAAAAGGTATAAAAAGTGGGGGTGGTTGTCATTTTTCACTGTGTTTGGCAGTGTATAAACACGTAGGCGTGGATGACTGGAGGAGGTTGTTAAATGATGGGATTTACCTGTAATTTGTGTTCGCGTGTTTTTAAGGCACGTCAAAGGCTAAATCGTCACAAGCGGGGAGTTCATGGATCGGGGAGCTGTACGTATAGTTGTAAGGCTTGTGCTAAGCAGTTTACCCGTATGTGAAACCTGAAACGGCATTATCATCGAACTGGACATGGAGAGGAAAGTGATATGGATGGAGAAAGACTGGTGAGTACATATATGTATATTATACTGTTGTGAGTATACATTTTCAGAGCATAGTGTGTCGTATTTATATTTATATATACAAGTTAAGGGGGAGTGAATGTTAGGGGCTAATCTTTGTTTGATTATGTGACATCACGGTGTGTGATGTCACGACAAATCACAGACAGACATATCAATAATAAAGAAACACAGTACATAACAGAGAGTACATTAAAAAACAAACAAGCATTTATCCATCGGTGTAGAGGTTTTCAGGGGGTAGTCGGTGTTGAGGGCGTGGTACAATCTACAAAGCTTAACAATTAAAATAATGTAAATGTACATAGGCTTCGTGAAGTGTACCAGGCATATACCCATCGGTGTTGAGGGCGTGGCACAAATGTACAGGCCCCTATGTTCGTAACAGTTCAAATAATGTTAACGAACATAGGCCCTGTAAAGCGTACCAGGCATATACCCATTGGTCCATTGGCGTAGATTTTCCGGGTAGGTGGTGTTGATGGGATGGGACAATATACTCTTCTCCAATACATTGATAGTTATAATTATAATGCCAATGTACCAAGTAAGAGTTTAGTGTGCCTCCCATATAGCTACTGCTTCGTCCGTGTAGGTTTTTCTGATAGGTGGAGTTGGGCGTTGCACACTAACTACATCTGTGGCCATCGACAGTTATAAATAGACAATGTAGAAAGCCACGGATGTAGTATAGTGCACAGCGTGGTTGTGCTTGATCCATGTCTGGAGTGTTGACATGGTCCATCGTGCACCATCGGGTGCTCACAAATTATACTACACTGTGAACAGCCGAGGCCACCCAGTGTACAATAAACTGGGGTTGGCGACGTCAGGCGTAGAAAAAATAGATAAATCACAAAAAATAACTAATAAATAAATAAATAAAATAACCCCAAAAATAGCCAAACATCCAAAAACATACAAAAACCATAGTGTTCATATTTCGGAAAGTCCTTTCGACGGGGTGGGTGGCTCTGAAAAGAGCCTTTGGATATAGGAGATAAGAAGAAGTGGTAGGACGAGGAAGGAAAGCCACGGTAGATACATCTTGTCACTGATTATCACCGATTAAACATGGCGCTGGCATGACAGTCCGATGGTCGAGAGACGAAGAGGGAGGAAAAGCTGCGGTACAGACATTTTTCCTAGGGACGTTTCCAATGACTCGGTGAGGGTAGAGGACATCTTGAGGTTAAAAACCGCACAGGAAAGATACGACATTTACATTCCAACTTTTCCACCGTCTCCTATTCCGCTCACTGCAGCGGAGAACACCATTCTGAATAATTTGATGTGGAGTGTAATGACGTAGCAGTCATGATTCGTGAAGAATAAGAGATCCCTCAACCAGCCAGCTGCCACAGATACGTCTGGTTATGAAACTTAGTCGTTGTTGTCGTTGTTGGGTGGTTCTTCCAAATGTCTATATTCCACCTGCGCACGGAAAAGTCTCACACGATTCATTTCCATGAGGTACTCCAGTTCGTTCACCTCTGCTGCGTGTAACCGGAGGAGTCTTGTAAACTCTGGTAGTGATCCCATCATAACTCGCCGCTCCAAGACTTCCATGTATTTTAAACAGGCTGTTTCATACTCCTTGTAAAAGTATTCCAGTCGTTTCTTCATGAGGAAGCGCCATAACCGTAGTCCATCCGTTTCGGGGTCCCCTGTACGTACTACGATGCTGGGGCAGTCTCGTAATCGAATAGTCATCTCCGTGAGTGAATCCATAATCTTCCTCTCTCTGGCTTTTTGCCGTGAAATCAGCTCCCGCAGAAATGCAGTAGAGTGACTGTGCGTCTCTCACCAATGCTCACAGATTATATAATAGCAGCGCGGATCTAAACGAAAGCAGTGGTTTTGGAATTATCTGAGCGGTGATTGGTGAAGAAGAAAAAAAATACGAGCACGGATGTACTCGGGAGTTGTTTTTATGAAATAAATATACCGGTGCTTGTAACCTCCAGCAGCAGTAGCACGCCAAAAAAGCGCGGCGGTCAGAGAGAGCAATTTCACCATTTCTCATTGGTTTATAGCGGTCAAGTGGGCATTCTGCATTTACAAGCATTGTGTTTTTACCGTGTCTCTTTTTTGGAGGGAAACATAAGAATATAGCGTTAAATATCAACTTTTATTTAGATATAATCTTAATAATTAAAAAATAGAAGTCCTTAATATACATAATTCGTCAGCGTGGATATAAAATATGAAAGAGGGAAAGAGACAATTCGTGTTTTACACACCTAGAGAAGCACAACAGTAGATGTACGCTCTATCGGTAAGAGCTGGAGGGAGGGGAAATTCTGCTGTTCTGATTGGTCGATAGTGGGCGATGTCTGAGCAATGCTAGGAAATTTTCAATCCTTGTGTTTCACTGTAGCACAGCGGTTTGCCTTATAGTGTATTAAAAACAATGTTTCGTTCTCGTAGGGCCATACAGTACATAGGACTATGCCTGCATATAAAGAGATATCAATACTTACTTGTATGTACAGAAATATAAAAGAACAAATGCGGTGTGAAAATATCAGTATTTAGTTTTGACATATAAATTTAATAATTAGAAAGGATATATACAAAAATATATACGGAATTTGTTTTTTCTATCATGGATGTAAATGCAAGCGTTATATGCGGATGAAAACCTTGTATAATTGGCTGTATGCACATGTATATACATCCCTATCATAAAGATGAAACGGAGTTGAATGTGAGGGACTAATTATGGTTTTGTTTTACATAAAGCGGGCAAAATCACAGACATTAAGTGAAACATACATAACCCATATATATATATATATATCGTGCTTAGATTCGGAAAGCAAAGCTTTTGGGGAAATTGGTTAGCCCTTACAAGGGCTGTTGGAGATTATGGGGTAGCTTAGCTTAGCTTAGCTTTCATTCGGAACCGTAGGTTGGGTCAGGCGGGTATACTTCCCTAACGCACGTTCAGCTTTATGTAACTTTTCCAATGCGGAGCGAGCCTCTTGCACCTCTATCATTTGCTTCTCTCCGAACAACCCGCCGTCGCCTGCTAAGGCTTGCTTGTGGATTTCATCCAGTTCTTTGTACCGAGCTTCCAGTCTTTCCATCCATTTCCGCAGTGTGAAATGGAATGGTCATTCACCTTGTCTTTTCCTCTCGCTCCTTTGCACAATCGCTCCGATAAAATTCTGCATAATGATTACATGTAACTGAGTTTCCCTTTTATATGAATTGTGCGGCTTGTAAAGTTTGACAGCACGCCAATCCTTGCGGACTGAATAGAGAGCAAAATCCCATGCATCTGATTGGATGATAGGGACTATACCGTTCCAGCAGCTGTGGATTTTCAATCCCTGTGTTTTACTAACATAGCGATATCGCCTATGTGAACTGCCTATTTTAAATACACACATGTATATATATTCCGGCACACATATAAAACTTAATAATACAGACATAATGCAATCTGTTTATATATGATAGAGTATAATTACGATGTACACAACACAAAACATATGTTATTTATTTTACACATATAAAAGCCAAATAAGTAACTGTGAAAATCATGTAGTGCTTTTTTATTAGAAAGGCTCTTTCGACAGAATAGGGCGACCTTTTATTTATAAGGTCTATGGTCAGGTAGGGGTTGGTTGGTTGGTTGGTCCTTTTGTTTTCGTTGGGTTGTCAGAAATCACTAGGTATGGGTCACACGGTGGTAGAAATCTCCAGGTGATTCATAGCTATTTCTCAGTCTCCGATGTCGGAATTTTCGCCGCATAGCTAGCTGTAAAATATTTCCCCGAGTCTTCTTCTTCGGCGTTTTTATGTATTGTATTTCCTGGATCGATTTCGTTTCTTCTTGAGAGGCATGACGTCCATTCTCACCTGTGGCCTAGGTTAAACTGATAAGGTATACACTTTGTGTGTTATATTTATGCACATATGGCAAGCTATTAAATAGTAGGACTATGCCATTACGAGTTGCTTCCCTTGAAACGTAAGATTTGGCATATTTTATGATTTTAGGGTTTTTTTTGTTATGCAGGTGCAGCCCATTTCACAGACTGGAGGTCGTGTAACCGCTTCAGCATCAAAGCGGCGGGGTCAGTCTGCTGCTAGATCGGAGCGCTCCATGGGCTCCTCATTAGTCTCACCTGTCAATCAAGCGCCCTCACCTGAGGCTGTATTTAGTCCGCTGGGGTCAGATAGTGGCGTAGATGATCAGGGTGAATTTCATACCGCCTCTGTCGGTAATGTAAAGGGTCAGGTTAACCTCAATAACGGCCCTAATTCATTTCCCTTGGACCCCATCACACCTTTATATGATGAGTTACCTGCAGACCCAGCATTACGTGACATATATCAACGTCACTGGGGCGCTACCCGCCAGGAATTTCATCGCCATTGGCCTTTGCAGGATGTGTATAATTTCCGAATCAAATGACTCTATCCTTTAGCTACACACCTGGAACAGGTGTTTCTTGACCAGCCTTCAGCTTTCCGTATCAACCTAGCTTATGGTTTCATTTTACGTCGCCGAGATAGGGACCAATTGCGTTATTTCTATCCGAGTACAAATACAAGAATACTCTCAGAATGTCGGTATATTCACACCCATGGAGATATACAAACACTTACTGCTGATTTGTCAGCTATCGATCCGATCGAATCAGCCCGGCAACAGCGCCCAAATATCAAATGGCTGGTAGACAGTGTGACTACTGTTGCGTTTTATGTGCATAAACCACATGCCACACCCATCGGTGCACCAGTAGATTTACCTGCCCACGTGCGGAATAATAAAGACTTGCACATCATGGTGATTGAAGGACATGGAGCTTACGATGATAATTTGTGTTTCTTCCGTTGTTTAGCCTTTCACCTAGACAACGCTATTCCCAAATACTGTACTGTTAAAGCTAAGGGTTATTTAAAAATTTACTTGAAAGCTAGGTATGGAAGCCATGTATTTCCGAGGTGTCCCTCTCAGCGAACTCCCGTTTCTCGAGGATTTATTTAACGTAAACATATTTGTGTATGAACTGGTAGTGGTTGATAAAGATGTGTGGGCTGAGATTCTTTATCGGTCAGCCAAGCAATACGCTACTACTTTGACTCTTAATTTACACGAGAAGCATTTTAGCGTGGTGAAAGATATGAATTTATGCGCTCGTTCTTATCTGTGCAGGGTTTATCATAAAGCATTTCCCAAGGCCTAGAAATTAAAACGGCATCCACGGACTTGTGATGGTGTTATCAAAGGAGTGTATCCAGGCGGTGTGTTTAAAAGAAAAGTTTTCGAGGAGTTAGCTGAAGAAGGAATTACTGATGTCGCTGAAGAGGACAGGTATTTCCCATATATAGCTTGTTTTGATTTTGAGGCCTATCTCCAAAATTTAGATCCTTCTGCAGCTAACGGTGATGAAAACACAGAATGGACTGCCCTCCACATTCCCATGAGCGTGTCTGTCAACAGTAACGTTCCTGGATATGACAAACCGATGTGTTTTGTCTCAACGGGTGACCCGCAAGCTTTGATTGAAACTATGATGGCATATCTCACTGAGATCAGTGAAGCTAGTTTTAAGCTGTTGTGTCAACATTACCATCACGTGTTAGACAGCTTGGATGAGTGTATAGGTACAGTCGCACTCTGTGACTTTACCTGGGAACCCAGAAACAAAATCTTACACAGAAAAACTCAAGGAGCGATTTTTAACATATCTGGCCGAACTCTCTGTTTTGGGTTCTGGGAAATATGATTTTAGTTTCGTGCCTACAGGTCAGCTGAGATTTTTAGATGTGAGAAATTATTTAGCCCCGAATTATAGTTATGATAAATTGGTCAAAGCTTATGAATGTCAGGTGACCAAAGGAGAGTTTTGTTACGAATACGTGGATCGTTTAGCACGTTTACATGAGACAACTCTGCCGCTGTGTGAAGCTTTCCATAACATGTTAAAAGGGACTTTTTGCTCTGAAGAAGATTACCCTGCTTTGGAGAATGTGTGGCAATCACACGGAAGGAGGACCCTTCGTGATTTTCTGATTTGGTACAATAATCTCGACGTCATTCCCTTTCTTGAAGCTTTGGGAAAGATGTCAGCGTTTTATTAAACCATGCGTGTAGATATATTTAAAGACTGCATTAGTATTCCTGGGGTCACTTGTTTCAAAATCTCCCAACTTACTTTTCCCTTAATAGGAGAAGCAGATAAAGATCTTTATCAATGTCTGAGATCGAATATTTTCGGGGGACCAAGTATTGTATATCATCGCTATCATGAGAAGGGAGTGACTCGTATTAGAGGAGGAAAATTATGCCAGGGAATTGTTGGTTTTGACGCTAATGCGTTATACCTAGCTTGCTTAGCCTCACCTATGCCGGCTGGGCATTATATCCGCTGGCTACCCATAGAAGAAGAGAGACAAGACAGTATAAATTTTTTTCCGAAGGAGTCCGAAAAACCTCGACTACCTAAACAGTGGCTAGCCTGGCAAGCGGCTCAGCTGGGCGTCCCTATTCGTCATCGGGTGAACGATGTGGAACGGAGAATTGGCGATCGTCGGCTCGCTGTTGACGGCTTTGCTGTGGTGAACGGTCGACGCACTACTTTCCAGGTAATGTATTATGTCATGTATATGTAATATATATAAAATAATTATGCATGTATGAAAAAAAGATTGGGTAAATGTAGCGTTATAATTTATAACATGTGGAATATATATATATATATATATACATGGTATATAAACAATGTACACGCTTTATACTTATATATATATATATATGTATGCTTGTATCATTGCAGTTCCACGGATGTTACTGGCATTTCCATGGTTGTCATCTCAACTATACTTCAACAGGTGAGCTAAGCTATAACACTAGGCGTGGTCTTTCACCCGAAGAACTTCAGAACGAGACGAATGAGCACCGAGCATATTCCGAGCATCTCAACTTCCAGGTTGTGGAAACATGGGAATGTTTTTTTGTTCAGCAAAAGCAGACTCACCCTGCCCTTCAGTCATCTCTCCGACATTACTATACTCCTCCACCAGCTCATCTTACTGAAGATCAATTATTAAAATCAGTTATGGACCAGCAACTGCATGGGTTTGTGGAATGTGACATCCATATCCCCCAAGAATTATTATCAACTTTTGCTGAATGGCCGCCGATATTTAAAAACGCAAATGTCACTGTAGAAGACATCGGTCCGACTATGAAAGAATTTGCCAAGGTCAATAATATTATGACCCAGCACCGCCGTATATTAATCGCAAGTATGTGTGGGACGAAAATTCTCTTGGGTATCCCTCTGCTAAGATGGTATTTGGCTCATGGACTGGTTGTAACTCGCGTGTATCAAGCTGTGCAATACACACCTGAAACCTGCTTTCCCACCTTTGCTGATCACGTGACTCAAGCACGACGTCAAGGGGATGTAGATCCCAGCAAGGTGTTAATAGGTGAAACGATGAACCTATTAGGAAATTCGGGATATGGAAAGACAATTACTAATCAAAATCGCCATGTGAATGTGAAAGTGTGCACGCTAGAGAAAGCTCGGAAATTAGTTAATCCAGATGCATGTATTAACGTGGAGGAAATTGATGATGATACGTATGAGGTCACGTGCTGTAAGAAACGGATCTCATATAATTTACCCTTACAGATAGGGTGTATGGTATATCAGTATGCCAAACTCCGCATGCTGGAATTCTATTACGATTTCCTGGCAAACTATTTGCATTCCAATGATAATCAGCTCGTGGAGACAGATAGAGATTCAGCATACATTGCATGGTCGGACCCTAACTGGGAATCCTTGGTTAAACCTGAGCTGCGAGATGCTTACGAGGCTGAATGTGACCGCTGGTTACCTCGTAGAGATTATTATCAGCATGGCAAACGTACGCCTGGTCTGTTTAAAGTAGAATGGAGTGGAGATGGTATTATCGCTTTATGTTCCAAAACATATTACTGCTGCGCTGGGGACAGTGGGGATGGTGACAAATTTTAATGCAAAGGAGTAAACCGTCAAAGTGCTCGAAAGGATTTGTATCTCTCGGTGCTCCTGGAAGGACAAAGTGCAGCGGGAGTCAATCGTGGCATGCGTGTACGTGGACATCAAATGTGTTGTATACACAGCATAAAGACGCTTTCACGTATTTTTATGCTAAACGTAAAATTTTGGCTGATGGAGTAAGTACGACTCACGTGGATATTTTGATACATATGTAAATATATTTTAAGATTCTGAATATTTTGTAAAGAAAACATGCTATTTTGGTGAGATCTCAATTTTTGTTAATTTTTGGTTCAATGAACAAGAACAAACAACTGGAATTAAATATGTCATTTTTTTAACAACACCCATCAATGTATATACACACACACACGCACACACACACACACACACACACACACATATATATATATATATGCATTGTTCTAATCAGCAAATACAGCCTCTGTGTAACACTATGCTAACATATTCCTTGTTACAAGCATGTTTGTACAACAACAGTTAACATGGAAGAACAGATAAAAAAAGTCTCATGAATTTAATTCAATTAAGATTTATTACAATCTTCGTAAAAATGTGGATCTATTTTTTGTAATCACCAAAGAAAGGTGGGTGGATACCGAACATTCTCTCAACCCAGTCATAAACCAGTACATCATTGGTATAATCTGTGGGTGGCGAATCAAATGTTTGCGTAATACAGTTCATTGTTCGTCTTCTAGCTCGATGGAGCGCAAAATACAAACAATATTGACCGCACACAGCGGTATTTAAGCATCGTATAGGACAGTGCTTCGATTGCCAATGGTCAGTACCCGATTTAGCCACGTCTCCTTCTTACGCCAGGGTGGAAGTGCATAAGAGCCAAAATAATTTCCAGACAAGTGATGTGTGATTTCCTCACAATGTATGGATAGGGCAATCCAATGTGTACCAGGTTTCGTAAAGGAATCGGTGTTTAAAATATATATAGCAGGTCGATGTGGCATGCGCGCAGGTAAATCATTCCAATGGAGCGCACCTTGCACTTGTGTAAGGATCCCTTTGAAGACATTATAATAATTGTTGACTGTTCATGACGTCATTTGTTAGAATTATGAGATCCTGGTCGAGGGTGGGAGTTCAAAACTCGGAGCAGTCATCGTCGATTTTTTTATTGTTTAATTGGTGAAATCACACAAGACTGTGCGAGTCTTATCAATCTCAATGATATTTTGAAATTCAGCGTAGCAAATGATGGTAGTAGATTGAAGTAGAGGTTGGGAAAATCGCATTTCCAAGCGAAGATCACCCTTCTGACTGACGTTCAACTGCTGTTCGTCGTGCTGGTCAGCGGCCAAATCAAAGGCGAAAAGGGTGTACCCAGCGTGGAAATCACTACATGGGATATCGTTTCCTCCATCTATTCGAACTTTACCCGTTTCAGCGAATAAGTTCATATAAGAACGGATGTAATTATGAGCTGGGGAATTTGGGGTGAGTGGCTTGGCTGGTATATAACGTCCGTTCACGTATAGGGCCACGTAGCTTATATTAAGGGGGTTGAATGCGAAGGGATTTTCATCGTATCGTCCGTTAAATGTCGTGTTTTGTACATGAGGAGACGCTGAGGAAGAGTGCCTAAAATAGGTTTTGCTCATTCACTGTGGTATGTCCTTCAGCTACGTTGAAATACTTGGTGAATACACGCCGAATCGGGTACTTTGCTGGAACTCTCTCCAAGGCTTTCAAATGCCCTAGCAGAACACCTGGGGTTACCTTGATTTTCCGTATAAACATTCTCACTTCCTCAAGGACTGTCTTGTAATCAGCCTCCTGCGCATCGTCTCCTTCCCCATGTTGGAGCGTTGATATAATTACAAAGCTACACAAATCAAATTCACTGTTCATTGATGGGGCTCAATTTGAGTGCTGTAAAGCCATGGTAGGGCAATTAGGTGTTATGCGAAAATATCCCTGGGGAGTCTACCTGATCCCTTTCCTGCAGCCTTACTACGTTGTTTCAGGGAAACAGCGTATCACCAGCAATCCCCAGAGCCGTCCCTAGCACGGTTTTTCCCACGGTTTTGGCGATGGGCACCAGAGGCCCCTCGATACGAGCACCTAGGACATTCCCTAAACCATGACCTCGTTGTATCGGAGCATAATGAAAGACAGGAAAATTACCGCCCACAGCTTGATTGCAGGAGTACGTGATGTAAGGTTGATGCGTATCTGATATCCTATGTGAGCGATTGGAAGATCACAGGTTCGAATCATGGTGCGTCAGCGGCAAATTTTTTGGGGGAATTTGTTTTTGTCACGTGTTAAAGAAGAGGTAAACTCCGCCTCTCTCGGAAATGAATTGTTACCAACACTTTCCCGTGCTCAAATGGAACAGGTTTTCCTGTGTCATCCCTAATATCTATTTCAATGGTCGAAAAAGTCTACGGGAATATACTTAATCTGTGAAAAGGACTTGCTAACCTGATCTCCAGACGTCACACGAATAGCTACTACGCGGAGTAGTGGGGCTAATACATCCCCTACTAGCACATCCGAATATATGTAAAGGGTGGGGACCGTCTGTGTCGTCCGAGGCGAACCAAAGCAAATCTTTTCTTGCTCCCGTTATCACGGTATTCCCATCGAGTAAGCGCGGCCTAGAACTTACAGTTTGGCGTGTTTTCTTGCTGTCTCGTTATCTGCGTATTCCCATGGGTGAGACCAAACGTTTCACGTAAGCGCGGACTAAAACTTACAGTTTGGCGTGATTTAAATTCCGGTGTATATTTTTCAGAAGCTCTCTCATAGCCAAACACAATTTCACCTGCTTTAGGTCTAAGAAAAGCGCCATTGCTATTCATCAGTTGGGCGTTGTGGCCAGAGGTGATAGCTTCCGGTGTTGGGTAATAGCCTTTGGGGAATACAACTCGTTCCTTACGAACGGGATCGTCCTTGTGCACCTTAAACCACATCTCACCAACTGTGACATTAGACCACAATCGCGGGTACTGTATTTCCACCAAACCACACTCCCACTCACCTGAGAGATGAATCGGTCTAGGTAGTTGAGTTGCGTAATTAGCTAATGCATTATTTGGGAAATAGTCCATCGAATTGTTGCTCGGTAACGTCATATAAAACATGCTGTTTATCCAGCGTCTCAGAGTCCCACTAACTCTATAGCGTGGGTAACCACGTTTTTAATAGGGAGACCACCGCAGAGGTTTGGTAATTTTACGTTTGATCTTTGAATCACCACGAGATGGGGTCATGGTTGGGGTTGTGGTATACCCCCACGCCTCCTGTTGTCGTTCACATTCAGCTCCTGATTTTTTAGGCTTTGGTTTACGCTTCTTATCCTGGGAAATTGGAGATGACCCCTTTGGTTTATGAGGTGTCGACATCCCTTCTGCCTGATGTCCTAAATCTGTTGCTTCCTTCTCTTTTTCTTGTACGGCCCAGGGTGCTTGAGGGGGCACAGATGTAGCAGGTGAAGGAGAGGGTAGGGTTGTAACCCGCTTAGCCGGTGGGGGCAGCGGCGGCGGCAAAGCCGCATTGAGACTTTGCTAGTACTGATTGTGAAATGACAAGTAGCGCTGAAGGACTTGTTGGTACTGGTAAATATTATCTTCAGTCGACAATGTCAAATTCTTTAAAATTCTTTCCATATCCCCATCTAATGTGTTGAGGAGTTTGACAGTAGACGGCGCAGGGTAAGGTGAAGTGGGTCGAAGGAATCCTTCCAACTTCAACTAGGGCCATTTTCTTCATGAGACATTTTTTTTCTTAACGACGGCCGCCGCTAAACAATTTACCTAGAAAAGAGCCCGCGAGCCGAAGGACCTGAAGGAGGGGTGATATTCCACCTTTCTGTATAATGGTCCGTTTGTGGTTTAGCGGAGTGCGCTTGTTTACTAGTGCACGCAGATGTGTCTTGTGCGGACGTAATTGCACCCTCTGAGCTGGTGACAGTGGGATATTTCCATGTAAAATGTTCTTACAAACCTCACACATACAGCGAATAAATGTAAAATGTTCTTACAAACCTCACACATACAGCGAATAAATTCAGCATTAGGTCCGCGAAGAATTGCGTCCTCCACTTGCCGGTAACCCTTGACCAGAAGTTTTATCATAGGTGCAAAGTGACGTAATCGTGCTGACATGGTCAGTGTCTAATTATCTAATGACGTAGTAAGTGGTATGACGGGAGATTTCATTGCATATGCCTGTGAGACTTATTCCCCCTGAAAGTTCATATTTTCATAATTTGGGGAGGTAGACAAACTGCATGGAATAATCAGGAAAAATATGCGTACGCCAGCGGAGATGATCGGGTGTAGTTTGTTTGAAATCAACAAGCAAATGTCCGTAAGTTTCTGATGTGGCATCTTTAAAGGATTCTTGCACGTACTGAGTTTTACCTGGCGCCATTTGTTTAGCAATGGTAGTAATTTGGGAAGAGTCTCGAGGGTTTTTAAAGACAACTAAATAATGAGCGTTCAAGCCAATCGTTCAATGGTCTTTGCTTTTGTTAAACAGATTCTGCACAATGTAGATCACACTGATATTACGATTGGGGCTTCCCTTCGTAAATAGCACTGTTACAGACTCGTCTGCTTCAGCCATTAAATCATCAACAATTACTAAAGTCCGTTCCTCTGAATTAAACGCTGTCGGACAAGGTACATCTTCTTGAAATTCGACATTTCTTAAGATAGCGTACATGGGTTGCCATTCGCCGTAACAACATTTTACACTCTGTGGAGATGGAAGGATAAGTTGGCTAGCATGCTCTATAGCACGTTTGACGAAGACCGATTTCCCACTTCCGGTCGGTCCGATTATAAGGCAGGTAAATGAGTGGTTCCATCGTACATCCATGGGCTTAGTGGCAAAGTCAAGTTGAAGGAAAATGGCTGAGATTGACGCCTTTGGGACTGGTAAGATACAGAGGTGTGTTGAGATGAATTCACCTGGGCAGGTGGGCTCGTAGGGGCAGTCTTTACGATACTGTGTTGAGATTTATTCACCTGTACAGGTGCTGTAGCAGGTGGGCAGGTAGGTTTAGTGTTTACGGTACTGTGCTGAGATGAACTCACCTGTACAGGCGTTCTAGGAAGTTCAGTCTTGCGCTTAGTTTGCTCAGCAATATCGCTAGCCCAAATTCGCCTAGTAATATCTCGAATACTAGGCGCTGTGTTCGGGCCTTGGTAAGCTGGAGGTTGGGTAGGCACCGGGGAAGAAGGAGGAATCGAGACAATGTCAGTCCTCCCGAGAAATCTATGACGCCTGGTAAATACTGAGGGAAACTGCTCCGTCTTATTCCTCAGTAACTTCTCAAATAGCGTCTTGTTCAATCGCTCTTGCAGGATGCGTAACAAATATTTGTCTTCAGTCAGTTGGGATGTTAAATCAATTCCCAGTCCACCGATTAACAATCCAATATACAACAGGGCGACACCTGCAATTATAGTTGGCCCTTTATTCTCACGCAGACTTCGCACGCAGTCATCCACACACTTAGGCACCGTGAGAGGAGACTGAGCACAGGTAGAATGAAAACTACTTTTAAATACGTTTCACATCTCTCGCTGGCACCCACGAATTAAAACTAGATGGCCAGTCTCGCCATTTCACCAAGTAATATGTTTTGCCACGTTCTTTTTTGCTATCTAATACTCTCTCCACTTGATAGCACGTATCAAGTGTTGTTTTTACGGGTTGGAGTTCTGTCTCATAAAATGTCCCCGAGAGTCTTTCTCCATCCAAATCAGCTAATGTATACACCACAGGTTCCCGAGGATGCCGTGCCACAACGCGGAAAATTGCTTTTTCCAGTTAGATAGGTAAGACTTCTCAAAAGTTCTCTTGACTTTACTAATGCGAACGAGATCTCCTATTTTATACCGATAAATTCGCCGACTGCACCAGGACTTCATAGAGGTATATAATAGTGCCCGAACTTCATTGTTCATTGTCAGCTGTAACGGTAATCGGGGTTCGCTGAATGCTGCGGCGATACGCACGATTGTAACCCTGCGTTAAGCCAGGTAAAACACCCAGGTAACGTCGAGTGTTATTAGTGGTGAAATATTCATACATGCGGTCTTTAAAGGTGCGATTAAACCGCTCAATTACGGAAGCTTTCGTTTCATTAAATGTATGAAAATAAAAAATCCCATGCTTCTTTAAAAATGTCTGAAATGGCTTGTTGAGAAACTCTGTTCCCTCATCAGTTTGTAAAAATAATGGTTTTCGTCCAGACTTGAATATCCTTTTAAACGCTTCAATAAGATTCGCACCTTGTCTTGGTAGGTACGGGTACTACCCATGCGTATTTAGAAAGAATATCGATGCATGTGAGCAGGTAACGGTTGCCTTAATTATACCTGGCTAGTTTACTCATGTCAACCAAATCAGCTTGCCACTGACTGTCTATTCGGCCCACAATAACTCTATTACGAGCGTAGTGTCGCCGAGCTGGCCGATGAAGTGTTTACGCTTCCTGTTCAGCCAACCAAGTCTTTATATCATCACGTGACACAGGTAAATCATGCTGACGTGCTGCCCATAATAAAGCGTCTACTCCGCTATAAGCAGCTGGACTTTGGGGGTCATAATATAGCTGTTGTAAGACTATGCCTGCTTTCTTCTTCTTCTTTGCCCTCGTATGAAATCGAACTCTCTTCTTCCCTCCCCGGCGGTAAGTCATATTGGACAGGTGCATTTTATTTTATACCCATTTTCACTAAAAATCAACAAGTAGATGATACAGATGTAGCAAATGATACAGACAGCTAGAGACTTGTAAAGCACCCAAGGCCTGAGAGATATTGATTCAGGTTTTATAGGGGTTGTCGTGGGTTACTTGCGCTGTAAGTCCATGAGTTTCGGTATAACTTCCTGGTGATACTATTTACGAATCGGATTAGAATTCTCTAGCCGGTCACAAACGTGTTTGGTGAATAGTCGGAGAATAGTACAGCGTCCATCCTTCACCAGTTGATCTTCAAACATAGAGTCCACTACGCCCTTATATGCTTGGAGGTTGGTTACTGAATCAACAAGTTCTCGACATCCTAAAACCGGCGATTTCATCTTAAGCGTCTTGTCACATGTGTAGCCAGTGAAATAATAATGAGACATTGTAGAGCACCATACGTCTTATACTATCCTCGACCAACGTATACATATATACAGAGCCTCAATATTTAGCGATATTTATACGTACATGTACAAAAACTGTTAAAGTGAGGTTTGGCATGAGTTACCTCCCATTGACCGTCAGTCAGACCTTTTCCCGTTTCAAGGGGAGGTACTCTTCGCACCATAATCATGCTGTAAGCCGGAGGCCAGTAGACTAGGAATAACTCAAAATCAACACCAATCTTTTCTTTTTTTTTAGAGCGCGATAAGTAACACTAAACATCAATCAGATCAAGACCGATTATCAAGATAAACTGCTACATCATAAAACAAACAAACACATATTTTCAACAATTTTTTTCTCTTTTATTTTTTTTACTCGAACATTACAAACGCACTGAACAACATAACGATATTTTATAGTATTCAACCTTGAAGATACGTGCAGAAAGAATAAATCGAGAACTCGTAAACTGAAACTAGGAGTTAACAACAATAACATTTTTTTTCTCACCAAGTCCCGAAAATCCAAACGTAGAGTATGTACAGAAAAATAATATCGAGAACTTGCGAAAACTGGCACTATTACTTGACAACAACAACAACATGTCACTAAATTTCAAAATTCAATAAATTGTCCATGTAATGGCTTAGTTTTGTTGTACTCTCCGTCTCCACACGCCCATTCCGCTGATACGTATTCACTGTTGATATCGATGTATTGCCCAAATGAAACCCTTACAATTGTCGAAATTAAGCACTCTGATATTTCCTCCATGGTCCGACTTAAATTGAAATCGTTTGCGGGAAGAAGTAGGTGGTCTGTAAGCAAGTAAATAAATAAATAAATAACTATACATGTCTATAATTCAGTATAAGGTCACATGACTTTGCACCACAATTTATATAGTATACCTGGAAAACACTAGTCTGTAAAATTAATTAATCATTATATGTATAGCTCAGTGTAGAAAGAATGACCTTTCATATTTTTAAACAAAAAATGAATACTTACTTACGCTTCTGTGTCACCTTCACACTTTCGCCCTGTCAACCGTTGCAGGAACATTTTGAGGAAATCTGGATTACGCTTCTGGACATCACACCTGTCCAGATACCAGTGGATTTTATCATTGCTTCATTGATCCTCTTTAGCCGCATCTCGAAAAGCGTCGAGCACCTTAGTCTCATCCAAACGTAATGCCGCTTGCTCAACTACAATTTCACTCTCCATATCCATGTATTGTAATGCCTCGAGACAGGAATGGCGATTTTGACTAGGATGCTGCACGCGGCAACCTTCACACTGTTCCTCTTTGACTTGATTGACTAGAGGGGTCATATGCTGAATCATCACACGCCACATTAAATTATCAAGTAAGCTGCTCTCCTCATCAGTGCGAGGCATTGGTGGCTGTTGGGAGATAGGCGATGCATTAGCTCTATGGGACACTGTCGCATCTGTTTTTCCAAGTATCTCTCGAATACGCTGGCAGGCCTCGGTCAAGTGTCTACACACACCAGCTCGTAAAGTCATACCACCTTTCCTAGGATAATATTTCCCGTTCTTGCTGTATTGCATCTATTGTTTAATATTCAAATACCACCAGCGCTTCCCAGTTTGTGGATTCTTATATGCTGACAAACTGAAGAAAACGTCATCATTCAAGGGAAACAGCTGTTCTGACGGTACGCTAATTTCAGTCCCATCTTCACTCACTGGTATAGGCCCTATTATTTTTCTAGCGGTTTGTGATTGTAGGAGGCTTTCAGACTCGTCCCAGGCACTAACCGGAATGGCTATACTCCGTTCGTAAGGTCGGTTAACATGTTGAGCAAAGGTGATTTTATCATCACCAACCCGAATACGATACCCATTAGGAATAATGGGGGTTCCCCACAGACGGTGAATCCCGATAGATGGGGCTGTGATGCATGTAACGGTTTTCCCTTCGGTCCGCGCGGGCTGGTTGGCGCGCTTTCTAAAAATAGCAGAATCTGCACGAATCATATAAAAGCAACATCATTTAAGTGGGACTGAAGCATTCACTCACAAGATGGACGAGTTAATGTTGCAGTGGCGATGGGAGAATATAACAGGGTATATGAGCGATATGAGGCGAGTGTTAATATTCATGCCAAATTACTGGCGATGAGTGTATCAGAAATGGAAAGCGCACGAACCGAATTACAAAGCTGGTGGGAAACGCTGCAGCTAGGGTGTACGGCGCTGGGGAAACCATTTCCACCAAGGTCACCACCACTTGCACCACCAACGAACACCTCGCCGGGGAAGGCTGATCAGCAGAAGGGGGAACAGCAGGGTGGAGTGGGAAATTAAAAACCAACCACCCTCCCCACTTCCCAACGGTCCTTTTCAGGACCAACCATGTCTTCCCGAAAGGAACTTTCAAAAAATCTGAGCATCATATATATATATATATATGTGGGTTATGTATGTATCGTTTTAATGTCTGTGATTTGTCCGTTTTATGTAACAAAAATCAAGCCCCAGCATATCTATCTCCCTTAGTTTTTATGTGATAAGATTGTATATACATATACATAACACTAAAGTATAGATATTTTCATTGACATATTAATGTGCGTGATTTGTTCGTTTTATATAAAACAACAACAACAAAAATAAAAAAATCAGCCCTCCCGACAAGCAGCCTCCGTTAACGGGTTTTTGCTAGCAATTTTACATATATGTGCGTAAACATACAGCAAATTACATCCTTACTGGAAATAAAATCACGTACATTACAAATGTCTGTATATATTTTTTGTATTATTTTTTATTTATATGTCAACTAAAAGCTAATATTTCACACCGCATTCTTTATATTTCTGTGCACACAACAAAACCAGCGAGGATTGAAAGCTCCCAACGATAGATGGCGCTGCGACGCTTGTAACGGTTCTCTCTTCGGTCCGCGCTGGCTGGCTAGCACGGCTTTTAAAAATAACAGAATCCACACAAATCACATAAAAGCAACACCGTCAAGTGGGACTGAACCGTTCACTCGACAGAAAGAATGAGCAACGACTTCGTCAGACGATTAATGATAGAGTACGCCGTGGCGTACGAAAGATATGAGGCTGCTCTCCGTATTTATGCAGAATTAATCGCCATGGGTAAACGCCATGTGGAAGAGTGTGAGCAGGTTTTGTGGGAGCAGTGGGGCACTGTGCACTGTGTGACGGAAGGGAAGAGCCACCTCCACTATATTTGGCTAGTTGGATGACAGGGATGGAGGAAGCCTTTAAGAGGCAAGCCCCAACAACATCCCAACCAGCAGACCAGCAGCCGAACCACCCTCCCCACCAGAACCAGCAACAGATTCACCCTCACGCTAAGGAAGAGCTTACGAGAGGTTAGCTGGGCGGAACAACGGTTCTTTTCAGGACCAACCCTTCCCGAAGGAAACTTTCAAAATCTAAGCATGATATGCGAGTTATGTATGTATTGTTTCTGAAATTGCTCTCTGTGACCACCGCGCTTTTTGGCGCAATACCGAACTTTACCAGACTTCACCGGACTTTACAAGCCGCCTGGTTTGTATAAAAGCCAGCCCGCGCTAAACATTTCATATCCCCCTCTCTCACAATGGAGATGAGCGCAATTCTAAGGACGTCGGCCGAGTACGCGATGGCTTGCGTTAGATATGAGCGTGTACGCCGTGCCTGTCTGCGGGGTGATGCCACCTATCCCCAACTCGTCACTGTCCGAGGGAGGAAGAGGGCCTCTTGGCAGCGTTTCGTACAGGCAGTCATAAGACTAGATGCGCGGGCGACGCCAAGAATCATCTTTTACCCCCGGGCAGGAGGCAGTGAGTAAGCAAGCCATGGCGGAAAAGCCGATTCCAAACGACTTTTTCAAGGCGACCCATTCCACCGAAAGAACTTTCACATCTTAGCACAATATATATGGCTCATGTTTGTCTCGTATAATGTTTGTGATTTGTCGGGGTTTTTTTTTTTATGTAAAACCAAAAATCAGCCCTCCCAACATTGAACGACCCTTAACCAATTTGCTAGCGATTTTACATACATGTACATGCAGCAAATTATACCTGCTCCCATCCACATATAACCCTGGTATTTATATCCTTACTGAAAAGCAATTCAATATATTACGAATGTCTATATATTCTTTTTCCAATTATTTATATTTATATTCCAGTATTGTATACTATATTTCTGTACACACAACCCATTGATAAGCCCTATCTCTATATGCAGGCATAATCCTCCCCACTGCATGACCCTGATCACGTGGACACCGCCTGATAGGAAAAAAACACACCCTACCTTACCAAAACATATGTCGTCATTTGAGGTCATATGACGTCACCGCGGTACCTCCGGAACCTCCCAGGTTAAAAGACACGAATGAGACCTGTAAGTCACATAGTATACTACTTACGACAGTGATAAAGTGCAGTACGTGAGAATCTGTGCAATACTTACTTACAATAAATGACAAGGCAGCGGCAGACACAAATCCCAGAAAGGTGGTCTCTTCGTGGCACACTACTTTCTTATTCTGTCGTTTCTGTTCCTTCATTAGGCCGATTAATGTGTGCTGGACGGAAACGTGCAATAAAAAGATTTTTATCTCATTTTGCTTTTTACCTAATTCAGCTAGGGGACATGCAAGTTATTACTTCTTAAACGCTTACATAAACAATTAGAATAAAACCCTAACTGAGGTAAACTGACAAGAGGCTGGCAGTAACGTGTGACCATTTCCCAACTATTACACTGTCGTCGATGTTCTGACTTTAAAAACTGTTGTGTACAAGACAGGACCGGAAATATTTCTACCTGACACGCCTTCTTACCAACAAATGACGACACTTTCATAGACAGGGTAAGCGCCTATAATGGTCTTATAATACCCCAGATGGTAAATATTTGCCGTGAAATTTGTCTTTCTGACAATTATAGAAATCCATCTTCCGTCTATTAAAATGTGAATTGTCAGATTTTGAAGAAAACAGACATTCTGGCAGTACATTCTAAACCCCTATATTTTTGTAACGACGTGGTAAAGTCTGAGCACTCATGACGTGGATTGTTGACATGTTCCTGGCCAAAATTCGAGTACTTCTTTGTCCTAGGTTCTCTATCCTACCTTGACTTCTTTATTTGACTGGTGAAGACATCAACGTATTGAAGCACACTTTCATACTTTCGTGGCATAAATACTCTAATTTATTGCTTCGGACACGCTTTATTTTGCTTGTGGAAGTAGATTTATGGTAACGTATGGCAAACTGATCCTTTGTAAGTTGTGTGCGTTCTCTACCTGAAAGTGTAATCTCTCTCTACGTATAAATTCCGTCATCATGATTCCCACGGGTTTTCGTAAGCTGGACTAAAATGTCAGCCAGCTATGTGAAGTGAGTATATGATTAACTTCTATGTAAAGCGTTTAATAATGTATTTTGGGTGATCGCTTCTAATCAGAGAGATGGATGTAGATATATACCGCGGGGTTATGGACTCTATGCACATCTGTGCAAGTGGAAGGGCGGTCGTTTTGATTCAGCAAACTCATGAATCGCAACTCAACCGACATCAATAAAAGTTGCTAGGTCAGGTTTACTACTGGGAAACTCTCACCGCCTACAGAAAGAATCCAAATCCCTGTGAAACATGTCGTTTCCTGCTGTTGTCGTGTAGAGCTATTGTCTTACTTTAATACTTTAGGAGCACATTGGTTGGTTGTTGGTCTCTACATAATTGATTATTGACACCATATATACTAAAATGGTACACGGTTTTGATACTGATTTTATTCATCCGCCTAGAACATTCATTACGTCTTTTCGTGATCATTAACTGCTTCTTTTTGTATGATCTGTCCTAATTTTTATACTTATATATTTCATTAGTTCTTTGGTGGTTTGTGTAATATGTCGTTACTGGAAACTGGTCTTGGGTTTATTGACCTGGATTATTAACCATTTTGGTTGACGACTTGTATACGAATGTAGGTGTCTGCGCCGGTGCCTAGGTTCGAGAATCCAAACAAGCCTCTGGCTAATCATCCATTCCATAATCTTACACACACAGATGCTAAGGCCTGTGGGGCTCTAATTATTCACCCGGTTTTGGAACTGGGATAATGCACTCCTCCTTCCGTGAGGGCGAGAAATTAACAGTTATCCAAATATTATTCGGTTTGAGAGAGTGTCCAGTGGTTCAAAAAATAGTTCAAAAACCTTATAATAAAACTTATCAAAACTACATCCAGTGTTATGTGTCTAAAATGTTTTGGAAGAAAAGAGCAGTTTGATGTTCTATTTCTTGTTTTTAATATGTTGAAATTCAGTATTCTAAATCTCAGAAAAAGTTTTCTTGCTTACTCGCTACATTGTGTGTAGAAGTTAGAATATCATCACCATTCTTTTAAATGCTGGAGCTTTGATTCGTTCTGCCCTTAACTTTTGGAACCGTGTTTCACAACTTACGGATTGGTGGGTTGAGCGTCTTAAAATGCCACAAAGTTTGGCCAGCAAAAAGGCCTCCTGGATTTAAGGATTCACAACATACGAACCTAGTTTAAATGACATACATTAAAAGTCCTTAATGGTTTTGTGACAGTCTTTGTCTTTCGTCGTGAAAGGATTTTTTGGGATTTCCCGAGGTTTTATGAATGATTGTGATAGCTGCTGCTAAAATATTACAGTTCACCAAAATTAATAAAGGACGGTCTGCAACACTGAGAATCTTTGGAGTGGTGTCGGCTTCATAATGCGATCTAATCTGCTTTATTGAATTCCACCTGACGTAAAGAATTAGAAGTGAGATTCTTTAGGACAGTCAAAAAATGACCACTAGAAAAGCTCCGTTACCAAGTTGTAAATAGGTATCAGAACAATCTCTCAATATGAACGTTGCTATTAGCGACGTTCAATACGTAGATGGCAGAATCGTCAGTACGCTAATTATAACTAATATTTATATGCATAACAAGGTACATAACTTGAATGCCTGGGACATAACCTTCTCTAATTTTGCATAACTAGACATAAACGCTGAGACACTGGACCGATCAGCTAAACTGCCCTGCCTCTTGCAATGGTCAAGGAGTACACCTAATGACATCCAGCTTCATGAAAACACTGAATCTCGCATCTACAAGATTCGATGCATGTATAAATATGCATGAAACATGCACACGCACAAAATGCTGGTTCAAGAAAACTCTTCCTAGAGCATTTCTACCTGGCATTCATCCATGTTATATCAAGTGCAAACCTAACATCTCAAGGTAGGTTTATCGCCGGAGAATTTTTACAACACCAACGTAATATTAAATCCCCTGACCGATGTAGTCGTTGTAACCACACAAATTCTGCTCTAAGCCGACTTTGCAGGACTCACTTATCACTCACTATATTATTATCCAGTCTCTGGATGATTTCCAGGATGGACTATTTCTATTATTTTTTGTCCTATATACCAAGAAATGCCTCCAAAACGAATGGAAACTAATAAATCATTAAGTGATCATCTTTTGGTTGGGTGTATGCGATTAAGTTTACGACCTACAAAAACTCATCCTTGGGCGACGAACCGCAAAAAAAGCACTTTAATGCCAGTGCCCATCATGGATACAAATGTTTCCTAACATCGTTATTAGAAATAACTGAATCGTTCTTTCAGCGTAGACACAGGAATCTTGTACATGTGCACTGAGACAGTATGTTTTGTGAACTGAAATGTTGCACTCACATCCTGCTGTCCTTCTTCAGGCGCCACTTCCAGAAAAAAGGTATAACCATATCCAGAAGTTTGTTTCAACACGCCATAAAACATTTTATCAGATCACTCGAGGCCTCCGTGGCAGAGGTTTTTGTTGGTGGAATGTCCTCTTTGTAGCCTCCCATATAATGGAAATCCACTAAAGAGCCCGAACTTCCAGGAAACATAAATTTTGACTTATAGCGTTCTGGACCATGGGGTGTGAAAAACGTTATCAATTTTTTAAATATTTGGTTTGAATATTTGTCTGCGGTATAAGTTGACTTTTATTGCAAATGTCCAGTGCCTTCAAACCAACTTCCGTTTAAAGAACTTTGACGCGCGTAGTTTAGGTGAAAAATTGGGATGGTTGGTCCACAGACACTCGCCAGTTTACTAAAAACTGCTCAAACAGATAGGGAATCATTGGCACCTATTATGTAAAGCTAATTAAGTAAACATAACAAGGGATTAAGCAGTGACGAATGTCGCAAATACTCCATTTTTTCTGATTCTAGCACCTCGATAAACGCTCTGACATTTATATGAATACAACAGAGACCGTTAATATGAAATATGTTGTCACTGCCATTGTCATGGAAGAATGTGCAATCCAATATTCCGAACAATCATCACCCTGAAAGGTTTATACGCAAGATGAGGAGTAAAGTATAGAACAAAAAGTGGTCATTTACTAGTCTGTTGTGCAGTTCCGAACGGCAAGGAAAAATACGCAATGAGAAATAGCGCTGACCTGACTACCAATAACTGGTCCTTGGACGAAACCAGCAGAGTCATAATTGCTGTGATTTTCGGCAGCAGAACTCGGTGTTCTCAGCACTGTCTTGGTGATTCGTTTGATAGTTCTGGTAAAAGGGGGACATTCCACGGTGAAAATGTCCTTTCACTACATGGTTGTGGCCGACTTAATTGCCTTGAATTTTCTTACTCATTTTGCGGTGGAAGGGCCTTGAGCTGTACGACAAGGACGACTCTTCACTCAAAGTCTTTTTCTGTGAGTTTGCTGCCATTTGTTATATTTTACTTGTTAAATTTATAAAAAAATCAGCGGCCTTGAGAAGTTATCCCTAAGTGCTTTTAAGACTTTAGTAATACTTTTTAATTGTACAGATAAAAGTTATCTTCAGAAAAGGTGTTTAAACTCACGATGGCTTCATTTTCGTGTGGTCCTTCCGTTTAAAATAGCAGTAATGTGTACGGCTTCCAGCACCATTTTTTAAAAGCAGATTTGGTAAAAAAAATTATGGGCTTTATGGTAATTTATTCAACACTCTACACTCTTCTACTGACTTCACACATAGAACAAGACGTCAAATATTTGTGATCTTAGTTTTTAGACGTATATGCTATACAAGTTGCAATGGCTTATATGTTAACATCGTGAATTATGTTGATGTGGTCTTTTCAGGATTCTCAGCATTACACACCTTTCGTTTCAGGCGTTCTCCTGAATTCCACACATAGAGGTGCTGTGGTCTGTTCTACTTTGACCTTCCTTCTCATTGGTGTGGAGCACTACATTCCTTAGTCATCCCCTGAAATTCTTAGGATGGTGGACTCTCAAGAAAGTCTGTCTGCTGTTGGTCATCGCCTTGTTGGTCACCGTCGTGGTTTCCATACCTTACGGAATTGCCACAACCTATGGAGAGGTCTTTAATCGTAATATCACAAACACTTACTGTTTCAAAACCTGGCGTATTCAGTGGTTCAGGCATTACAACATCGTCGTACAAGTTGTCTTCTTTTTCTTACTAACCCCAGTGCTTTTCTTACTTAAAAAAAAAACGCAGAGTGTCAATCTAGGCGCCGAAACCGACATTCTTATACCAACCGTCATTTAGAATGGGCGTTCTAGATCACTAATCCGAACAAACTGTATTGTAATAGTAGGAAAACGGAAAGGAAAACACGATTCTGTTAAATACCCAGCGGATCCACTAAGAACTCTCATGTAGTCTAAAGGGCAAGGGCACAGTGATAAAACCAGAGTAGCGGCGACTGTGTGCTTAACAGACGATCAAATCCGACCTCTTCTCAGTTTTTAAGTACTGCTAATGTTAAAATGTATTCTAATGAATTACCTACAGTGAGAGACTGAGTCAGCCTAAAAGCTCTTGTATTAGCCAGTCATATGCATAACTTTAGGTTTTCAACTGTTTAAATGTATTAAGTAACAAACTGTCGGTCAGGTGGTGTTATTACATTAAATTCTGCAGATAATGTTTTGCCCTGAGAGAAGCTATCGGCGATTGTCAGCTCATGATAAGAGATGAACATCACTTCTCGTGTGCTGACATTTCTTCATATCCCGTTCTACGACAGGCATAAGATGTTTCATTGCAGCTGAAATACTGGGAGGAAAAAATAATACTGGTTTAAACACAATAATGAACTGATATATTCTGTGATATAGAGTATATGTTTTCATGCATGCTGCACAACTATGCATATTGCTCTATAAATTGTTACGTTTTCATATATGTATCCGTGTTCATATATGTATATTTTGATAATTCTTCTTAGTTATTTCATTTATTTTGTTTACCTGTTTATAGTAATACCTAAGATTACTGTAATTCTGAGCATAAATAAAGGTGTTGTGTTGTGTTGTTGTATAACAAACAGTAAGCTAACGAAAATTCTCATTCGGGCGTTTTTAATGTAAAAAACTACAGCGTAGAGAGTAACAGTGAGACCAGCGACTAAATAGGGACAACTGGCAATTGGTCGCGAGTAACCGCGAACTACTAATATGCATATATACTATATGTACAGAACCCTACACAGCATCAACGAGTGTGTGCACCCCATTCTAAAATAGAACTAATCCCACTTCCTTTGTCAAGCGTACGTCGAGATATCAGCTCTCAGATACATACGAGCCATTTTGTTCTGCCGAACTCCTTTCAGAGATCAAGCGGTAAAGTCACTCGGTCACGTTCAAGAATCATGTGATTTAGAATCATGTAAAGATTGGATATGATTTACGTCGTGTAAATAACATTCATTTCCTTCACTGAAACGTCGCTCACTTTTGTCAGCTTTCAAAAATGCTTTCCCATATTGTGTGGCGAACATCAATGCGCCAATGGCTCGTTAGTGAGTGCGGGTGCTATCATAGTCTCGTCTGTAGGAGTCCTCGTGAGAATGCGACTGTACGCACCCCTTATTACTGATACAACGACACCGAAAAGAACAAGGGCAACCAGGCCCATCACTTCCCGAGTCAGTTTGCAATTATTCTCAAAATTTGTATCACGGACAGAGCAACAGAAGACTCCCTTTGGCAAACGACTTCTAAGTATATCTAGAAAAGTTTCTGTTAAGCTCTTACCAAACTTATTTCATATCACCAAGAATCCACCATTCGGCAAATACAACTAATATGGGTCAGGTACCCGGCGATAAACAATAGGAATCAATGCGGGAAAAGTTACGATGAACTCTGCACGGCTAAACTTGCAGGGGATACTCAGTGAGTGTACTAACAAATTATTACGACTTGAATTACAAGATGTATTCTCATGCAATTATATTGCACGTGCGGCAAAGATCTTACTGATGTACATGTCAAAGGTATTTTCCTGCTCTCAGTGAAATCGTTCAGAGAAAAACGTACAGGGAAGCGTGTTTCTGGTTCGCTAGCCATGTAGGTTCGGTATAATTCGTACTGCAAAAATCCTGTTATACAGATCATCATTGATGGTATGTTGTGGATCACAATACCTGCGGAGGCTGTCGAATTGACCTTTGATTTATATTTGTGTCTGTGCTACGTTCTACCAGAAAATTCTATTAGACATCTGTTAGTATAAACGAGTTTTTAGTCTGTGATGATATGAAAGCCCGAGCTTCCGATGACCCTGATTATAACCCGGATAACAAAGATTTCTTCATACCAATTTTAGGAGATTATGTTCTAGATAGTTCGAAGAACATGTATGGGGTAGAGATGGGTAAAGGCAACAGGAACCTAAACTGACAATTTTTATCGAACTTTTTCAAAAAAACGTTTCTTCGACTTACCAATCCAAGATCTGGTGCAGATGGGCAAACGAGGGCCTACACTTGTACCACCGGAGCTGTGTTTTAGACTATGTTCTGACGACAGAGGCATTGATGGACTGTGCTCTGTGAACATAATATTCTGTCAGTTCATTGTGCCCCATATTTTGCTATCACCAAAGCTGAAAAATATGGCTTCATCTTATTTTTTGTTCCAAATGTTTATGTCAAATCTTAAATAATATTGAAATTTAATATTTCGGGTGATTACATGGAAGTTGACAAGTCTGCAATGTCCATGACATAACCAGAAAATCGAATACATGTCAAAACATGACTAGCGTACAACCCTCCTGAAGAAAACTATATACAATATCACAGGAGCTCAAGAGAGACTGTATCATTCTTCATGATCAAAAATTGGGTTATGTGCCATGAACAGACTTTAAATATATAAACAAAAAAATCAGTTCATCTAGATGGAGTCGGTGTGTTATTTTGAAATTCTGACAGTGATCGTAACACCATCACCCAAACTAAAGAAAATCGCGTAAGATTTTCTGACTCGAACTTGAAGTCACATGGTCACGTGTTCACAATAACTGCGTAGCAAGACCACGGACTTTACTGAGAGCAATTCTACCGAGTTCGAGTGATAGACTGAGGATTGCGATGAATGTCAGAATTTTAAAGTAACAGAATTCATCTAGATTTACCTTCTAGTATTTAATTAATGTACAACAACTGTATACAGCATACATAGGCCTACGTAGGCATTGTACAATACGATTACAGTTCGAGATCACTATGATACGAAGTAAGTATGGTGCGCGGTAACCTGGTACGAGGCGACTTGGGTGGTAACCTGGTTCCGCTGCTCTGGTTTTACGCTCTGTGCTGTAATCGTTTATATTAATCTTCGCCCCACGGATGGTATCCTGGCATTTTAACTTATCGATCACAGGAAACGGTTTGTTTAATTCGTTGATTCCTGCCAAAGGAATGTTCATTTCTCCACCTGTCAAAGCTTCAAACGGCGACTGTAGAATGCTATGAGGCTCTTTGTTGTTGAAAAAATGCCTACAGATCTTGCTTCCGGAGGCCTCTGTGGCTCAATCAGTTAGCGCGTTATCACAGCGCAATGACCCAGGAGCTCCCACCAAAACGGTCGCTGTGATTTCAAATCCACGTCATGCTGACTTCCTCTCCAGCCGTACATGGGAAGATCTGCCAGCAACCTGTGGGGGGGGTCTGGGGTTTCCCCCGGACTCTGCCCGTTTCTTCTCACCATAATGCTGGCAGCCGTCCCATACGTGAAATTTTTTTGAGTACGGCGTCACAGATCAAATAAATAAATAATTCTTGCTTCCAGTCGCGTTTCTCTGTACCTGAAGTACGAATAGCCTTGTTTAACGTCTTCATAAAGCGCTCTTCGTCACCATTCGTTTTTGGGAAAAGCGGCGTTATTTTGCGGTGCTTTAATCCTAGATAGGCAGCGAAGTTCGCAAAGGCTTGTCCATTTAATGGCAGTCCAATATCTGAGGTGATGGTTTCTGGTAATCCTTCTTTGGAAAATATTACATTAAGTTTTGGTATCACTGCTTTGGCTGAAGTTGTAGAGACACTTTCGACATGTGGATATCTGCTGAACTTGCCCGTGACCACAAGAAAATAATCTTCACTTGGAAAGGGACCAGAGAGGTTTATGGCAAAATTGTGGGTGTAGGCGCTTGACACAGTATACACTCTCTGACTTTATCCCCAATTAGTTTGTCGATTCCCGGAAGCCAAGCCTTTTCTCGAATCAATGATTTAGTTTGGACCACGCCTTGATGGTTAATATAGTTTACTTTCAAAGAGATTTGAAAATTACAATCCGATGTATTCGTAACATAAGGTAATTGCACATAGTTAATTCATCCTGTACATTCAATAATTGGGGCAGTTCACGATCAGTCCCTTCTCCAGTCTGACCGTCTGTTTTCAGGTTTTGCATTAAAGCATCTGGGTAAGTTTTTGACTTAACGTTTTACAATGTCATTGCTTTAGGAACAGCACTGTTACATACGCAATTCACAGGATCTTCCGCGATGTTTTCAGTTGATGGTTTTCCGTCTGGATGGACGTTCATGTAATCAGCTGGATTGGTGTCATGGCGACCCGGTCTGGACCAAATTTCGCAAAGCTTCATAAATCAATTTCTCATAGATTTTCTCGTAAATTACGTCGCCTTACAGAGTTCTATTCCCAGATAACGTCTTTTAAAGTTACCACAAAATTGTCCTACGGTGTTTTGTCTGTAGTGTATTTCACAATATCAGTCAAAGCACAGAAAGGTCGGTTTCTGTGATTTGAATATTACAGCAGCTTGTGGTCGGCCAACACACGGAATTTAGAATCATAGATATACAGATGAAAATGTTCAACTCGTCAAGCTAGTTTCTCTCTCTCGGTCTGCGAGTAACGGATCTCGACGTCGGATAGCCCACGACTTGCATAGCATTGTGTTTGAAGATAGCGATAGCACCTGGCGTCGACCAGGATTTCTGTTCCACTCTCTGGATTAAATTACTCCATGACATGCGTACTTGACATGGCAGAATTCAGGTCACTGCGTGCATTTTGCTGCAGACTGGCCCAGGGCCATTCTGGCCTTCTGGGTTAGCTTGCACAGGGGAGCTCTGATGGTGGCATAGTTGGGTATGAATCTGGACAAATACTGCCACATGCCGATACATTTCACGTCTATGACATTCTGTGGCACAGTTGGATCAGTGATTGCTTTGATCTTAATTTTTTCAGGTTTCAGTCCATGTTTTCCAGGCCTGTGTCCATAGAAATTGACTTCTGACTGGGAAAATACTTATTTAGCCTTATTAAATGTGATATTTTACCTCAGTCTCTCCATGAACTGCTTTTCTGTCGAGGACAGAGCTGTACTTTTTGCTTTATCATATGTTTCTTCTGAGTCAAGGAGGCAAGGAGGCAGTGATATGCAGTGATTCTGCCTTTTGGCAATAGGACAAAATAAATGTAAAAATCCGTTAATACTAGAAATATTAGCCATTCATAGAAAGTTAATTAAAAGAGGTAATGATATTATACTCTGTTGGATACCAAGTCATACTGGTATTCAGGGAAACAGTCGTAGACAGGGAAGCGAAAGCTGCCCTCAATAAACCCACATCTGAGATTAAAATTCCTTATACAGATTTTAAATCTGATATTCTAAAATATATTCGTCGCCTTTAGCAGGATGAATGGGACTTGAAGGTCCATGACAAACCGCATGCCATTCACCCTGTCATAGGCTATAATTCTTATACTCTTGGTATGTATCGTAAGGACCACGTAGTTTTAACAAGATGCCGTGTTGGGCATTCTCGTCTAACAGACAATTTTATCCCGGGTGGGAACAGTTCTCCCGAGTGTGTTGGGTGTGGTGCCCAATACGGCATCAAACATATCCTTGTTGATTGTGTAGACTTTGCTCATATTCGGCAAAGATTCTATACAGTCGACTCTATGTTTTACGTGTTTAACAGCGTCGCTGTGAATAAAATAAAAAAAAACAATAGTGGTTTTCGACTTTTAACTGACATTTAGTTTTTTTAACTGGTTTGATGTTCGTCTGTTTTCCTTTAAATTTTGAATGTTCATCTTATCGTGTCGAAAACTATTCAAAGCTTCCTAGTTTGAACATATTCTCCCACGATATGGCTGAGATATTGCCGATGTGGCGTTAAGCCATATCACTCATCCATTCATTCATTCATTTTCCACGACCTGTCGGAGATTGTAGTCATAACTGTGTCGATTATCTCGATCTTGCCATGAACCATTATATCGTCTAACAAGTGCCTACATCCAGGAAGGCTTTACAGCATTTCTGCAACTGCACTTCGAAAGATTTCGGAAACCCAATTGATTCCGAACAAACGCTTGTATCACGTAAGTCCAACATGAGCACTAACAGTAGTAATGTACCTACTTCTCAGATTCAGTTCTGGTCGATAGTAACGTGCTGTAAGATCCAACTTGCTGAACACAGTTGATCCCTTTTAAATCTGTAATTAGCTCGTCGATAGTCGACATTGAATGTTTTTCACGTTTGACTGCTTTTTTGATTTCGCGCATATCGACACACATGCGCACACCTAATTTCTTTTGGTACGATTACTATGGGATTTCACCATTGGGTTGGGCGGTCTACTTACTCTATAATGTCCATTTTTTCAGGTTTGTTTAACTCGCTTTCCACATCTTTCCTGACACGAAAGGGAATACGACCAGGTGGTTTCTATTTAGGATGTACACTCTGGCCGTTATATGCAACTTTATTTGCTTGGTTTTATGTTTGCCAATACCCCTGAACAGATTTCCATATTCATTGTGAATTTCATAAATGTTACATTTATTTGGATTACTTAGGAGTGTTTGTGTAAAGTGTAAATCTTCAAGTCTTTTACTGTTCGACATCCAAGAAGATTTCTTGAATTTCCATGGACAGCATGAAATGATCCCTGTGCGGATGTTTCACCATACTTAACATCAGTGGTCATGGCACCTCGCACCTCGCACTACCAAAGATTTTTTAGCACCATATGAATATATTTACACATCCTGAACCCACTGAGTGTTGTTAAGCTTGATAGCCAGTAATGTTTACTGATGCAGCAGAGTCTATTGTCATTTTTACTAGACAACCTCTGATTGTGATGTGACCGTCTGGTAATCTGTTCGAACTGACGCTTCGTGTACCTAGCACCTTACCATGCTGTATGTGACTTATCGGTCACATGACTTTCACGCCTTCACCCCAAGTTTCTTAAATTTTACAATGAGAACGCCTGTCTTGTTAGTAAATACGGACGGAGTGTTCAGAATCTCCGGGACTCCGCCTTATAATTGTGTCTAATTCTGCCTAACCCGGGGCTAGGGGCAATATGTACATCGAGTTGTGTGTGATTGCCACGTTGGATATATGAACAGTTAGAATCAAAGCGCAACTGGGATACATATTTGATTACCGACATCATGTATATTTAAATGGTACAAGATGTCGAAACTGAACAATTCGCCTAGAACATTCATTGCGTGTTTTCGTCATCACTGAAAACTTTTGACAACTTCTCTTTGCATAAATCCGTCCTAATTTTTAAATATTTTCTTTTCTCTTTGGTAGCTTGGTTTATTTGTTTCTGGAAATTAGTCTTTCGATTAATGACCCGAAACGCCCATTTTGGTTGACGGCTCACTGGTATACGAATGTCAATTTCGGCCCCTATTTTTAAAGGATTTGCTTGTTAATTGTATTTTTGCACACTGCTACAATATCAGTGAGCTATGTTGCTATCAGTGAGACTAAGCAATCAGTGAGCTATCAGTGAGACTAAGCAATCAGTGAGCTATGCTGCTATCGATGAGACTAAGCAATCTCCTAACCTACTCCTTTTCGTCACTCGTTATTAAATATGATCACATCACAGGAATTTGAGCATTTTTTTTTACCCGATTTTGCTTTAGCTATGGTCCTAAGAGCCTGTAAGTTGTTACTTGCTAAAAGAACAGTTCGCAGAAAACTATAACTTAGGCAAACTGACAAAGGACTGGATTTCACCTGATAAATGTGACTCCATCAATACACGGTCGTCGTTGCTCTGACGTTACTTTCTCTGATGTAGTCTTTTACAGATTGCCATGGTTGAATTCACGAGACCAAGAGGGTAAAAATCTGACATGTACACTAAGTTGAAAAAAATAGGACGCCATAAATGATGGCCATTATCACACGCTGAATTGAACCTTATAATGGTCCTTTACCAGACAACACAATTTTCATTGAAATCGGCTTGAAACATTCCCAGCCATCATCATTCAGCGTAATAAATCATGTGCATTCCCATAATTAGAGCTGAACGCCAAAATGATCTTGTGATCATGATAAAGTATTCAGAAAGATCGGCTTGAAAAGGGCACAAGTCAGTCTCGTTAAAGGAATTGCATAACACTGAAACAATGGTAACATAACCCGGTCAGCCTGTTTCTTTAAAACGCGTTACATGAACGTTTTCCAATTATTTTTATGTAGAGAGATTTTATATAGAGAGATGTTACAATTTGCCTTTTTGTGATTGAAATTATCTGTCTATAACTGTCAACGAAATACGACAAACTGAATAGTTTGTATTACTGAATAGTTCACGATGAAAAGGGACTTGGAAAAAGACTAGGAAATGTTGTCCGTCATTTGTTCTATCCAGTTTGGTATTGTAAAGATGATATCCTACCAGAAACTCTAAGGATCGCTTTTAAACATTGTTTCGTCACTATCATTAAGCGGATGATTATAATTGCTTTTTGCTGAGTTGCGTGATCCATGATGGTGGCTCTAGGTTATCTTACATGCCATTTCTCTGTTCGTTTTAGTAAATGGGTTACCAACGACGAAAAAGTGGTGAATTCTACACGGATTACCATAATCGAACCTTATTTTAAGGCCTGGTGTAAATGTATAAACAGTAGCCATTTACACACCTCCACACCATTTCTTAAGCAGAATTAGGTACACGAAATATGCAGGGATGTCAAACGCAGTTATTAGACTTCCCTGGTGTAGAATTACCCAAATACTATATCGTTGTCACATTTACTAAACAAGTCAGTCACATTAGCCGTAGTCTCCTAAAGGTAGTTCACAGAAGTGCCTGGGCTCAGTTTTGACATTGTAGTTTGTCTTCTTGGTTGAAGACAACCCGTTCCACTGGATTTCTGGGTTTATAGTGACCTTTGTTTCTACGTTTGGTGCCTCCGTACCAATTTCCCTTCGAAGAAGTTTTGCGCGCGGCTAATCATCAGTGAACCTGCTGGGTGAAATATGGAAATCGTTGGCCCTGAGCCAGTCGCCAGTGTAATAAAAACTGCTCAAACGAATAGGGAGTCATTCCGGCCGGTCTAAGGCTAATTAGGTAAACGTGACAAGGGATTAGACACCGATGAATATTGCAGATATGAATACTGTAAAATCAATTTTGTTTTAGTGACTTTTAGCAAACCAATAAGCACCAATGAATACACCGGGGACCACTACTGGTGTATGAAAAATTTGTTACTGTGCCAATGTTATGAAACGGAATGTGCAGTTCAGTGTTCCAAATAGCGATCGCGCTGAAAGAGTTATATGACTGATGAGCATTTAATACGAAAAGTGACCATTTAACAATCTGTTTTCCAGAACCGAACCGCAAACTCCAGAGTTTTAACACAGGAAATATACAGCAATCACAATGAGTAACAGCTCCGATCTGACTAACGATAAGTGGTCCACGGATGAAACCAGCAGAGTCATAATTACTGTGATTTTCGGCACCATCATACTTGTTGGTGTTCTTGGCAATATCCTGATAATTGCTTTGATAGTTCTGGTGAAGAAACTACATTCCACAGTGAACCTGTGCTTGGGCTGTCTGGCTGTGTCGGACTTGATCGTTCTGGTTTTCTTACCCATTGTGCCATTCCTTACGCTTTACGACAAGGACGACTCTTCACTCGGAGTCATTTTCTGTAAGTGTATTGCAATTTATCATGTTATACTTTTAAAGTCGGAAGACAACTACAGTCTGGATGAGTTTTCGAGATTGTTCTCGAAGATATTATATATAATGGAGAACTGTGATTACAAAGCTGTGACTGTACAAATCTTCCGTTTGTTAATACGTATGAAATGCTTTTGGAATTATACTGCTACAAGATAATAGTGGGAAATATATTCGAAACAGACGTACATCATTCACCATGATGCAGTCATTTATTCTCAGAGTAAGCACCAAGACTATCGACAAACAAATTACTTTGTAATAGACATTAAACTTTTATACCTCACAAATTTTTATACAGCTCACAAAGGTTTATATAGCTGTTAGTATTTTTTTATTTACTCTTAAGCATTTGCAAACTCAAGAAATTTAACTCTAAGCATTAAAATATTACATTAAGATATTAAATATGTTATGACAGAGACGAAACCAAAGGTTTAAATCGCTGTTAGTGTTGTTAATTTATTGTTAAACATTTGCAAACTCAAGAAAGTTAATTCTAAGTATAATATTAAATTAAAATACTGCATATGTTATGAAGCAGACGAAGCGAAATGTTTAAATCGCTGTTAGAATCTTTGTTAATTTACTGTTAAGCACTTAGTATTTTTATTCATTTACCATTAAGCAATTGTAAACTCAAGGAAGTTAATTCTAAATAAACATTAAATTAAAATACATAACATGTTATGACGCAGACAAGGCCAACCTACACACTTACAAGCAGTTTTGCAAATGGTTTCTTAAGTAAAATGTAGTAGGCCACGCGGTCTGAGACATTAGGGGATGCCTGAGACATATGGGAGTGCCTTATTTTCTACTTTGTAAGCAATGACAAAAGAGATATAACAAGACCTTAACTACGGTACGTTAACAAACAGTCGGATTTCATGTGACCAATTACCAGTCATCACTCTGTCGTCGCTACTGTGGTTTTCCTCTCTATGCTGTGGTGTCTAAAATTAATACCTTCATGAAGATCAAATGAAAGTGTTATAAACCTCACTGCATGCTAGTTTAGGTATTCCGTGGCTGGTCTTTTCGAATGTTTCCTCAACAGGCTTATTGCATTCTTCAAAAAACGACTCGTTTATTACCTACATCAGGAATCAGTACCTGAACATAAAAGACTACATGGCGCATCCTTGGCCAAGGGGGTTAGCATTCTAATGCAGCGTAATAACCCCGGTGACTCTTAACAATACCGTCGTTATGAGTTAAAGTCCAGTTCACGCTGACATCCTCTCTGGTCGTAAGCGGGAAGGTGTGCCAAAAACTTAACGGTTGGTCCTGGTTTTCCCCCACGGCACTGCTCGGTTTCCTCCCATCATAATGTTGGCGGCCTTCTTATAGGTAAACTATTCTTGAATACGGTGTTAAACAACAATTAAATAGATAAATGAATGAAAGACTACGATATAGGAAATAAAGCCATGTAGAGCAGCGACGACAATGTGATAGTTGGCAAATAGCCTTCTGCCAGTGTATTTTGTAGCTAGGTGAAAGTTCGATAAAGCAGACTGGATGGCATTTGAGATTTTCTTTGAGGCTGACATCACTCCAGCGAATCTCAATGCTGCAGATGATACTTGCTAAACCTAATGAACTTATATTAACAGCAGTTGATAGCACCATACCTAAGACCTCGACAAATCCAAAATCCAAAAGTTAACCCTGGTACGATAATGATTGTCGAAAAGCCATAAGGACCTGAAAAAGGCCGAGCGCAGATTCAATCTTTTTCCTGATATTAATAATCTAAACCATGTTCGTATATTTAGAGCTAAGGCTTGTCCATTAATTAAGTCCAGGAGACGATCTTCTTGGCGGAACTTTGTTTCAGGCATTACGTCAGAAACATCCATGCGTATGGTCTGGAACATGGTTCAGAAGCTTAAGGGCAAGAGCAATAAAGCCAAAATTCAGCATTTACAGGATGGTGATAGTTTATTAACTTCACCTCCTGATATAGTCCATAAAATAGCCCCCAAAATATCTGAGAAATCTTCATCTGAGAATGATTCTCCTGAATTCCAACACACTGGAAAGGAGGAAATTAAATTGCCCTTTTCTTGTAAGGCTTTCTTTTACAACACTATAATCGTCTTTTGTCAATTGAAGAGCTTAAAACTTCTCCAAAAAAGGCACACGATACTGCGTGTGGCCGGGATAATATACATTATAACCTTCTGAATCATTTACCAACTGAGCCACTTGCGACTGTCTTGAACTTACTTAATGATATTTGGATAACTGGTAATTTTCAGCTGTCATAGAGGGAGGGGTGTATTATCCCGGTCCGTAAACTGGGAAAGGATCCTACAGATCCACATCATTACCATCCCATAGCTCTTACCAGCTGCGTCTGAAAGAGAATGGAACGGATGTTTAACGATAGACTTGTTTGGTTTCTTGAAATATATTATATATATTATATTCAATGTGGTTTTCGTCATGGTAGATCTACTTTTGATCAAATTGTCCGATTTGAAACTTTTATTCGTGATGGTTTTATTAATAATGAACATGTGGTGTCGATATTTTTCCACCTCGAAAAGGCCTACAACACCACATGGAAATATGGTGTTTTAAAAGACCTTTCTGATATGGGTTTAAAGGGTCGCTTACCTCTATTTATACCTGAATTTTTATCTGATAGTAAATTTAAGGTACCAGTGGGTTCCACTCTTTCTGACTCTCATGGGCAGGAGATGGGTGTGCCCCAGGGCAGTATTCTTTCACCAACACTGTTTAGCATAAAATATAATAGCTTGGCTAAAACCTGAACATCTGGCAGAGAGGGTTCTTTATATTAGATAATTTCC
>JABBOT010000015.1:13002798-13105571 GCA_016165875.1 Acanthopleura granulata | reverse complement strand
TATATATATACATACTAAGGACTCCTTGTCGTCATATGACTGAAACATTGTAAAGTATGATTTTAAACCTCATGCACTCACTCACTCACTCAAAAACTGAAAACCATGCCAGGAGACCGATTGAAAGCCGTGAAACTCAAAGCACTTCTAATTATTCTCCTTTTTTCGGTACTTGTTATTTACAGTAAGAAGACATAGTATATACACATACCAAGGACTCTTCATCATACATGTATTTCGGAAAAGTTGTTAAGTATGACATAAAACCTAAGCATACATACTGTAGTGTTTAATGAGATTTCAGTTAAAAGAGAAAAAGTTTATTTCCTTTTATCTATTTGATTTTGTTGAAAATCTTTGTGTTTTTCATTTTGCCACAATAAAAAGAAAACATTTACTTGTGGCCCAACAACCCAGCTTACTTTACCTGATAACTGGTGAGTACTGTGGCAACTCCAACAAATGACGCATGACTCTTTTGAAAATACCCTAATTCCTCAACCCTTTTGCATATGAAAGATTAACTCTCAGTGCAATTTTGCACATTTTGATTTTGGCAACAAAACTACATTGATTGGATTGGCCAGTTTCAGGGCTTCACAAATAGTATAATTTCATCGGTCAACATGGAATAATGCCCTCACAATATGCCTGAATAAACGCCTTGCGAACAAGCAAAAAGGTGGAAGAAGTACAGTACAAGTGGTTTAAATAATAATAAAACCGAAATATTGAATCATGTATAACCTTGCGCCATTCGTTGGAGTTGAAACAGTACTCTATTTGGTGAAGCTTCTCAGTGGAAATGGAAATATTTCCTCAGTTCCTAGCCAAAGTGTGGTGGTTTACAACAGGCACCCTTTGCCCGCTTTCATGAAGCGCACTTAGTGCTAAGTAGCCCTTAGCTAAGTACCCTTACTATCTCTACAACATACGTTGTCATGGAAGTTAAGCGAATACTTAGCTGAGTGTGCTTAATGAAACTGGGGCCTGGTGTCTGCCTCAAGTATCAAACACTTACTGTCATCGTGTACAGCACATCAAAGTGAATCTGTAACTGACTGTTATGATGGCAAACTTATTTTTTAACAGACAACTAAAATGCTGCCCGGTGGCATGTCAGTCATTGGCCTCTTTGCTATTGCTCCCCCTAAAATGATGGAGGCTTCTCAAGCCAAATTGAGACAGGTGGGTGTTTTCATTCTCAACTAACAACTATATATTCGCATGAGTCGAACTGTTAACGTGCTTGATTTTCAATATGTAGCTAGTCAAGGACACGAGAGATGCTTGTTCAATTTTGACTTTGCTTAGGGTAGCTGTAGGCTCCCCTACTCTCACTGTTTACGGAGCCTCGGTGATAAGAAACAACTAAAAATGTTACTGTATGTCTTTACCGTCGGTCTTTAGTCTAATGCTCATTGTATTTGACGTGTTTTTCAGTATATTGCCAAAATTTGGTGGTTTAAACCAGGTACATCCAATTCCTCCACTCTTGAAACTAACCACGGGTGTTAAGGGAAGATTTCTGTGTGGGTTAAAACGTAATACATAAATAAAGTTATACAGTACAGGACAGAGATGACTTGTAGCGTGTCAGAAAGAAAAATAATAACGCAACCAAAATGAGAACCATAGCACACAGGTCCACGCTTGGTTTCTTTGCAGTCTCATCAGCGGCAAAGACATTTGTGCAACTAAAAAAAATCAAAGACTCGTCACATTAAAATCAAGACTACACACAAGAAAGTAAGGCGTTCTTGAAGTCACGATTTGTGCGCGGTCATAAGCAACTTGAGAATTTAATGGTGGCACTTGGCGATACCTTCCCAAAAGCTAGACATGGCTCAGGTGAAGACAGCTATGTTTTGAATGGTCCTGTCAAATGCTGGACCATGCACTGCCAGCTAGAACCTGTATCAGACTACCTATCTAAGCAGTAACACACAGGTGGATGTGGCACAGCTTGTCAGTGTATATTGACTCTCAAAAATGGCAGCTAAGACAGCAATGTGCATGAGATTGACACACATATTAAATACTCCAGGTACACATGGCAGGATGCAATGAATCAAAGAAAGAAAATAAATGAGAATTAATGCTGTAGGTAATTTTATTCAGCAAGTGACTTAATTGGGATGACAGAAGTAGAGATATTGTCCCGACAACATCAACGTCTCATCTCTGCATAAGTTTCTTGATGTATGTTATGTTTCACTCACGTCAAGATAAAATCACATTGCGTACAATTCATTTTCCAGCGAGCCCAAATTGAGCGGATATTATTAGCACAGCAGGACGCGTTTCTACGTAAACATTTATCTGAAAATAGTTGCATTTTATTGTGATTTTAGTGACAAAACCGTCAAGTTAACTCAGTCCTGTATTGTATGTCCAGGCTTAAAGAGTATAATTATGTCTGCAGCTGGTATTAATACCGATGATTTATCATTAATAGTTTCAGGAAAAATCATGTTTCTCTTATTTGTCCAAGCTGCCAATATGCAGACCATAGTCCATTAACTGATGAAATAGCCTGTTAAAATTCCAGACTTACATCTGGATGTGTGTAAAGTTCTGCATTCGACCGGCCAAGTAAAGTAACAAAATATTACTTCTAATGCTAAAACTGAAATTTTTCCTGTAGGATATCATTCTGTCTTGCAAACAAACCTCAAAACATCCTTTCAAGATCCAAAGAATTCCCACAGTTGGGCAAATGAGTAACTTTGTGATTGATAAAATTTGAAGTTTAAATACAGTTTATATGTGTATCTGCCAAAATCTGATTGTTTCTTTAGAGATCTTTATGTTTTTTGCTACCTTTAAAACTGTACTGCTTTCATCTACATGTGCTTGTGAGTTATGTGGTCTTTGAGTGCAAAGTGAAATACTAGTCAAATAAATTAAATTAATTGTTCTATTCCTAGTTGCTGTATGCTGTCCACCGGGCTGTAGACAAGGGCAGAATACTCCAAAATAAAGGTCAAAACATGATGGACAGAATACTTGTACAAATATGTTCTCAGACTAGGAAGTATCCTTTTCCACAGTGATTTTGTGTTAGGAAGTAGAAATGTTAAATATGCTGCTTAATTAAACAGTATCCCTTTCCGAAGTGATTTTATGTATTAAATAGGTAGAGGCAATAAGTATGCTGCCAGAATGGAAAATATCATTTTCCATCATGTTCACAGTAATTTGTATCACTGTATTTCTGGATTTTAATCATATTTATATTTTTAATATGTACATGAATATTATCACAATTCAAGTTAAATGCATATGTTTGGATATGAACAACAAATTTACATTCAGATTGTTGTATTAGACATGCAGCACATCCTGATTTAGAACATTGTTATAGAACGACGATAAATACCGCAAACTGGTCCCAAATGATCACTGTACAAAAATATTTTCAAATACCATTTTCTCCAGAAAAGAAAAATCAAACAAAATTTCAAAGGTCATATTTGCAAATAAGTTTGAAGCTGATTGAACTCTTTTTGGCAACATTTTTATATTTTCTTCTCCTTTAACAAAAATACTGTTTTTATGCAATGCATACCTACATGTACAGTACTTTTCTTGGTTAGAATTCAGGATTTATTTGTACTCTAAAACAACCCTGATAATTAGAATATGGTCGGCGTGACTTCTCAGGGTGAAATTCTTTTTTGGCTCTGATAAACAGAATTTGTCAAAAACTGCTGGACCCTATGTTGTGTCCATCCTATGTTGTCGAGAGCCCTTTTTGTGACAAGTGCCATTTCCTAGGTGTTTTCAAGATGCAAGCCATTGCGCTCAGTACAGGGGTCAGGACAGATACATCTTTATATATGAGTGAAGACATGTATTGTCAGATGGTAGGGTTAGAAAGGAGGTTTACAGTGTACCTTGCTGATTGCTGTTGGTATTAAAAATATCACTTGAAAAATGTACACGTAGTTATTGGCTGACCATCAGAAGACCAAGTGCTTTGTGTTAACTTCTTGAAGTTTTAATTCACTGTTCTGTTGCGATCACTTTCAGTTCAAGCCCAGTTCACGCTGGCTTCCTCTGAGGTTGTACGTGAGAAGGTCTTCCAGCAACATGTGGATGGTCGTGGGTTTACCCCGGACTCTGCCCAGTTTCCTCCCACCATAGCACTGGCCACTGTGGTATAAGTGAAATATTCTTGAGTATGGCATAAAACACCAATCAAATAAATATACCAGTGAAGGCTGTTATTGTCAGATGGTATGGTTAAAAAGGAGGTTTACATTGTACATTGCTGTTGGTAAATATCATTTGGAAAATGTACACATAGTAACTGACTGATCATCAGATGATCAAGTGCTTTGTATTTACTGTTGTTACATGTATGCCATACTCATTGTCTTATCCCTTCTGCTATCATCTTAATACTTTCAATCAGTTAGCATTGTATTGTTCTGTGATTGCACATGTTCTCTTGTATAGTTCACTGGTCTGTTTTGACAATCAATGGTCTTTTTTGTCGGCCACTGTTCTGTTGATTCATGGAAGGTACGGGGGTGTAATTGTGCTTATTGCCAAGACCATCACTTTACATTGTCAGTTGAATTGGCCTTAACATTGAACCAGATTAACATGCCGTACCCTAGATGTTAATTATCACTTGGTAAGTTCATTTGTCCCATCTTTTACATAGTACTGTGCCTACTTGTACATGTACATGCTCTTTGAAGATTCAGTTTCCGGCACCCAAATAGAGTAGAGTTATGCATGTATTTCTGTTTATTAAAATTGAGTTTTCAACCACCAAATTCATTTTCAAACTCAATTTCATAAATACATGTACATGTGTGAATCTGAGGATATGGGAGGTGTACAAGTAGAATCCATATTTTGACTTGTCTGAGCTATATTGCAGAGTGCCTATAGGGCAGCCGAGTGGAAGTACCAGGCAATACTGGACCGCTTTATTCGTCTGGAGACACGAGTGGCAATCAATCTGTCCCTGCCTGTACCTCTGGACACAGCCAAACAGAACCTCAGTAAGCAAATCAAAGTGAGTAGTGTTTGTGAGAGTGGCTACCAGTCACTTCTTGTTGTTTGTTTAGAAAATGTACAAGATCTCTAATAAGTGATCTTGTAGTATCAAAATTTTTTTTTTAATAATAAAGCAAGACTGAAAAAGTTTCATTTGTTCCTAGCATCTTGTGGGGGAAAGAGATTTTGGACTCAAGTTTAATAAATTTGATACCAAAGGGTTACAAGTTGGAGTTTCTTTTTTCCCATAAATGCAAATTGCAAATAAAAAAGTACAAAAGTAGGCCTCAAATCAGGAAGATTTATTTCTGTTCATACAAGCACATGTAGAGATACAGAGTCATTTAAGGATGTGAAGTCAGTAATTTCACCTCAGGCTGAAGCACAAGATATGTGCACAGGATAAAATGTATGCCATACCAGTGTGTTCAACTTTAGAAGTGCCTTTACTGACACAAGCTTGTAGAATTAAGTAAAGCAAAGTAATTCGCCAAGATTGTAACTTTTAATTGGCTGATTTTTATCAATGAACTACCAGGGACCAGTCAAGAAGTTGTTGACAAAAGAGTGTGTGCAATATATATTCCAGCCATGTATGCCATGGTTTGGATCACATGTGGGTAAAGGATGATATGCTACTGGAAAAATGCTAGTTTTGAGATGAAAAGTAATATTTTATGATCATTATGTGGCTCAAAGTCTGCATTTTTTGTGGGAGTGGGGGTGAATACGTAATATTTCATCATGTTTGGTACATAAAGCCATGAGTTCCGTTGTTCTCAGACCTCTTTGACACCGTACTGTAACAACATTTGGGACTCGCTGGCGACAGTGAACAAGCAGATGCGTAACCTGGACCAGACACTCGAGTTCACAGACAGCAAGAAAGGACGGCTGACAAAAGGCTCCAGCACTCACCATAAATACATAGTGGACCTCTTCCTGTCTGCAGTAAGCTCAGCACTTGTTTCCCTTCAACGGTTTTTATGTGGTTCTACTTATTGTGTGGTAGCCCTGTATAATTGACAGGTCAACAGTATGCATTTAAACTCGTCTACTCTGACAGAAAATTACGCTCACATGATAAATTTTGTTATTGGTGCCCCTGCACTAATATATCAGTGCCAGTTTTTGCCTATACAAACGAGTGGGTACAATTTCATGACTCACTCATGGCTTCCCACTCATATTTGAATTTGGAATCCTCAGAAGAGAATTAATCCTGACCATATATGTACTGATGTTGTTGTACTTTTTGTCACAGTCATATTTATTTATGCCCTTCTCCACCTGCCTTTGTAAATAAATATGTTGATTGGGGAATATTTCTGGTATAGCTATTGTTGCAGATACTTTCTTGAAGGTCCAGTAACCGATGTAAACAAACTATTAAATCTGTTGTATTTATGAAAATTGTCTATTTCTCATCTTTGATTCTTGTTCAAAATATTATATTAAACTATAATAGAACTTTATGTAGCTGTCTTCCTCTCAGGCAGTACATGGGAAGGTGTGCCAGCAACCAGCGGATGGTCATTGCTTTCCCCTGTCTTCCTCCCACCATGATGCTGACCACTGTCATATAAGTGAAATATTCTTGAGTACAGCGTAAAGACCAATCCAATAAATAAATTATATTAATGGCACTTTGACATGACTGGCAGAGACATCTACATGTTAAAATGGAAAGTATGTCTTCTAGATGCTACATTGTTTGAATCTACATTGTTTGATGCTGGAAGCTACATTGTTTGATGCCAGAAGCTACAGTGTTTGATGATCTTGCTGTACAAGTCCCACACATCTATATTGGAGGGAGCTGTGTGTGTTACAGACCAGCGATAAAGGGACCACCAGTGGACCAGTGTTGTCAGAGTGCGGGGCAAGAATGCAGATCTCAGGGGCTATCTCGGGTCGAGCCTTTGTCCACAACAAGGCGACGGTCAAGGAAGGAATAGAGGTCAGTGTCTGTGTTACATACCAGTATACTAGTGTAATGACATACAACACATTGCTGGCTGGCCGGCCATCTATAATTGACTGAATTGAACAAACATGATGCCTGGCTTCATTCTCAAACTGGGAGATGTAACTTCAGTGAGTATAAAGGTGCTGGACTCCTAACCAGCAGACGTATGAGGTGCTGAATTAACCCTGGCCTTTGACAGCGAATTTGTACATGTAATTATAGGTTCCTTCACTGTCACGGTTCATAGCGATCTCGCGATAGTAAGAGATTGAAGGCGCTTGTAGGGCTGACTTACTTTATTGTGGCTCAGTTTTCTAGCGCGCAAGCGAAGCACAATAACCCAGGAGCCTCATACCAATGCGGTCACTGTGAGTTCAAGTCCAGCTCATGTTGTCTCCCTCTCCTGCCGTATGTGGGAAGGTCTGCCAGCAACCAGCGGATGGCTATGGGTTTCACCTGGGCTCTGCTTGGTTTCATCCCACCATAATGCTGGCTGCCATCGTATAAGTGAAATATTCTTGAGTACGGCGTAAAACACCAATCAAGTAAATAAATTTCTTTCATTGAAGACCACCTGTCTTTCGCTGACATGCTGTGCAAGTCCGTGCATAACATCTGTCAGAACATTTGTCAGTAACTTTCTAAAGGTAGGTGGGGTTTTCCTCCGAGCACTCTAGTTTCCTTGACACATACCCATCAATAAAAGATTCTTGTTTACAGCTTTTGATCAATCAGTCTATAAACTGGTTCATTGCTATGTACATCTGAGCAGTGCGACTTACAAAGGGAGGAAAATATGATCGCAGTTAAAGACAGATTGTCTACAAAGTAAGAGAGTGCCTAGAAACTCAGATCTGTTTGGTTTATCTGCTCCAGGCTATCAAGCAGGATGTGATAAGAAGTTTGTCCTCTCGCTGCCAACTTTTGTGTGAAGATATTAACGTTATTGAAGAGGATAGAGGTGAGGACTTGTCTGTATTTTCTTTATACTCTTTGTTATCATCCAGTTCTCATGTCATACCACTTTGTTTGATCAGTTTTGACAACATTTATTCACTGTATATGGGCAAATCGGTACAAATATTTAAAAGTATAAGTAATGTAACATATATACTGTCATTACTGTGGCGCCTGAGACATTTTATTTTTATGAACATTGTAGACATTGTTGAAATTTTGTTTCCTTCTCGAAAAAAGAGGGGAGTGGGCAAAATTGTTGTAAAATGACAAAAAATTGTGAAATGGGTTTAAGATATCACTTGCAGTATTTAACGAAACATTAGGCCTAAAGTTTTAGTCAGACATTGTACTTGAATGTATCTTGCAAACATCTTAATTTTTGCCAATAAAGAGTCAATCACTGGAAGTTTTTTGTACCATGTAATGATGTTCAGATATATTTTAAATGTTTTTAACCTAATCAGCTGATTTATCGGGCAGGTTTGAAAGACTCTTTATTCAGACAATCTTTGATCCATAATGCCTTTGTTGGCTTCTTGGCCTTAAACAGAAAAGTCCTTTACCAATGAAGTGACATTCTTGAATCCGGCTCTTAAGGCTCTTGTAATTGGTGCTGGTTTTTGCTACACTAAACCCAGTTTCATAGACATACACTCATTGCCTACATATAGGTGAGGGCCACTGTGGCCTAGGGGGTTAGCGCACCATTGACATGATGACCCAGGAGCCTTTCATTTGCGGATGGTCATGGGTTTTGCTCAGGCTCTGCTGGCTGCTGTCGTATAAGTGAAATATTCTTGAGTGTGGCATTAAACACCAATCAAACGAATAAATACAATACATAGATTAAATTTTCCCGAGAATAGCGTTAATCTGGAAAAAAGAAATAAATAAATTTAACCCTTAAATAGGATGAATTTTGACCTTTATAGCTTTGATGAACTTTGATGCTTTCTGTAGCTTGCCTGTGGTGTTCATTTCACATGATGTGTTTTCTCTTGACCTTTAGAATCAGGGACTGATTCCTCAAAGCCAATTCCGACCTTAAGATTAAAGACAAAATTTAATATAGAATTTTAAACCTTATTATGGTTCAGCCCCCTAAAAATAAAATTTTAACCACCTCATAAATCTTTCCTGAAGAGAAATGTCAAATTTTCAACTTACAGCACCAAACAATAAGAATTTGAGACATCTCCTTTAAATTAGAAATGTCTTTGAAATGGACACCATTCCTCTAGGAGCTGAACTGCGCATGCATGACATGCAGGCTTGCTACATGTATGTCCAGTCAGTCGCTAACCCATAGTCTTTGAGAATGTCTTCATTTGTGAGGAGAAGGGCAATGTAGCATTGTAAAGTGGACAATTCATAACCGTAAGGCAAGCAAGGTTCTTTCCCATCCATGGACAGGGAATTTATGGACTCTGCGGTCCCTGCATGTAGGTCCTACATGTATGTGAAAATATGTCATCAAGTTTTGCTTTTGTTGAAGACCATTCTGTTTGTGACAGGTGGGAAAGCTGGTTGATAACTTGCCAAAGGTTCCTGGTTTACTCCAGATTCCTCCACACTCCACTGTAAAGTGCTATTGAATAATCGAAAACTGTAGGAGTGTGGCATTAAACAACAATTTAATAAATCAATAAACTAATTATTTTCTGTGTCTATTTCTCTGGTGTATTACAGTAGCAAACCTCCATGAACTGTACGACACACCAAAGCGGGTGTTCGCCCACTTGCCTGGCTTTCCGATCACGTTTTGTGACTATGCCTTCAAAGACGAGACCAACAGGGACATTATGGAGCGGTATTCTGAACTCCTGGACATTCGTCTGCAGGAAGAAAATCTTGAGCTGGAAGCTGAGTCGTTCTTAGGTATACAAAGCGACTGGTCAAAGTTTGTCCTTGTTGTTGTAGGTTATTGGAAACACTGTAATCATGGACACTAAAAGTGAACTGTCAAGGCTATTAGTTTTTTAAGAAAAATGATTAACATTTGTCCAGTGTAATGTGCATTGTCTGTTATAAATTATATCTTAGAAATTCTGTGATGTGCACCATGTAGTAGAAATTATCTCTCAGAAGTTCTGTTATGTGCACCATATTGTAGAAATCATAAATGTATCTCAGAAATTCTGTGATGTTCATCATCTGGTAGAAATCATCTCTCAGAAATTCTATGATGTGCACCATGTGGTAAAAATCATATCTCAGAAGTTCTGTTATGTGCACCATATCGTAGAAATCACACATGTATCTCAGAAATTCTGTGATGTGTATCATCTGGTAGAAGTCATAAATGTATCTCAGAAATTCTGTGATGTGCACCATGTGGTAGAAATCATACATGTATCTCAGAAATTCTGTGATGTGCATCAGCTGGTAGAAATCCTGCTGTATCACAGATATTCTGTCAATACACTTTCTCTGTCACAATGTTGAAAATTGTATGGTACACCATGATATCATTGCATCATTTGTTGTCCACACCTGTTTTAGATGATGAAGATCGTGATGACATGTTGAAGGCAGAAGATCCTGTGCCATGTGAGGGGCAAACTTCTGCCCCTTCTCCTGACACGGACGATGTATCCAACTCCTCATCTGCAGGGAGCGTGTCTGAATCACGTGCCAGTCTCAGAGCTGTTGGTGAGTTGTCATACAGTGTGCACAGTCAGATCACCGTTGTCATTGGGACACACAGGCTGTGGGCTGAAAATCAGCCTTTGGCAGGGAATTTGTAGACTCCCATACTGTTGCTGCCTGTGAGTTGTTAGTGACAGTAAGTGGCCAGTCACTCTTGTGTGACTGTTTTGTGCAGTCTGACATTCATTGAAGGTCACTTCTCTTCCACTAATGCAATGTGCAAGTCATACATTTGTATGGGGCAAAGTTCGTCATCAGCTTGCTTAGGGCAAGGGGTTTATCCTGGGTACAATGGCCTCTTCACCCTGTGACAGCCAATTCTTGAGTGAGGAATTAAACAACGATCAGATAAATAAATAAATAAACAAGTCATAACTGTGAATAAGCCTTTTACACTTTTAGATGAACCTCAAGACACTTTTAAATGTTGAATGTTTCGAAGTTTTAAAAACTATACCCTAATTCTTGTAATTTTTGGGACACCTGATCTGCCCATATTAGCTAACATACATGTAAATCTCGCAGGGAGTTTCGTTTCTCTCCCATGGTTAGGCCATTGAATGACCAACATATGGATATGTTTACTTTTTCAAAAATGTGCGATAGTACTGTCATATAATGCTTTCAGCAGGGCTAAAATCTGTCCCAATAATTAGAAGAATTTGGAGGGGGGGGAGGGGGCCTCCATGGCCATGGGCGCTAGTGTGCCACAGCAGCGTAATGAGCCAGGTGTCTCACTGGCTTCCTCTCTGGCAGTATGTGGGAAGGCCTGCCAGCGACCTGCAGATGGTCGTGGGTTTCCCCGGAGCACTGCATGGTTTCCTCCCACCATATTGTTGGCTGCCGTCGTATAAGGGAAATATTCTTCAGTACGGCGTAAAACATAAATTAAATAAATAAATAAATCAGTAGAAGAGTTAGGGTGTATAATACCTATGCCCCCAGAATGGATAGGTCAACAACATCCAATGTCTCACCACCCAATTTCTACTTCCAATAGGTCAGTATTGTTCACAGAGCTGAACAGATGCCTAGGTTATGGACATGCTCATCATTGCTTAATTCCATGTATATTATTAAGATGATGATAAAGCTTTAATACTGCAATTCTTCAACCTTTTCGCATCTTTGCAAGGTGTTTATTGAAGTATATTCATTTTTCTGTGTTATCTGAAAATATTATACTTTTTGTGCAGCCCTGAAATTGACCAATCCAACCAATATAGTTTTGTGTCCAAAGTCAAATTAAAGCTGCATAAATTGCACAGAAAATTCTTTTTTATATGCGAAATGTTGAGGAATTAGGGTACATGAGAAAGGTAAGGTTGAAATCACTGTACATGTACATGTTTGATTATTGGACTATCCTTCGAGTCAAAGTGGTCGAGTCCAGCGCATTGCATTGGCTGAGTGGTAGTAAATGGCCTTGTAAGCAGCAGACCAGTGTCCAGTCTAAGTTTAGTCACACGTGTACTTAAGATCTTTATACTTGTGCTTCCCTTGTAAGGTAAACTGCTGGTTAGCCAAGTAAGTCTAGTGCTACTGGTTGGGCTGTCTTATCTGTGGCATTTAGTGAGGCAGCAGTAGAAATTTCATGTATATTAGAAGGAGACACGTTAATAGTGAACTTACCAAAATGATGTTGAAATAACAGCAAACCCCAAGCAAACCAGCAAAGTTATAGTGGTTGACGTAGCAAATTAGATATCCATAGCATTGGAAGAAATACTGCACTGTGTCATTCTTTTTGGATAATTTTCAATATTTTGTGTAGGTACACATACAAATGTGCTGATTTGCCCTTGCATGCAGTAAAGTGATGACTTCAAGGCACAAAGGTACATCTCTAGGATGTTGTCATGTCAGAACTTCGAACCTCTAGGATTGCAATTGTTGTTTAATGAATTGTTTTACTTCTGTTTACAGGTGTCGTGGCAAGTGGGGCTTTGGCAGCTGTGATTGCTGGAATATCATATCTGTACCTAGGAACAGAAAGCTAGGAAGCCATTGGCCATAGAGAGAATGATTTTAACTGGTTGAAGTGATCTGGTTAAGAAAAACATGAGTTTATCTGTAAATACCGAGTAATTTAAGCTCATCCTGTTATATTGTGGTTCTTGTAACCAGGCCAGGTGTTTTGGTCATGAAAAAGATTTTCTTGAAATCATTCCTACATTTTACAGTGTTCACCGGCTTTCTTGTCACTTTGCAATTTAATACTGCCTTGATGTTGTATACTGATTACTGAATAGTTCTCATTCTGACAAAACCACAAGTTTCATCAGCATTCATTCGTGCATTGAGAAGCATCAGCACTTTTTCCTTGGATCTTGTTTATATGTATATATAAATATAAATGCCATATCAAATTGCTGAATAAAGCTTATAAATCTCTCTCAAAGAAATGGGACTTCGTTCTGATTTTTGGGGTTGTGGACTGCATGATCACTGTTCAGATGGATTTGTAAGCTTGGTCAGTGTTCAGATGGATTCGTAAGCTTGGTCAGAGTTCAGATGGATTCGTAAGCCTGGTCAGAGTTCAGATGGATTCGTAAGCCTGGTCAGAGTTCAGATGGATTTGTAAGCTTGGTCAGAGTTCAGATGGATTCGTAAGCCTGGTCAGAGTTCAGATGAATTCGTAAGCTTGGTCAGAGTTCAGATGGATTCGTAAGCCTGGTCAGAGTTCAGATGGATTCGTAAGCTTGGTCAGAGTTCAGATGGATTCGTAAGCCTGATCAGAGTTCAGATGCAACCATCAGCTTTTTTCGTGTTGGCAAATGTTCAGTGTGAACCATGAGCTTTGGCCAGTGTTCAGTGTGAACCATGAGCTTTGGTCAGTGTTCAATGTGAATCATGAGCTTTGGCCATTATTCATTATGAACCATGAGCTTTGGTCAACGTTCAGTGTGAACCATGAGCTTTGGCCAGTGTTCAGTGTGAACCATGAGCTTTGGTCAATGTTCAGTGTGAACCATGAATTTTGATCAGTGTTCAGTGCAAATGATGAGCTTTGGTCAGTGTTCAATATGAACCATGAGCTTTGGTCAGTGTTCAGTGCGAACCATGAGCTTTAGCCAGTGTTCAGTGCGAACCATGAGCTTTGGCCAGTGTTCAGTGTGAACCATGAGCTTTGGTCAGTGTTCAGTGTGAACCATGAGCTTTGGTCAGTGTTCACTGTGAACCATGAGCTTTGGTCAGTGTTCAGTGCGAACTATGAGCTTTGGTCAGTGTTCAGTGCGAACGATGAGCTATGGTCAATGTTCAAGTGGAACCACAAGTTTTGATCAGTGTTCTGGTGGAACCATCGGCTTTTGTTCGGTGTGGAAACAGGGTGATAAGCTTCGAACAGTGTACAAATACTTCAGAACCACTGACTTGTTCAGTGTTCAGGTGGAACTCTAAAAAACAAATAATTTAATTACAATAAAGAATTGATGGCCACATGGTGGTATCCTAAAAGGTGTACTAAAGTATAAATGTGGAGGTGTAGATATTCTTACAAGAAGAGGGCAGAAATAATCCAATTACACACTACCGATGTCCAAGTATGCCCTGTTACCTCGTGACATATATATATATATATATGTTCGGTATATATAGTCAACATTTTCAAATCAGTTTTGACACCACAGGTAGTTAAACCGGAAATAAATAACCATTATTACCCACTATAAAATAAAATCTGATATATTTAATTAACTAGAAACATAGTTAATGACAATTTCAGCCATTTACTGTGTGGGGAATTACACATTCTCGCTTCTGTATAGTCCTATAATGAATCAAAGTTACGTAGAGTAGCATATTACGGAGAATATACGATGAACAAACAGTATTTAGCGACATACAGGTATTTTATAATTGGGTCGACGCCTGAAACAACCGACATGAGTTTATTAAACGGAAATGTTTTACAACCCCTCCACTATGTGAACTGATCATTGCTGATTGAGGAACATATATTTTAAAAGCCTGGTAGAGTTTAGAAATGGATCTCTGTTGGAGGTTGTATACAACGCCTTCTCTTATTCATTAAGCGACATTGAAGGTTTTGATAAGGCTGTGATTACTTTTCGGGGTCCACGTAGATCTTGTATCTATAACATTCTTCCCAGTTGAGCTCTCAGGTAGAGATCAGGACCCACTTGCACGGTGCCTTCGTAACGCTACGAGCAAGTAACTGTCATGGCAACCAGAACCCACTTGCACGAAACCCTGTTAATGTTACGAGCACGTAGCTACCACCGCGACGTGACGTCTGCGGTGCTGGTTGCCATGGCAGTTACGTTATTGTAAGAGGGCTTCGTGCAAGTGGGCACAGCACTGTAGACATTACGTCTCTGTGGTAGCTACGTGCTAGTGACGTCCAGAAGGCTTCGAGGGATTCACTAACCTGGAACGAGGGCTAATAACAGGTATACAACATGAAAAATTCTCAAAACACATTAATCTACCACATCAAAAGAGCCCATTGCGTACATATTTGGTCAGTATTTCCAATTTTGAATTGATTTGATTTTTATTCACCAGGATACACGGCAAATATACAAAACACACATAGTTCAGACTTCGCTAGCCTACAAAGAATAAAATATTGCTCTGGCTGGATGAAGACCTTCTGGGGCATGTGCTACCCCATAATATAACGTAGTGCATTTCTCAGTTTCAGTTACACACACACACACACACACACACACAAAAAAACAAAAAAACCCCCCAAAAAACCCATACACTCTCGTTTGTCTAACTTCTTGTTGGAAAACTCATGAGTAACAGTGCATCCTATGTGTATGACCCGTAACCTGATGAGTAACAGTGCATCCTATGTGTATGACCCGTAAACTGATGAGTAACAGTGCATCCTATGTGTATGACCCGTGAACTGATGAGTAACAGTGCATCCTATGTGTATGACCCGTAACCTGATGAGTAACATTGCATCCATGTGTATGACCCGTGAACTGATGAGTAACAGTGCATCCATGTGTATGATTGTTCATGGTTTTCTGTTTAATTCGAGATATACATAAAGATATGGAAAAGATGGTTTATATATCGTATGCCAAACTTTTCCACTGTGGAGGATCTTTAATCTCAGGTGAATGTGGAGAAAGGTTTGATGCAACACATGAGTGATAGAAGTTGACTGATAGTTATGACTATGATAACGACGAATAATAGACAAGGGAGTAAACAAATGACAAAGATTTTGGACATTGCAGTCTGGGAGTGAACAAATTTATGAACTAGTTGTAGAATAAGGTAATCGTTAAAGTGAAAGACAGCTCATGTTCTAAGTTATGTTTGCCAACAAGATTGGACAATGTTATGTTTATTTGGGTAAAGTATTTTTCTAACAGCTGCTACGACAGCGGAAACTTACAACTCACCGTGTTCCGTCGCCTAGCATGAAACGCAGCCATTCTGACTGGGCTGTGATGTCTTTGTTCCAAGCGAGGAGAATTCTTGCCACCTCAGAATTTAGTAAGCTGCTGGGTTTGTGTTTGTAACTTTAGTATATATGCCCATTTATAACATGAAATGATGAAGATACTTACTCCTGTCACAACACAATGGTCTGGAAATACTCCTCAGTGTTGTTCATCAATGTACGTGTTATAATTAAAACATATAACCATAACGATATTCCTATGTTATTACATGTTGCATTTACCGACATCTCAGAGCATTTACGTAACAGCTTATAGACAGTTGATATTTCCTACCTCTCTGATTGGTCAATCAGCTTAAAAGAATGGGCACCTTCAGATCCCCAGTCAGCAGCACAATACTCCACACTTAAAACGAAGATTAATTCAGCAACGAATTCATACAATTTCAAACGGTTTTTTTCAACATTCAAGAGAGAATTTTATAATCTTTTTAATGAACAGTAGCCTACCTCAGTCATGAGCTGTCTTTTACTTTAATTTCTGCTGTTGTAAGGAGATTAAGCTGAGAAAACGATGGCTCTGTGTGCTCTGGCCCACCGGAATTTGAAAATATATAATAATTATATTATTTTCTTGTGTAAAAAATTAGCTGTTGAAGTTGGCTTCTATTAGTGTTCCCTTATAGCACATTTCTGTATGTCAAATAGGGGAGGACGACCGGGTAACTTTTACGCCAGTTATTTTTTTGTTTGTAATGCTTACTTGTTTTTACAGTGACTCATATATTTGATTTTTATAATATTGAGTGACAATTTATTGCGTGGAAACAGAGTTTACCAAGTTCGTGGCACATAAGACGAATAAGGTTTAATGGATCTCTATCCCTTAAAACGACACAAATAATATAACGTGCAGTAAGTTTGATACATTTCCTATATCATTAGAAACATGACAGGGCAGAGGACTGAACCTTGCGGTACACCACGTTTTACACACTTCTGATCTGACCCTGTGTTTTTGTATCTGACGTGTTGGTTTCTGTTAGTTAAATAATTAAGAAACCATCTATTTGTCATGCCACGAAAACCATAGTGGTTCATTTTACATAGACAGATATGAATAGGTAACTAGACTGAATTTACCAGATTAGTTCGCATTTATTAATTCTTCATAGAGCGCTTAGCCTGCCAATGTTACTGGTTTCCGGGTTCAGGATTGTTTCTTTTTCTGGAAACATCAAATAATAGGACACTGGGTAATCTGCGATGTAATACTTCGTCAAGTTTAGGTGCAGAACCATTTATTCAATAATGACGGCTCAGAATGAAGCAACCTTTCACAATTTTACAATGGAAGAAAGGACATGAATTTTACCATAAACACGTGTTGTGGGTTTGTTGTGTTACAATGCTTGTTATTTGCTTGTCTTTTTTTTTATGGCTTTACCATATAGAAGTTCTTGTATTATGTTATATATGATAAACAATGCATAAAAACAGTAACATGAATGCTTACGTGTGTATGTGTTATTATATACCGAAGCTATAGCATCAAAGTAACTTTATATGCAATACTTTATCGCTATACACAAACTAAATTAATCGGTACCGGGTCCCATATAACATTCTGGGGCGCGGTACGAGACCACATTACGCGTGTGTGGTACTATACTAGATAACGACATGGGGTTTGTGACGTAGGTTACTAACTTCTTCTATTCAATCATCCAGGCTTGATTAACCACAGCATTAACACTTATAACTTTATTGTACAGTATTTAACAAATTTCGTTACAGTTCTACAACCCTATCATGGAAAATATCAATCTCTAATGTCAGGGCTGGATCTAGGGCTTTTCTGCGTCCGTGAAACGAACGCTTTAAAAAATCAAAGGAACGATTTAAAAGACACCAACCGAAGCACCTTTTTTCAAACAATCAAAGAAAATTATTAAAACTTGAACTTGGAGGGGGTTATCTTTCATATTTATCAATCACCGAGTTCGCCATTACACTCCCACGTAGAGGAGGTAACTCCATAATAAGAACGTTTGTCCGCCTAATGGCGCTGCTACAATCTCCACGCAGAAGTCAACCTTAGAAATAATGTGTAAAAATTGGCGAAAACCACAGGGGAGTTTGCTGCTTTGAACGACTGGCGCATTAATAATGGTGGGACAGAAAGTGGTGCCAGGCCGGGTGGCGGCGGAAAACGTGGCAAGGCCGCAAAGTGCGGATACGTAAAAAAGCGAAAAGAAGACAATAATCAGATGCTAGATTCGTTGTTTAAGAAATTTCAGTCTACAAGCCAACACCAAATACCGGTCCATAAACAATAGTACCCGGCGGAAATTCAGGGCGAGACGGAGCAACAGAAACCGGTCCAGAGATAGTAGTGCCTAGCAACAAGAGCAGGGAATCCAATAAATGCACTGCAAAGCTCAATATTATGGGAAGATCTGTCATTTTTTTCTCAGAAAGCTTTTTTGCTTACCCATAAAATTACACAAAGACACAACTTTGAAATCCTGACTATAACCCCGAATGTATCCTCGGATACTACAAGACCCGTCGATTGCCGAACAGACCATGTCGACAAACCTCCGTAAACACTACATATCTACCCTTTACCATCTCAGAAAGATTATTTCGAAGGGTTGTGCAGACATTTATGCTTTAAAACGTGTGTGTATCATAATAAAATATGTCGAACATGCCTGGAAACATCAAAAAATAAGACACTCGGTTAACTCCGATGTTACACCTCAAGTTTAGCGACAGAACGAGGTGGGACATACCAAAACCTTAACTAGTCCGGTGTCAAGTTGATGTACGAAAAGCGGACTTCACCATAATGGTTTTTAAAAAATGAGGGCCTAAAGCATTACGGCCTGACACCAACATGGTAGAATGGCTTTCTCTGAATCTGTATTGATTGGAAAATAAAATAAAAAATATATGTGTACATTCTGTTGGCTCCTGATCTCTCCAGTATTGCGCACAAGCATGGTAAAACTGATACTGGTAGATAGTTTTCAATAGTTCCTTTCTCCCCGGATTTGTAAATAGGAGTGACTACTGCGGTTTTCATAATTTCTGGTATTATACCTTGCTCAAATCACAAATTGATAAGGTTACATAATGGATCAGCAGTTTGGTCTGACTTTTAAATAGGTATTAAGGATGGCATTACCGCATCGTAACCAGCTGAACTGTTTTTCAATCCTAAGATAACAGATTTAATTTCTTGGGAGCACAATTTTTTAGGTGATAATTGGATAAAGTGAGGTCATGTAGCTGGTAAATTTTGTTCCAGTGATTGGAATTTAGATTCAAGGTTTTCTGCTAGAGTACTAAAATGATGTAGTTTTGCGAGACTATAAGATCATTAGTTGCTGAAAAAGCCTACTTTTCTCCTTGATAGAGATTAAAATGGTCGGACTTACGCATGCTTTTTTTACTTTGTTTGCTGAATGCACCAGTAACAACCGGGAAAGTTTCGTCATAAATTCTCTTTATTTCCGTCGCAAATATTTCTGCTGTCACGTTCGTATCAGTTTGATCAAGAACATGGCTGCAGTTCTTATTGATCTGGGTTTGTACAAATGAACCCTTATCTGTATTGGAGGTTTCACGAAAACACACGTTGCTAACTTCAAAACCGTTTGGGACATCAGCTGTATTAATATGAAATGTTGGGAAATGGTTACTGATATGAGTAAGAAGTGTCGCAGAACGCAGATTATCCTCTTGAAAGTTTTAAAATAAGTTGTAAATCAATGTTGCTGTGTAAGAAGTAACTCTTGTGGGCTTCATAATTTTAGGGAGGTAATAGTGGGTTTTCATAATATCTAGGAAATCAGCAGATGCTTGGAGACGATCTGTTTTAAACAGGTCCATATTAAAGTCACCCATTATAATGCAGTCTCTCTTTTCAGGTTTCAGGGTGAGAATGAATGCCATTTTTTTTATTAAATTCACTTGCATAGTATGTAAGTTTTCGCTGATATCAAAGTAGGACATGCCAGTCTTTCACAGACCGATTTGTTAATGATGTGTTGATGTGAATATGTTTTCTTTAATTTCTTCTTTGTGTCCTGGAATGAATATGGGTTTGCCTTGTGTCGAAAGAATTCAGTTTTCATTCAGAAAGTGTGAATGACATTTCCAGGAATGAGACAGGTGGCTTAATAGCTGTTTCTGGTTAGATCAGTTTCGCGGAAAGTCCCAGCTTCCGTTTGAGAGGTTGGCTCACCCAGGTATCAGTCCATTCCTTCTACGTCATTTTTGACCTAGAGTTATCGCCTGAAATATTTGAACACATGTGAGGAAATAAGCTCCACAGCACACGTGAGATTTTTGAGAGCAGGGAAGAGAGCATTTGGGGGCGTGCACAAAGGACCGATGTTTTCTGGGTTGTAACTGTGTCGCTCCAGGCCGCCTTGTTCTCGCGGTTCTCTGGAACAGGGGATTCCAGTCTTGTTTTATTTATTTGTTTATTTATTAGATTGGTGTTTTACACCGTACTCATGAATATTTCACGGTACACAGCATTGTCCAGGGACTACACCCGGCAAGGCTCGGGGGAAACCCACGACCATCCCCAAGTTGCTAGCAGATCTGTGCTGTGCTTGAACTGGCAACAGTCCCATTGGTGAGAGGCACCTGGGTCATTACACTGCATTAGCGCGCTAACACCTCGGACATAGTCTTGTAGACACCGATATGTCAGAGATATGTTAAAACGTTTGATTTTTGCGCAGAGCCATGTTCAAAGTACACTGTGATGACCAGACATAATTAAATCCACAGGTTTTTATACAATTAGGGTCAAATGGATGGGATTTCATAAATATAAGTGATTGTCGGGGAGCCAAGAAACACTTTTTTCACAGTTAATGATTTTCTTATTGCATTCAAAAGGTTTGCTTTGTCCATGTACCGTCCATGAAACAACTTCAGCAACCTTGTTTACTTTTTCAGCTACTATAAGTATATCAAATACAAATGTACCTTAAATAATTAAACTAATTTCAGTTTTAGGCACTGTAAATTCATTGTTAGCTTGAAATTGTTACTAGCCTTCTCAGATTTAGTGTTGCTTACCAAAGCTCAAGTGGGTTCACCATATAAAGCAATAGATAGGCCTACTTGAACTATGGTTTAATGTTTACAGGGAATGATGCACATGTACGAAGTGCTGGCCCCGCTAAATTTAAGTAGGTCAGACATAATCCAAAGAAATAGTTTACTAAGACCTACCAACAACAGTGTACATGTGTTTATGTACTGGTGAGTGAAAATGTTGTACATATCTTTCCACACTATGGTGGGTGATGGCCAGCGGTCAACTGACGCTTGTACTAACTCAATTTCTGCACCCACTCTCCTCTCGCAAACTGCCATTTTCTTCCAAGAAATAAGAGAAAATTCTTTTTGATTTTTGTTTATGCATGATCCTGTACCATGGACAAAAAGTCAGACTTGTGGCTTCTATGGATGCTCAGTGAATGTTATGGTGATGACGATATCCTGCGCATTTCATGTATTACATAATAACACGAAAAGCCTCTTGACAACAATTATATAGCTAGGTTTTGCTGTTCCCCTGTATCGGTAACAAACGCTCAAGTTCATATTCCCATACATATATGACCGTTAATAGAGCAAACCCTTCCCCACGTCTTTAAGACTATAACCAGCGTACATGCTTCACAGAAGACATGTATACGTACATACACACATACACGCATGGGTACTCCACAGAGACCAGCATTCAAATGACAGTGGGGCCTCCGTGGCCGAGGGGATTAGCGCACCAATGCGGCATAATGACCCAGGTTCCTCTCACCAATGCGGTCGGCCTGAGTTCAAGTCCAGCTTCCTCTCCGGACATACGTAGCAAGTCTCGCCAGTTATCTGTGGAGGCTCGGGCTCTGACCGGTTTCCTGCCACCATAATGCTGCCGTCGTATAAGTGAAATATTCGTGAAATGAGTAGGGAGGAAACCGGGCAGAGCCCGGGGGAAACGCAAGATCATCCGTAGGTTGCAGGCAGACCTTCCCACATACGGCCGGAGAGGAAGACAGCATGAGCTGGACTTGAACTCACGGCCACCACATTGGTGGGAGACTCCTGGGTCATTGCGCTGCTGTTTTATATCCTGTAAGTTAAAATATAGGCAATTGCATATATACTGTGTGGTATCATACTTTGGCAAACCCTATTTTAAAAGAGATACATGGTCAAGTCCATTTGAACTCAAGCAAACTGTAAGTTAGGCCTATGTGGCAGTCATCAGTCCAACCCAACCTTTAAGAGGAAATGTCTCCTCCTTTAGAGATATACTTCCAAAACAGGAAAAACGGGAAACTTTTATAAAAAATAAATGGTTAACTATGACCTAATTTGGAATTGAACGTTAGGTTCCTTATTAACCATAGTTCACGAGCTTATGTGTGTAAAATTATGTGCGTAAATTTATGTGTGTTAAGTATCGTATATGTTATGAAGTACATGTATAGGCCTACTAAATCATAGGTCTGCCAGCAACCTGCGGATGGTCATGGGTTTCCTCCGGGCTCTGTCCGGTTCTCTCCCACCCTAAAGCTGGCCGCCGTTGTATAAGTGAAATATTCTTGAGTAGGGCGTACCAAGCAAATAAATAAATAAATATTACATCTTCAGTCGGCGGCTAGATAGCTCGACGTTACTGATCGCCACTGTTTGCCAATCGCTCAAAAATAATACATTGTGATTAGCCATTCGACTACGATTGATCGAAAGTTTTCTAGAAGATTGTGCGAGAAACATTTGGTGACATTCTTTTGTGTGCAGAAATCTGTGTTGGATCCAGATGAGGTGGAGACAGAGAGTATGGCCTCAACCACGTTGTCAAACCCTGAGGAAAACACTGAGCTTGAGACACTTGTGGACTTCACAAAGCTAGCGACATTCTGGACCTTGGTAGATGTTTTTGCTAAGTTTGCAGAGGTTTTGCTAAGTTGCACTAAAGTTTTCAACGCGAAATTGTATCAATATGTACTTAATTGGCTGAAGGAAACTCTCGCTTGGCTCAAGTGGAAGGCGTGTTAATCTCAGCAGCAAGATACTTCAACAAATCAAGGAACCATGATCTACTTGAAATAAAGCGATTGATTGAAGCTGAGCAAGATAAACGACTAAAGCTTGAAATATGGCGACGTAAATGTAAGCCCATGTTTAAAGGCGTGTCTGGTAAGTCTAGTGTACTAACAGCCGACATAACAAAACCTTTGAAACGTAATAACTGAAATACTACCCACTACACCTGAATCTGTACAAAACATAACTTTGTCAGCCCTTCATCGTTTACCAAGGGGGTCAAAAGGGGAAAACCTCAGGAGTTTGAAAGCTGGCAAACTGATCCAAAGAGGCCTTCGATATATACAATTACTGTCACATATATATATATCGACTGCCTCGTTGGCCTAGAGTTTAGAGCATCCACTTAGTGTGTAGAGCAGCTCGCTCTGCTCATTTAAATACGACGTAAAAACCTTTACAACATTTATAAATACTACTGTGTTTTCTTAAAGCCCGCTTATTTATCACTAGCTTAAGATATTAATTTTGAAGATTTTATACATTGATATACATGTGATATAACTTCTGAAAAGACAGGACTGTTTGCTCAAACACTGTGCAAGTATACTGAGTTCAAGAACTTTCGGTTTGCTAAATAACTTGATAACCCATCAGAAATTTGCACGAATAACATGTGACTATGTTGATTATGTACTGAGAGACTTCTTTGGATGACCTATGTAAAGACTAGCCTAAAGCTAGCTTAAGCTGACTGCAGTGCACCTGTCTTGTCTGTCCGGGTCACGCGATGCCTAACCTCCTGTGAACACCTAGGCACACAGCTATCAGTAAAATATCGGTTTTATAATTCAGTCAGTGAGGATATTTTCTGGCAATGAGACTGCTGTGATGTCTCTCTCGGCTTCCATGTGTCTAGGAGACTATAAAAAGAGTGAACGGTCATATTTTTGTCCTGCATGCTCGGGGTAAATATATTTTACAGGTAAACAAGGATTTGCCTTCTCTCATAAATCAAACTGCCACCGTTTGATAATAACCTGTCAGTATCTGACCAGAACTGTGTATACAGTCAACTTAAGTGTTGTATATACTATATGATAAAGGGTGTTATAAGAATTGTTGTCGAGGCTCAGGTAAGTTAAGGACGTCAATCCCTACGCCCCGGGGGTCAGCCCCTTGTTTTCAGTGTCACATCCACCTACGCCCTAACAGGAATAAGTCACACAAGTCACAACAGAAATGAAAGTTTGACGAGAAAAAAGTGAGTTTTTTATTTGGTATTTTTTTTTCTATCCAATTTCTGGTTGTGACAAATTGAAATGACTGCGGAACAAGGTGGCCTTGAGCGAGACGATTACGACCCAGAAACGTGGGTCCTTTGTGTACCGCGCATGCCCCTCCCCCAACTCCCTCTTCACCGCTTTCAGGAATCTCACAGGTGTGATGTGGAGCTTCATTCCTCATTGTGTTCAATATTTCACACCGTAGCTACGTTAAGAATGACGTTGAATGAAAGGACTGATACATGATTGAAGCTCTCAGACGTAAAGCGAAAGCTAGGACTTTTCGCGAAATTGATCTTATCAGAAACAGTTATTAAGCCGCCTGCCTCGTTCCCGGAAACATCAAACACAAACTTTCTGGTTGAACACTGACATATTTCGGCTGAAGCCAAACCGACATTCATACCTGGACACATCAGAAGACAGGTCAAAAAGCCGTATTAATATCACCGCAAAAAGAAGACAGTTTCAGGGATAGTTTGAATTGCATTTGATAGATGACCAGTCCTCGTGATAGAAGCTAACCAGTCATCATGGCAAATGCTGACCGGTCACCTCGATACATGCCAACCAGTCACCATGATAAATGATAACAATTCATCGAGATGTTAAATGTTAACAATTTGTCGTGCTAAAACCTAACCAGTCATCGTGATAGCTCTTAACCAGTCATCATGATAGATGCTAACCAGTCATCATAATAGGTGCCATCTGGTCACCAAACAACAGACATGACCACCAAGTCACATTACACTGACACCGGGCCGACTAGCTCTGTTCTTTGTTCTAACCTCTCAATGACGAGCGCCAAGCAATGCAGCATCAAGTACAATGTTTTAAGTCTTTGATATGACCTAACCCGGGATTGACCCTGGATCTCCCCACCCCGAGACGGACGCTCCAATCAACCCTCCACCTGGGTGGTCTCATCGTGATAGATGCTAACCAGCCATCGTGATAGTTGCTAACAAGCCAACATAACAGATTGTCAGCCAGTCCTGGTGATAGATGATAGCCAGCCACCATGATAGATGGTAACCACCTCCATGATAGATGTTAACCAGTCATGGTGATAGATGTTAACCAGTTATAATGATAGATGCTAACCAGTTGTGATAAATTCTAAATATTTGTCGAGGTAAATGCTCACCAGTCGTCGTATTAGATGCTAACCTGTTTTTTGCGATATATGCTATTCAGTCAGCGCGATAGATGCTAACCAGTCGTCGTGATCGATGCGAACCAGTCATCAAGATAGACATAAACCAGTCATCATGATAGATACTAATCAGTCGTTGTGATAAAACCTGAACACTCAGTGACATGGATGATAACCAGTCACCGTGATCGATGATAACCAGTCGTCGTCATAAAATCCAACCAGTCATCATGATAGATGCTAACCAGTCATCATGATAGATACAAGCCAGTCATCAACATAATAACCAGTCGTCGCGATAGATCATAACCAGTGATAGTCGCTGACCAGTCATGATAGAACCCAGACTTGCAAATTTGTTATGTTCAGAATTGAAAATTAATTTAAAAAGTTATAATAAATCAACTTGATGGTTGTTGCGTAATTTCAGAACCCCTATATCTGTCTTTTGATGGGCAGGAAAGATAAATAAAGAAAATCTAGCACAGAACAGCCATGGATACAGGTGACGGAGATGTGGTGTTCTTTCGTATGTCCTGTGATATAATATTAACTGTATATGAAGTTTCACAAAGTTGGAATCCAAATACATATTATTTGTGATTGTGTAGGAAGATGTTTCTTACGCATCCACAAGATAGTACGTGGGTATTTTAAAACCACAGCTGGCTCAGATGGTTAAAGCTCAGGCTCGCCGTGACTGTATAATGGCCTTGACCATTGACTGCCGCTTCAATGAGAAAGACCACACAAAAATGTACTTATGGTGAGTGGAAAGACAATCAAAAACTGCATCTAGAATAAACCTTCACTGACTTTTTCAGATTTTTCTACCAAATTAAACGCAATCAAGTATTTTGATTATATGGTGGACTTTATGGGCCATATTGAACAGGCTGAAATATGGCGCCGCCATGTTAGACTGATACACATGAACCAGTCGAGTCGTTTTACCTTCAGGCTGAATCACAGTGACGTCACACATGCCTCTGATTGCTATATTTCCACATTAAATATGGATACAAGTGTAGCACTATATGTATATTCATACTGAACGTTACAAACATAACAATCACAGGAACTTTAGCAACTGAAAGACATGTATGACGTCACTGCGATTCAGCCTGAACGTAAAACGACTCGACAAGTTCGTGTGCAGCAGTCTAACATGGCGGGGCTTGTGTGTGTGTGTGTATGTACCGCGTTTAGTATTATAATTATTCGTTCACTAAATTCACAAAATACTGGGATATCACCTACCGAAACCTTAAAAATTCCAGTTTTTTATCACCTGACATCTTTCAAGGGTCTTTTCAAAGGTCTTCGTTTGTTTTAACGGTCTGAGTGGACATTTCAGGACAGACAAGGCTTTATTTTTGCTATTCTGTACATCTGGCAAGTTGCCAAAGTGTGCATGGTGACCAAGGTTAGCAGCATAAAGTTGAGGAAGTGAAAACACGTCACATATAAACATCAGGTTCCCCGTAATAAATTCCCCACACTTTGGACGGCGCTTGATTCTTACCTTACTATTCCGTGGGCCAGAGTTCAGTACACAATATGAAAGACTACAGCACAAGAGGATAAAACCAGAGCAGCGACGACAGTGACAGTTGGTAAATGGTCACATGTTTCCGGTCAAATCCGGCCTCTTTTTTACAATTTACTTCAGTTAGACTTTTGTACTGTAAGTGTTTAAGAAGTTACGACTTACTTCTTAAACACTTACACTATCACTACCACTATGGCTGAAAAGATTTAAGTAAAAAAAAACAACAAAAAAAACCAACAAAAAACAAATTGCAGTGACGTTACATACAATATCCTAGACATCACTAGTCTGAAATTACGCAAAGTGCTGTGTTGTCATCAATTTAATACGTGTACACAATAACATGAAAACAATACAACCCGAATAGGTCTCGGGGATGCTTAGTCCACCAGCAGAATTCCGGTTTATACAGGAATAAAATGTAACGACTACATATACAGTGTGTATGATTTACATAAGTAGTTTTTTATGACACAATGTGGATAGTAAATTATTATGGTTAGTAAATTTACTAAAGAATAAATCTAATCGTCAAAACCGACATTTGAACACTCTCGTAAACCATGAAAGGGCGTTTCAAAACATCCTGTAACACCAGACGCAGAAAGAATATGTGCCAAAAAAAATATATAAATAGCAAATAAAACAGGTAACGACAAATAGGGGCGCATGTAGCCTACAGTTTAAAAGATGCAGGGAAGACAGTCTAAAGCAGACAGCTATGACAACTATGAAACAGATCGCCTGAGATCTTGACAGCCCCATTGATATTACTGACCCATTTTGAATAAAAACTTTCACACATCAATCGTCCAATGAATAAAGAACAGAAACTTTTTCGATGTTTATTAAAATATCGCATGCAGAGTGTGGCAGTATTGAAGTTTCCTCTCTTCCGGAAGGTATAGATGAAGAACATATGGATAGATGCTTCGGCAACAAGCACCATTTTAGCCGTGAAGACATAGCTAGCATCACCATGAACCCAACCCAGTCGTCAGCAGGCATCAGGTTCAGGGACTCAAGTGGTAAGTATGAAGTTAAGGTTTCCGTGGATCTTTGTTGGGAAAGTATGTGGTAATCTCCGTTTCACACATGCCCGATAGACACCCTTTATTTATTTTAGGTGAGTTATATTTCATAATGCAGTAGTGACACTATAGAAATTTTTCCGCCTTAAGTATAATTCGGCACTAATCTATGTGGTCTGTTGTTCATTACTGCCTTTGCGATGATGATTGGGTGTAAACTGGTGACATAGTTCTCATGTGACAGGATAGACTCTTAGTGAATCACTTTTTGTCATTTTCAATTTCCTATCTGTCAAAATCCCCGATGTTCATCCGGAACAAGACGGTCACGGTGCAGAGGCACTTTTCCACTCTTCATGAACCAGATGACAGTAACCAATCTGATCAAAATAAACAGATTTCAGACGGGGATCGATTTCTTACTAATATGGCTTTACTCCTGCGCCAAAGGAGCAGGTATAATAAAGCCTTAAATCTGTCACTTGCGGGTACGATAAATTGATCACGAGAATAATCGCTACATTACTTTTCCCTTTAATTTCGACATTATAATACATGTCAGTATATGATATTTTTTTTTACAGAATTGTGTATTTAAGGTAAAAACACATTATCAAGGAAATGACAAAACAGGCTCAATCCTATATCCACTACACTAAGCTCAGCCTATGACAACTACGAAATGTATGCGCTATTCATCAAGGTGAAAGATCGTGCAAATCAAAAGACAACACTTATTGTTTTAACCATGAAGAAAGTGGAGCCTCATAAAGATATTTTGCATAAAGATCAAACTCATTGAAATACGTACAAATACTCTGCAAGTTTGTTCTGGAGCTCCACTTCCCTCTGGGCTTGAACAGGCCCTGAACTGCACAGATTTGACCAAATTGAGCAATGGGGCATTTTCAGCGGACTAAAACATTTTTACTGATTAAAAACTTTATACTTTTTTGGCAAAATAATATACACTCATATATTATACATATCGAAATTAAAGGAATAAGTAATGTAGAAATTTTTTCATGACCAATTTATCGTATCTACAAGGGGCAGATTTCTCGCCTTATCAGACTTCCTCCTTTACTGTTTAGGCGTGGTGTGCGGTTTGGACTTAATCGCAAAATTAGGCTTTCCCAAACAAAGGAGTTGAGGCAGAGGCGTTTCCTCATGACAGAAGGAAGCTCTGACGGGAATCGATTCCTTACTTATTTGGCCTTTATACTCCAGCACCAAACTTATGATGATTTGGGTGATATCCTGGACAATAACCCGGGGACACGCTACTGTTGAGTGGTAGGTATTTCTCCCACAGAAATGGATCCATGGCAGTACGACTCATATCGTATAAGAGAGCCTATTGGGAACCACGACCCCTCCCCCTCCTCCCACACAAGTTACTGGCAGACCTTCCCACGCACGACCGGAGAGGAAACCAGACTTAAACACGGACTGCATTGGTAAGAGGCTTCTGGGTCATTGTACAAGACCCCTGGTGATGTAATTAGGCTTGGTGGTTGCTTAATAAACATGGTGAGGTTGGAAGGCCCGGGATCAAAAACGGGTCGGCTCATAGGCTAAAAATGGTACCTGTTGCTGCCTCGCTTGGTGATCATTTGTGGGAAGCTAGAGCAAGGAAACAGGGCTGGGTAGGGGTATAATGTGACTGGGTGGGCTGTCATGTCTGGTGTCTTTGGCACGATTTTCCAGTGGTGGCATGGACTTGCCCTGTCACAACGAAACATTGTATACATACATTCCTCGTTATCATATGACTGAAAATTGTTAAAACCCCAAGTATACATACATAACCATGGCTACGGCATCCCAGTGCGGAAAGAAAAGAGACGTATACAGAATATGGAGCAACAATTAAACATGGGATTGAGTCGATAAGTGGTGCTGGCGGCAGTCCCCTCCCCAACCCAATCTAAAGGCATCTCTTATAAGATGATGGTCAGTATATCTTGGAACGAAAAGGCCGGATTGGCAACAAGGAATACAACACGGACCTTTAGTAAATTTCCCGGTGCACATTTCCATGCGGGAAGTATGTGATAGCCCTATTGGTGGAAGTCAAGCGGTCTCCAGCTTCACTTAAGACTGCACGTCGTTGTGCCTTCGGCCGTTTATTGCCTGCGAGGCTAAGAAACCAGTGCAAGTCGTGAAATCTTGAAAATATCTCCATCCTATATCTTTAAATTGCTGTTTATAAATTTGATTGTGGAACTTATCATCATCGGTCAACTTTGTAGGTGAGAAAGCGGGAGTGCTTCCCGTAAACCACACACATTTGACAATTTACTGGCGAACTTTCCCATGGGTGATCTACAGATACATGTATATACACTGTACTGGTGGAAAACATGCAGGCACCGTCAACCACACCGCGTCAGCAATATCATATGAGCAGAGACTGAGAGAGAGCGGGAGAATTCATAGGTGGAGGAAACGGGAGTGCTCCTGGTAAACCACTTACATTTGGCGAGTTACTGGCGGGCTTTCACGCGGGTGACCTATAGCTACATGTTTTTACAAATTACCAATGGGAGGCACGCATTCAGGCATCGTCAACCACACATCGTCACCAATACCATATGGCTCTCAGAGAGAGAGAACAAGGGAATCCATAAAAGCCCAGTCCAAATCCTGGGATTGAACCGCTATCTCAAGAGCCCCAGGAGGCCTCCGTGGGCGCAGTATAATCACCCAGGTGCCCCTCACCGATTCGTTCCCTGTGAGTTCAAGCCCAGCGCACGCTTGCTTCCTCTCCGATCGCCCTCTACGTAGGAAGGTCCGCCAGTGACCTGCGGATGGTCATGGGTGTCCCCCGGGTTCTGTCCGGTTTCCTCCCACCATAATGCTGGCCGCCGTCGTATAAGTGAAATATTCTTGAGTATGGCGTAAAACACCAATCAAATAAATAAATATATAAATAAATCAGTCCTGGCGTTTTAGCCACAGACAGATAAGCATCTTAACATCTCAGCCACAAATCTCTTATTTTCACTTTATCCTGACAACCCTGGTCTCCATGACGGAGTAAACGGGCACGACTTGATTTATTTATTTAATAGATGTTTTACGCCGTACTCTAGAATATTTTGGCCAGCATAATGGTGAGAGGAAACAAGGCAGAGCCCGCGCGAGAGGCACATGGGCCATTACGCTACACTAGTGTGCTAGCCCCATCGATCACCGGACACGTCTGAATTTGGCCAGGTTCCTGACAATCCTCCTAATGATGGTCATGGCAGTGGTACATTACAAAATATAACTAATCCTACTTTCTTCGTCAGACCTATATTGGTACATCAGCTCATCAACATTTTGTTCTGCCGGACTCCTTTCTTAGGTCAACTTGTAAGGTCAATGGATCCCGTGCAAACATCATGTGATTAGAATCATATGATACGTTGCCGGTGTCACACTCATGGGCGCCACCCTGTTGGGACTACGTCGTGTAGATCACAATCGGTTTCAATCAGTTTTGTTCTACATGCTATTCTGAAGGTCCTTTGAAGCCAAGATTATGAATTTTATTGGCAGGTTTTAAAAGTGCTGCCCCATTTTTGTGTCGAATATAATGCGCCAAGGGCTCGTAAGTGCGTGCGAGAGCTATCTTAGTCTCGCCTATAGGAGTTCACGCGAGAATGCGATTGTATTGTGTATTAAACGCTACATTCTCAGATATACTCATATTTTTTACACTTAAATGAAACACCTAATCAGAAATAAATGAAAGAAGAACGTCAAAATGAAATCTTCACTTCATTTATAAACTCTTGCTTTCAACATGTATTCGAGACAGCGGACATCAATAATCTGAGAACTACGGCTGATAATCAACAGAAATTACAGTTTGTTTTACTACAGAACAAACTGCATAGCATATGTAAATTATGAACGTTAATGGAACCTAGCTTTAGACTTATGAGGCCGTGAATCAGAGTTCCCTATTAACGCCCATGTTATTTTGACAATGTTTTCACCGCCGTGTCTGCGCGAGCAAAGCGTGTTGGTGCAAGTAAGACCTGTAATGCCCGGAAGTCCGCGGTCTCGAATGTACGTATATAAAAACATTTAGTTCATATTAAAGCATCTTCCACTATAAAAAGTACAAACATCTGTAAGGTACTACAGAAAGTGCAATCTCAAGACTTGTGGTGCATCTACAACAGCTTGATAACATTTCAATGATTTCCGTTTTACACCGTAATTGAGACTGTTTCGCGGCTGCGATGAGGGTCGCGTTTATGGGTGAAGAAGTGTATATGATTACAGCACAGATTTGTACCTTAACAGCGAGATCATACATCCAAAATATTGCAGGCAAGTCATCTCCTGAGAATTTCAGGAGTCGATCTGATGTGCAACAATTCATTCTCCAAGCATGCAAATAGGTGCCTGACATTTTTGAAAACAACCCTTAGGACAAAGTGGTATGACCATGTTTTCCATGGTATATACATGTAGAACTGAAACAAGGATGTTCTTGAAAATGTCACGCACCTGTTTGCAGCTTTGTCCTCCATTATAAACAATAATAAAAACCCAACCACTAATACTCTTGCTATTATTTATAAGTTGGAATGTACTGCTTCAATATGCTCAAGTTACAGAGCATACCATGTGCAATGTTTGTCTGTCCATGCACTCTTCCAAATGTATCACAACAAACGCATGTATCACAAGGGTTTTTGACTGCAATTTCCCAACAATACTTGCTGTGCAATGCCAACCTTTTCCCATAAAAGTTTCTCATTGTGCACGAGAGTTTGCAGCAAAGCTTCGTCCATTTCTAACAGCATGCCTGCAAAATAATTATTTACCATAATATATATATATATATATATATATATATGTATAGACAAAAATGGGGCAATTTTGCAGCAAATCAATCTTTGGATGTTCAATATCAGTATTTCCACTTGACAAACAGATTTGTAAACAGCATTACCTACCCATACATACATTTATAATAACAGCAATAATAATTATGATACAAATCTCTGTCTGCGCCAAATTTCATGCTTTTACCACAAGGCATACAATAAGTTGCAGAATTACACAAGTATGTAAACAATACACACAAGGACGTAAACAATACACATGTACATCTCACTTGACAACCATAGTCTATGGCCTAGTTCTGGTCTCCTCTCACAAAGAAAACTAACTCACAACAAGTCCTGATATTTTTTCCTTCATAAACACAAGTAAACCCCAGTGTTTATTTATTTGACTGCTGTTTTACGGTGTACTCAAGAATATTTTGTTTATACGACAGTGGCCAGCATTATGGTGGGATGAAACCGGGTAAAGCTCAGGAAAACCCACGACCATCTACAAGTTGCTGGCAGACCTTCCCACATACCGGCGGAGAGGATGCCAGCATGAGCTGGACTTGAACTCACAGTGACCACATGTGAGCCAATGAGCCACGGTGGCCCCAACCCCAGTAACATGTGAACATAAAGCTGAAGAACTCAAGACTCCTTGTATAAAGATGAGTTTATAGATCCCAGTAGGAACACTGCACCAACAGCAGCCCAAAAGGTCATCTACTTAAAAACTTTATCAGATTTGGCTGAGTCCGTGTATAAGGTCTCCCTCGGAAGTCATCCTGCGGCTTCGGGTAAGAATAAATAGAATATAATATCTTATATGTATACTAACGAAGGGTTATTTTACTTTACAATGAAACTGTTCTTCCACAAGACCTTTTAGCAGTGAAAGTGTCTGTTTTGACCTTTGTCCAACCAAAGAGAAATGAAAATCTTCTAAATTCATTTCAACCAATCTGTTTCTGGAATTAGAGAATTTACTACTTACTTCCATATTTCTCTAGGAGAGACTCACCTGTTATTTTCCCGGCATTCTCTGGGTGGACTGGCTCAATTAAGGCATACAAATATTCGCCAATTTCAGATATGGTTGCCGTGGTAACAGCGTCTTTGTGACCACAGTTACTCTGTTGTTGGTGTTGCAGAAAGGTTACTTTTGATTTCTCCACAGCTTGTTTCAGTTTCATGTCATCTCTCAGTAAAGTTTCTAAAGTATCACAGTCCAACTCCAACAGCATTCCTAAAAAACAAAGCCTTACATTTCAATTATGTATACATGTACCAATGTTTATATGATCAATTAGAGTAGAATATATGTACACTGAATACAGTAAAGTGTGTCATATTTTATGTTTGTACAATGTGTGTATGCTTCATGAAACTGATACCCTGTGTATCAGTGGAAGAAACAGGGTGCACTTCAGGCCAGGACACACCTTTTGCCAAAAGCTGCAGCAGGGACCAGATTTGAACCTGTAACCAAAGTGATGAAGTACTAGCTATCCCCCAGGAGAACTCACTGAGTCAGAGCCACCCAAAGGGTGGACCTCAGGGAAAGCAACATTTCTGTCTAACACCATGAACACCTGCAAATTTGCAGAGGATGACATTTTCTTTCCACTCCACCTTTACATGAGTGCATCACATCTTCTCAGACACTAAGAGTATGACACACGCTGATGGGTACAAGAGCAATATTAACAGAGGGAGCATTTCAACCTAGCAATGGCTTTTCTTAGTCCGTGGCAGATTTTATTTATTTATTCTTTACTTATTTATTAATTTTTGTTTGTTGATTATTTACTTATTTATTAATTTTTGTTTGTTTGTTAAATGATTGTTATTGTTTAAAGCAACACTTATTCACTTTTATGATGGTACAGAACATACACTATAGGCAGAGGAAACCAGCATGCCAGGGGTAAAACAATGACCAGGGCAAGTTTAGTTGTATTGGAGGCTTTTTCCTATGTGTGAAATATGTATGTCATCATGCTGAAGACAAGTGGTTTCCTGCGAACTTCATGTAAGGCAACATGATAGAGCGCCATCAACCATTTACAGTTCGCACTGCAAAGATGAACTCAAGTGTCAGGAACTATGGAAGTGACCCTGATTTATCTGCAGGGTGAGAAACCATGTGTTTTACAATGTAACACCTGTGATTTAACTGCAGGGTGAGAGACCATGTGTTTTACCATGTAAAAGCTGTGATTTACCTGCAGGGTGAAAAACCAAGTGTTTTACAATGTAACACCTGTGATTTACCTGCAGGGTGAGAAACCATGTGTTTTACAATGCAAAACCTGTGATTTACCTGCAGGGTGAGAAACCATGTGTTTTACAATGTAAAACATGTGACCTGCAGGGTGAAAACCCATGTGTTTTACAATGTAACACATGTGGTTTATTTGTAGCATGAGAAGCCATGTGAGTTATAATGCAACACCTGTGATTCACCTGTAAGAAACCATGTGCTTTAAATTACAATGTAACACACTATAATACATGCATGCCTTGACCTGTATGTTGATAAACCATGTGCTTAAAGGAGAAGACCAGGAAAGTATTGGGCAACTTGTGGTATGAGTATGGTTTGAAGATTTTAACGCAAATTATTTTTTACCTTTTTTTAGTTCCGAGGCAACAAATTTTAAGGTAGGTTATAATGCACACTCAAACAGGAATAATAAATACGGCCATGTACAAGGGGGCGTAACTCTGAAAATAATGATTTGATCAACAAAAATGCAGAATTATGTACAGCGGATATAACATGAATCAGGCGTTTAAATCCTTACCATTCTGTCTTTTGAATGTACATAACACTTCTCATACACAGATGTAAATTCAACTCTATTATGGATGGTTGGCTGCTGCATTGTTGTGGAAGTGTACAGACCAGGCCCAAGAGCTGGCAAGGTGCCACAGTGTGCAGTGGAAGTGTACAGACCAGGCCCAAGAGCTGGCAAGGTGCCACAGTGTGCAGTGGAAGTGTACAGACCAGGACCAAGAGCTGGCAAGGTGCCACAGTGTGCAGTGGAAGTGTACAGACCAGGCCCAAGAGCTGGCAAGGTGCCCCAGTGTGCAGTGGAAGTGTACAGACCAGGACCAAGAGCTGGCAAGGTGCCACAGTGTGCAGTGGAAGTGTACAGACCAGGCCCAAGAGCTGGCAAGGTGCCCCAGTGTGCAGCTTCTGGCTCCACAAACAGCACATCGAATACCGATGGGAAGGAGTCTGACTTCACAGGGACAAATTCACATCTTTCGGCCAGCAGCTGATCTGTAAATGTCGGCATCTTGTGACAGCCATTTGAGCTTAGAGGTGAACTGTCCTGGTTGATTCGTTTTTGCACAAATTGGCACAGTGTATTCTAGAGCTATCTGAAACATGGAGCCTAAGTGATTTAACTAATAAAAACTGCTAGATTTAAAAAACAAATTTATTTTTTTCAAGACCGATAAGCAAAGTTTCGTGAAACTTGGTATTCCCTACACGCTTATCTGTCATTGTTGCCCCAGTAGTGTATGACGTCATACTGGAGATATGCTGTTTTGTGCAGCAATCAACTGTACTAATAACTCGCTGAATGCGATGAGATTAGCTTTCATGCCTTCCCATCAGACCCTTCTGGCTAACTGGATAACTGGCATGGAATTTGACCATGTCAAACCAAAAAACCACTCTAAATTATGCTTTTAAGGGCAGAAAAGCAATTTTCTTTTCAGAATTTTTGGGTTAAATATACTTTTATTTTCTGCATGTAAAAATTCTCACCAGATGCAATTTTTTGGTTTATATAATATTTTTATATCACATATATATTATTTAGTTAATTAAAATTAAAAATAGAACGCGAACAGTTCACCTCTGAGGCAATGAATCATATGTTTCTTAGAGAGGGTCTAAAAAATTATCAGACGGTGTTTTTTAAATCTTCAAACCTCAATCTTTTTACTACAATTTACCTTATACATCCCCTGTCTTCTCCTTTAATAATGTCACACACCTGTTATTTGTGCACAAAGTGCTGGCTCCAGGAATGAAATCTTCTCATAGAATCTGTAACCCAGGTCAAGTTTTGTGTCATTACCTCTGGATCTGGGAACAAGAAAAATGAGACTGGCTGAAACAAGCAGCATAAGCCAGACAACATCTATTATCCATCCATCAAAAGGCGTGAGTGATCTTCTTAGATTGACAGACAGATCTTGAAATCATTATCCATCAATCAACAGGCGTGAGTGATCTTCTTAGATTGATAGACAGATGTTGAAATCGCCAAAATGCTGCAGCACATATGTCCCTTGTAATAAGACAGACAGACAGACATTTCCTGTGTGTATGAGTGGATGACTGACATCCTTTTGCCATTGCATATGACCACATGATTGATATTCCTTTGCCACTGCAAATGACCAGATGACTCACATTTCTTTGCCATAACATGACAAGATGACTGATATTTCTCGCCATTGCATATGTCCAGATGACTGACATTCCTTTGCCATCACATGTGACCAGATGACTGACATTCCTTTACCATCACATATGATGAGATGACTGACATTCCTTTACTGTCACATATGACCTCCCAACCAACCGTAATTTTAGTGATAGGATTGTGTTACCTGCAACAAAGAATTTTTTCAAGTATGGCCTCAGCTCAAGAGTGGTTTACAGCCGCGCAGCTGGCCCTTGACCAAAGGCATGAGAGAGGTCACAGGCTCAAATCCAGCTTTTGCTTGTTGGGTTGTTATTCTATGTCATCATGCCCCTGGCAAAGGATGGTGCTTTCAGTACCAAGGCTTGACCTCGCTTAAGAAGCTGGACACCAGTACCCTTTTCAATGGCAAAGCTGTCAGTTTTCACCAATTTTACATATGCAAATAATGCAAAAACATTAAAAACAGGTTCCACAACTTCTGATACTCACACACTTTTCACAAGTTAAAAATTTTCCAACAGGTCTTTGAGGGTTTCTTTGGAATGTATGTTTGTATCCAACACAACAAAATAAACATTCAGGTTTTATGACATTTACTTGCATTTCACAAATGTACTTTTTTGGAAGGAAATATTATAGGTAATTAACTGTTATTAAAAACTTACACACAACTCCTTGCAGCAGAAATTCTGTTCTCCAGCAGATTATCATCTGTCAACATCAGAAATATGTCCTTAGTGCAACACTCCATCAGCATGCCTGTCAGTTTGCGAGGTAGAGTGGGGCTGTCTGTCTCGCTCCGACAAAACTCACACACTTTCTGATAAAGATGATCTCCCAGTACTTCTCTGGTATTAGGGATACCAGTGCATTCGTCTGTTGGTTCGTTATTATGTTTGTTTGCTTGTCCATTGACTTGTACAGCTGTCCCATTCATTTTATAACATAATGGCCGGAAGACATATAATTACACATGACCAGCTGGATTACCCCTGAAAATAGACATTTAAGATACTCCTTCTTATTTAATGTCCTACAGTTACGTCAGTATTCCATTTATAAATGTTCGCTCAACCTGTACTTATACTTTACTAATCATCACTCATTCGAACAAAATGTGCATAATTTCTAGTATATGGGAATTGTAAAGTTTATGTAGGTGTCACTGTTTGTTGTTCGCTTGCTTCTCAGATGTTCATTCAGATTCTGAGTTTTCAAATGGTCATATTCTCTACGTGTACACACTCAGCTGCAAGAAAAACATGATGACTACCCTCTGTATGGGGAATCAAACTAAAACATTACCACCCACAAACACTTTTTTCCTGTCTGCCACACTTAGGAAATTACAATGCCAGAATGCTCTATTTCATATCTAAGGGAGGCTACTCTGGTGATGACGCCATTTAGGTTCATGGCTGACGCAGCAAAATGATTTACTGTTTATTATTAATTTATCATAATTCAGGTTCACATTTCCGTATAAGCCGAATCGGCATTGCAGAAGTCCCTCAAGATCGTGCTGGTTTTAGACGAGAGTTTGCGAGAGCCCCCACCCTGTCGCATTCAAAACAGCCTGATCTCTCAACACGCCTGCAGTGCCGATTTGGCTTGTAGATAGAGGGCGGTCACAGCCATGTGCTTCCAGCTGAGCCTAGACATGTTAGATGGGTATGCATGAAGACTTGCCATTTGATATGTTTGAATTTGATTAGAGGCTCATCAAGCGGTGTCTCTGTGGCTAAGAGTAAGTGTAGTCCATCTGGATGGACTCAACACGATCTGCGTATGAATCGGTATTTTATATACTGACAGGTATTGCATACAGACGTCAGATAGCCAAGTAATCGCATGGGCTTTCCACTAGGCTATTATAGTGTATACTGGAATGAATGAATGCTTATTGTTTAATGCCCTACTCATGAATAGTAGTGTACTGGAAAGGCCATGTGATTACGTGGCTTGACGTCTCACCGAAAAGGTCGGTTCAATCCCTCCTATCACCTAGATCTCTAAAACCAAAGATCCTTTTCGTATAGCATTTGCATGGCTTTGTTCCTTGATAATTTGCCTTCATGCACTGGTGTATACTATACGAATAGATGATCAAGAGTTGATACTCCAAAACGGCCTCTTCATAAGCGGCGGCCTTCAAATGTTCCATCTGAATTCAAAGTGAACGGATACTCCAAACTTCGGTTGTATTTTTTGTTGTCTTTTCTTTTAAAATTACCAGTATGACATTCATGGACTTCAAGCTTGGAGATCTATGCTTGTATTTGCAAGCTGATTCTCCAAGAGAACTGACACAGAACATCTCTTTAACACCTTATAGTTTTTTTGTCTGGCTTCAAGTACATATATAATCCATTACTGTATGACTGCTAACAAGAAGCCGGCTCAACAGTAAAGTTAGGTAATCAAATGAATTTTCACTTTCCTGCCAGAATAAAAGTTATGCAGGTGACACAAATACAAGATGGGTACTAAATTTTTTGAGTTTCACGTACCAAATCCCACCAAAACCACAGTGTGTTGAAAATACTCGAGAAAACATTTGCATGTGCAGTCTACCCATGTCTTGCCTGGTGATCGTGTCCATTTCGCCGTGTCACGAAACGTCAGACTCGACTTCCGCCCTAAAAAACAGACATCAGATAAAATTACAAATATGCAGTTAAATAAAGCACTTAATTTGATTCAGACTGCTTGTGCTTTCTTTTGGAATGACCACAGTACAACCGTTTGGAAACATTTGTTTGTAGTGTCTTTTATTATAATGTTTTCGATCTGCGGATGAATACCCACCTCTTCCGGTCTTTTCCGCCATCTTAATCAGAACGGTATGAACATGTGCTCTCGTTGCACACTATAAAACTTCAAAAATCGTGCAAAGATATACCCGTTTCTTGTACAACACTTGGATCTTATGTTAACTGGCAATTGGACTTAATAACTATGTTGGAAAAAAAAATATATGTTCGGTCAAATGCAATAAACCGCCCTATCAGTTTTGCCCGAAAGAGATACAACAACAACAACCCCACGTTAACTGGAAGTACCGAGTAGAGTTTTATGATTTACTTTATGGCATTTGTTAAGTCGAGGTTGCTGATTATATAACCTGACTGACAAGTCCGAGGTTGATCAGTCGCTGAAATTTGCATTAGAAATGACACGGTCACTAGCGACGATGCAATTTCCACGTCTGAGACCTGCCCTATACTCTCCCGTGCGGCAGTGCGGTCTCACTTATAGATAGGCCTTCCACATCCAAGAAACGTGCCTGGCATGAGCCTTAAACGTTAATAAGGTTACCAGCCTTCGAGGCATCTACCTTTTTCCAAATAATTTGGTCCTGTTTAAAACTACTTGAAATTTCAGCAACATACATGTACTTCACTGAGTCATGTCTTAGTTCGCAACCTTTACAGGCCCATTTCTAACAATTTGCTGATATTTTCCTTATTCTATCTCACCAACATGTGCGTTTACATTCACTCTCTCTGTCATGAATCATGTGACTGCGTAAAAGTGCTTACTTTCAAAATTTACCTAGATAAATCTGTGATAGTCTGATTTACATATGCACCACTACAAGTATGATGTACAGTTAATAATGCCGAATAGATTTTCAACATATTGCCACTGCTTATCATATATGTGGCTATAAATCCCAGTGTTTCTTACAGTTTTGAGACATGACACATTAGATCCTGCAGGCATTACAAAGGGTAACCAATGTTTTGGGCATCTATACTTGCGCAGTCACGTGATTCGTGGAGAAGAGAGTGGAAGTGATCGCACATATGGGTGAGCAAAGATAAGGAAAATATCAGTAAAATAAGATAGAAATGGATCTATAAAGGAAGCAAACTAAAAAATGACAAAGTGAAGTATATTATTTAAACTTCAATTAGTTTTAAACTAGACCAAATTATTTGGGAAAAGGTAGATGGCTAGAATGCCGGTAACCTATGTTGTTGACTCACTTTAACCGGCAAGGTTGAACCAATGGGCAGCTGTGGAGCGAGTTTGCCTTTTGTACCGGTGCAATACCTCGAGCAAGGTATAGGGGATACCGCAATTGAGGCATAATACCTCGATACAGCTATAGTACCTTACCAAATATAGACTGCAGTGATGGAATTTGAGAGGGGTAGGTCACACCTAAGTGACCATAATAGAGAGACTACTGCCTGAACATTGTGTCAAAGTTACCCCCTCAAAACACATTTCAAGCTACACAAAAATGTACGTTACATTGCCTGAGGAAGATCGTGAGTGGGATTGCTTAACTCGAGAGTAAGGTTGTTAAAGTCAAGTGACCAAAACCGTGTTCCTTTTATGCGGTCCAACAAAATGGTCCAAAATTAAATCCTTAAATTCTTATATATGGTACATTTGTGGATAACTTGAAATGTGCTAGCTCTCTTTGAATCTGTTGCTTTGATAGATTAGTAGATTTTCTTGTTACTGTCACTTGTTTGTAGCCGACCCCTCTTCACTCCTCTCATTTTACCGGTTTGGTCCATCACTCAGGTCTTTAGGCCGGCCCTGCGCCATGGCACCACTAGTAGCACTATAAATATTGACTGCAGGTTGGTCCAAGTACACTGACTAAATGTGAAGAAATATTTGCATACACTGAAGTAGTGACTGACAGACTGTTTGTTTATATGATTTAAAGAATCACTTAGCCAAATTGTTACACAGGACGAGGACTCGTGCGTGTAGGGAGATGTGCCAGGAACCTTGGGGGGTTGTGTATTTCCCCTTAGGAACTCCTCGGTTTCCTTCTCACCATAAGGCTGATCGACGGCTGTCGCGAGTGGAGAATTCTTGAGCATTACTTGAAACACCAGTGAAATAAATAATCAATCCAAGATGGTTAAGGTGTAGATCTCGTTGCGTTCAGATTAAGCCACCGCATGATCTAGAGCAGGGCTGTCTGGATACGAATCCTTGTTTCCCCAAATGCCATATAAACAATCCACCTATCTCTTTAACAGCAGAGTGAGGAAATGTCCGCAGGATTTTTGCTACTTTTGAGTTATTTACACTGTAGTGTCTGCTTTTCCATGAACTTGTGCCCTGGAAAAACAGAAAAACTGAGGTAAATAACACGAAAAACAGTGAAAACCTATGCTCACTCAAATATAGTTTGTTTATGAGCCTTTGGAAAATGAGGTTAGGTAGCCCTGTTTGAGATCCCGAGGTGGCTTATGCTCCTGAACATGGAGGTAGCAGCTCACCTCTGCTCTAACCGAGCACCGTGCAAAGGGCAGTTGGTTAAAGATACTCGAAAACACCAGTCGAATGAACTAAGTAATCAAATGAATACGTGTATGTTATGTTTCAAAATAACGTTTTGTTTTCTTCTCTCAGATTTGAAGATGTCTGCTGATTTACAGTGGTTGATTATCAGAAACAACTCCTCCTTTCTATTGAAGGGGAGTGATCAGACCTTCAGCAGGGTAAGAGAATGATGGTGCATCAGCTAGAAGAATGCAGTTGTGCTGATATGGGGATAGAAATTACAAATCACTTTAGAAGCTTGTAAATAGGTGCGTCAGTCTGACATTTTTGAAAGCACCCCTTTGGACAAAGTGGTATTGCCATGTTTTCCATGTTATAAGGTACTGGTCGAAGTTCACCAGGTCATACCACTGTCAACAAAGTGGGGGTGGGGATGGTGGCCTCCGTGGCGCGTTAACGCAGCGCAATGACTGAAGCCTCCCACCCATGCGGTCGCTGTGAGTTCAAGCCCAGCTCATCCTGGCTTCTTCTCCAGCCGTACGTGGAAAAGTCTGCCAGCAACCTGCGGATGTTCGTGGGTTTCCCGCGGGCTCTGCCCGGTTTCCTCCCACAATAATGATGGCCACCATCGTATAAGTGAAATATTCTTGAGTACAGCATAACACACCAATCAAATAAATAAATAAACTGATTAACTTTGACTGAACATCATGGCATCTATTGCCCCAACCTCCCTACTACCCCTCACCACCCCTACTACCCCCCCCCCACCTTGACAACCCCGCCTGCATGGCTCAGTTGGTTAGCGCGCTAATGCAGCGTAATGTCCCGAAGCCTTCCACCAATGTGGCTGCTGTGAGTTCAAGAGAAGTTCATGCTGGCTTTCTCTCCAGCCGTACGTGGGAAGGTTTGCCAGCAACCTGCGGATGGTCGTGAGTTTCCCCTGGGCTTTGCCCAGTTTCCTCCCACCATAATACTGGCTGCCATCGTATAAGTGAAATATTTTTGAGTACGGCATAAAACACCAATCAAATAAATAAATAAATAACCTTGACAACTATGCTCACACACAACCAATCAAGAAGGACTTGCAAGAAGGCTTGCTAGAAGTCATTAAAAATGGGCAGTTAAGGTTACCATATATGAGAATTCTTTCTTTTTTCTTTGTGAAAAAACATTAACTGTTGTTTGCAGCTGATTGTATTTTATCCCCAACAGGAACCCAACAATTTGAAGAACAGGAATTCTTTCCGTTACAATGGATTGGTCCACAAGAAAACTGTTGGTGTGGAGCCTGCTAAAGATGGCAAGGGTGTTGTCTTGGTAACCAGGAATAGCCGAGGTAAACAGGGCAGAAGATGATTGACAGCTAGACACACTAAGCTAGCACCTCCTAAATTTGAAAATCCTCAACCTTTTCAGTCATTAAAGCAGTTTTTAAAAGGCAGTTTATGCATACAGTTGTTGCAGATGTAAAGGCTAGCCATAAATGATTTGTTTGTGTCACGATGAGTGTAAGCTTCAATAAAGTTTGAGAATTATTGCTGTAGACTTCACAATTCTCCAAGAAAATACTGAAATATTGCTTTCAGCGGTGTTTGAAAAGGTTGAAGAATTAAGGTAAATGTATGGCACTATTGAGATATTGTGCTGACATTGTATGTTCACTGTTGCAAATCTTACCTTGAAGTTTTGTGAAATGACCTGTCAAGTGTTTAGCATGTGTTTTCTTGTTCATCTTCCTGTTAGTTCAAGTGCAGTTCATGCTGACTTCTCTCGGTCCATGCGTGGGAAGGTTTGCCAGCAACTTGCTGATGGTTGTGAATAATGCAGGGCTCTGTCTTATATGTCAAGTATCTTGAGGATGATGTAAAACACCAAATAATTTTTTATTTCATCCCTATTGCTTGGCACAATATGGCTGTAACAGATAGATGCCGTATCCAGCTGCAAGCGTCATAAACGGTAGATCCGGATCTCAACCCCTAAACCAGTTATATCTAAGAGTACCGCATCACTAATCTTGGTACTGCCCAGCCTGCTGATCAGCATTGTTTGAAATCAGACCAAGTACTGGTCAGCTCGGTGTCAGTATGATGTGACTGGGCGGGGCGTTAAATCTGGGGTCCTTTCTAGGAAGCACACTTAGCTTATAAAGCAAGTGTTAATGTCCATGACAGTGTATGCTGTAGAGATATTAAGTGCATTAAGCTAAGGGCTACTTAACACTAAGTAAGTACTTAACACATGAAACTGACCCAAGGTGTCTTTGGCATGGCATTTGGTGAGGCAGCACTGTACGATGGCATTTGGTGTGGACTGCTACAAGGAACCACTGTTGTGATATGTCTGAAATTATGTTGAAAGCAATGTTAAAACCCCAATCAAATAAGCAAAACAAAAAAAACAAACAAAAAAGTACAACTTAACTGTAAGCTACATTGCTAGTTTTGTTAAGTCAAAAAAAAAAAAAAAGAGATAGCCATACTACAAACTTTCTTACGTGTGTTTTCTGTCATCACTCCCTGCTTCATCACTGTGACCCCGGTGACCTTGGAGTTCAAGATTTTTGTACAGTGTATACTAGTGTAGGCAGTGATCTAAAATGAAAGTAAAAGACTGCTCATGACAGAGGTACTGTTCATGAGACAGATTATAAAATTCTCTCTTGAATGTAAAAACCTGTTTGAAATTGCATGAAATGGTTGCTGAATTATCTGTGATTGAAGTGTGGAATATCATGCTGCTAACTGGGCATCTGAAGGCATCCATGCTTGTAAGCTTATGAGGAGTTGACCTATCAGAGAGCTAGGAGATATCAGCTGTTTGTAAGCTGTGACGTAAATGTTCTGAGTTGTCTGCCAAAGTAATATGTAATAACATGGGGACAGCACACTGTTTTAATGTTAAATGTTTTAATTATAACAAGTGTATGCGCGAACAATACTGCAAAGTATTTCCAGCCCACTGTGTTGTGGCAGGAGTAAGTTTCTTGATCATTTCATGATATAAATTGACATATATACATCAGTTACAAACACAACCCTAGCAGCTTACCACTGTCTCAGGTGACGAGTGTTCCATGCTCGGAACAGTTACGTCACAGTCTAGACAGAATGGCTGCGTTTCATGCTGGTTGATGGAACATGGTCAAATGTCAGTTTCTGCTGTTGTAGTAACTGTTAGAAAACATTATTTTATTGAAATAAACATAATATTGTGCAACCTTTTTGGTAAGCTTAACTTAGAAAATGCGCTGTCTTTCACTTGGATGTAGGGAGTGATAGTCACAGTAAGGAGTAGTGGGAGAAATCTTGCATAGGTAAGGGACAGTCTGGTGTACTTATCAGATTATTCATTATCTCAGTAAATTTATTTTTTGTGGCAGGTTGGAGAAAACCCAGCAAAAATTTCACCCGCGTGGAACTGAAGAAAGGAGGTCGGCGCACACTGGCTTCAGTCAGAGGTGTCATCAAAAACAACAGATACAGGAAAGATTTGAAAATGGTGAGAAGCTACAGTGTGGGTATCATCTTTTTGTAAACTCTTACTGACCGGAGACCAGAACAGGTTATGTCCTAGCAAGTTGTCTGTCCTCTGTCTGTCTGTCTGGTGTCTATTAAGTTTTCCTTCAAAACGTTACTCCTCTTGTCTGATTTAAGCGAAACATTGTTGAAGTGCAGACTACATCAAGGTACAGAATTTGTGGCATTGATTTTCCAGTTTTGTAATCGGTTGTCCATATGTCTGTCTCTTCGTCCACCATGTTAACATATCTTCCAAAACATTACTGCTCCTATGGATTTTGTCTGATTTCAGTGAAAATTGATTCAAGTGTAGACAGCATAAATGGTAGTATTAATTTTCCACTTCAGTGATGAATTTTGTGCAATTTCAACAACATTTGGTACAAGTGAATCAAGATACGTATTTTGTAGTATTAATTTTCAGTTTTGATTGTGCATTCTCAGTTATACATACATAATTTTGTAATTGACTCCATGATAATTTCGTCCCACTGAATAGAGCTGCTGTCTCATCAGAGACGCAGGGTTACATTACTCAATCAGTTCTCACATGATTTTATGCAATTGTTATTTTGCGAGAAATTGGTAGTCTGCTCATAAGTTTGTCATTGATTGGTCAGTGATTGAAAATCTTGATATTCAAAGATGGAACTGCTCACTCAATCTACTCTAATCTGTGACTAAAATGAAAAAAACTTAGAGTTAACTAACGGGGGTCAGTTGGAAGATGACATTTCAGCTGGTTAGCTCGCCTGCAGACTAAGTTGTGGTTCTAAGTACATCAAATTGTTAAAGGAGGAGAAAGAGGGAAAATAATAACCAAGCATCACTCAAAAGACTTTGGAAAACTTTATCTGAACATAGCTAATTTGACTTCATAACCAGATTATTGTGAACCACTAGGTATGATGACATCATTATACCAAAACAGCACCCATCAGGCTGTGTGTAACATCAGAATAGTTATATTTAATTGTTTACTATTACATGAACAGTTTTCACCAAGTACAGCTTGCAGGGAAATAAGCCTTCACATCAATATAACCAGCATATGTTCTCTAAAAGACCACCTTAGAATCTAAACAGTGAACTGCATTTTCACCAAAAATATAAAAATACTTATTTCTTTTTAGGCACAGGCATCCAGGGTCTTTCTGATGAGGGTTTTTTTTTTTTTTTTTTTTTTAAATTTCACAAATAACTTTTTGCATTTCCTCTGTAGAATCGGTTTTTAAGAGTATTTTTAATTGGTTGGAAATATTCTAAAAAATAAATTAAAACGTTATTCCAAGACAGTGCTCAGTGGTCTGTTGCCTGATGAATACATGTTAATGATCTCTTTGCCTTCAAAATTGACACAACTTCTCTAAGTTGCGTAAAATTTCACCTCTAAAAGGTGCTGAAACTGCCTACTCATTCTACCTACCACACAGACTTCAAAACAGCATTCTAATGTCAATAGAACTCCCATGAATCAGGAAAAGAATGAGCAGATTAGCCATGGACGAAATTTCAGTCATTTTAATGGGTACATGTAGCTGGACAGATATTTACCATGTTCTGTTCTGTTTCAGGCCGCTGTTCGTAGAGCCAGCGCCATTCTGTCAAGCCAGAAACCAGTTGTTGTCAAGAAGACCATCAGAAAGAAGAAGGATTAATTTTCCAATGACTTTCCATGTAAAACTGTGAGAAAAAATAATTAAACAGCAGTAAACCGTTGGAAAATTTAGTCGTGTGTATATTTCTTTCCCTCTCAGTGAGATCGCTGATTGAAAAACAATAAAATGCATTGTTTGTGCAGTGATTTACGAAGTGATTTGTGGGATGGAAAGAGTTAGACCACTGTCCGGAGCCTCTTGCCAATGTGGTGACTGTGCGTTAAGTACAGCTCATGCTGGCTTCTCTGGTCGAATGTGAGAAAGTCTGCTAGCAACCTGTGAATGGTCCTTGGTCTGGCTGGCCACAGTCTTACATGTGAAATGCCCAGAAGTACATTTAAAACTCCTATCAAATAAATAAATTTATTTATTTTCGCAGTTAAGTGGTACACTAAGTTATTTTTGAGGTTATATGGTACAGAGTTAGACCAAAGAAACAGGACTGGTCGGCCCAGTGTCAGTATTATGTGACTACGTGGGGATCTTCCAGTGGTGGCAGCACTTCGGCTCATGTTAACTGATTTGCATTTAGTCCACGTGATTATTGCTTCTGTGTTTTAGGAAGAGAAAACAGGTTTTTAACTCATTTTTGTGTAGACTATAGTGGTCAAACACCCAGAAAGGCATGCTTGAAGAAAGACCATGAAATTCTTTGTTCCTAATACATACAATATGGCTGCAAGAATGCAAGTCAACCATTACAGGAGACGAGACTTAGGGCCGACATACTGCCGCTGGACAAGGCAGTGCTATTTAAACAGAACATTACAAACCATACATACAATTCATGTTACATACCTTGGAAACATTAAGATTGTTGTTAAATGTCATACTCATTTACTTGTAAATTTACTTACATACTGTCATACACAAATGTCACTTGTATCAGGGAGGTCAATTTCTTAACTGAAGGAATCAGAACTGCCCAGAATAAAACGCCTAGCCTTTGACAAGTTCCTGATGTACTTTCCTTCATGACATACGAATTTACAAACATTGTTGACCTAACATCAGGACAAATGGCCACATGGATATTGTCTGAAACCAAGGCCCCTTGCCCATGCACAGAATGGGTGAATTTAAAAATTCCACATCCAAGACTGGATTTCAACCCGCACCTCCCGTGTTCTCCCAGACTGAACCTGCAGATCCTGACTACGCTAAGCATCAGTTTTTTATGATAGGCAATAGAGGACAGACCCAGCAAGCATTCTGGACCCAGCCAGCCTGAAGCATCAGTCACAACCCAAAACGGAACAAGGTCCACAAGTTTTTTTTCTGTTTTCCTTCAGTGCACACTCAGGCCCTTTATTCAATGTATGGCCTATGTTAAAACATCATGATGTCAAATATTTGACGAGTCACCAACAGAACCTGCGATTTATTAAGCTGCAGGGTAGTAGCTAAACAGTTTGTTATTTCAAAAAGTGATCGTGACTTTCTCACTGCTTGTACGAACACCCCCCAAACCGATTTGACATACTAACAACAGCATGTCAAAAATATTGCACAGATTCGACTTGCAGAGCTAAAAGTGTGAGTCAACAGAAGAGGTAGATTTTTGACCATTTTGATGGTCCGTGTTTATTAGATTGACTTAAGCAAACTGGAAGTATGCACATGGAGAAAAAGCTGGAAGAAAAGACTTGTATTTTTCTGTCTATCAATTGACAGGTTTCAACAAAAATATACACCTGCTGCCTTAAATATATATCTAACCATACATGTATCATGAAAACAATGTGTAACCTTCTCAAGGTGAAATACTGTGAAGAAAAAAGCTATGCGAACAAATATTCAGTATATCATGATTACAAGTTTGTCCATCAACATTGAAGTACATGATTTTTTACGGGTATCAGTATCTCCAAAACTGATAGTCATTAACATATTAAACACTGGAAACCTTAAGTACTTTGACTTATTAACACACATAAAAAAAAAAAAAATCAAATAATGACATTTTCTTCATTTTTCAAAATATTTTAGTCACCTACTGCATCTACATGTCCATGATCCATGTAACTTATGAAGAAAATTAACACTTGAAAATCATTAACAATAAATTAACAGAAATAGAAAAGCTACAAAGGTGTATACTCTACTGGTTGATGAGCACTTAACATGTTCAGGCAGGTTGGGCTCAGCTGGTGGTACTAAATTGCAGGTTTGCTAATGTTGAAAATGTTGAAATGTGGGAAATTTAAACAAAGCAATCTACAATACAGTGTGTCAGGCTGCAAACACATTGAAATAATTTTATCTTCAAACAATTTATCACATAGAATGTACATGTATTTAACATGTAGGCATACATGTATGTATTTGATATTCTTACTGGACATATTAGAGCCAAATATGGTACAACAGCACATATTCCAGAAATATTAAACATTGGCACATGCTAATTTATAAATGATGGACGACGAAAATAACAGTTCGGTGTTATGGTGTTCACATGAATGACAGGTGTCAAAGTTTACTGTACACTGGAAAGAGTAGCGAAGATGAAATGCATTCTAAGTCTTCTTGACAACCAGAATGTGCCGTTCACTCAAATTATTGAAATGAATCCCCATGGAATAACAGCTTGTGTTCAGAATATCTGAGGGATAGAAAGTTTAACCATACAAAACTTATCACCCTCCTATAAATTTGCTAAGTCACTTACAGCTTAGAGGGAAAAGCAACATAAAGTGCCAATTTAAATTGCTCTGATAAATATTTGAACACACTTCAAGTAAATATTCAGTATATTTACATATGGCTTGCTTTACAACCTTTCAACATGCAAACATAGCACTTATTCTGGTATTTTACAAAGAAAAAAAAACGCAGAAAAAAAAAACAACTCAATGAACCTTAATAACTAATATTTCCTACTAACACTGAAGCCAACACTGGTTTTTTGTGTTAAAGGTTTAGTAAGCAGGTCAGCAATCGGATATACCTTGCATTGGTCATCCTGGTTGGCAAGTTTGAAAAATATGATAAACCCATAAGAAAATGGTTTAATTACTCTCAAAATACCTTAATGGACATTCTTGACATAATCATCTTAAAAAATACAAAACAAAATAATAAATATAAACTACCAAAATATATGTGCTGATCAACATGCCACACCAAAATCAGTTTTTCTCTGAATCAAAACTCTATGCCACAGTATAGGTATTTAAAAGGTGGCATTCTCCAGAACAGTCAGATTTGAACTAAAATTGAAATTTGAGACCGCAGTTATCAACTTGTTTATCCTCAGAATAAACACCATATCAGGAAGCATACTTAGTGCTAAGTAGCACTTAGCTAAGTGCATTTCCTACATGTATGTCTACAACATACGTTGTCATGGTAGTTAAGGGGTAGTTAAGTGCGCTTCATGAAACTGAGCCCAGATCACTTGAAATGTTTCACATGTGAGTTTTGTTCTACTGAATTTTCTTTTGATATACCAGTGCTGCAAATGTATATGTATATACCTTACTCAAACATATCATAAATAGGAGCATCCATTTTGCAGAACAACTGAATGATTCATAATCAAATTAGATTTCAATGTGTTCAAGGTTTAGGTTTTCTATATATATGGACTCACATTCACACATCACACATAGATGTCCATAATGGTTTTGATTCTTGTTCTGCACAGCGGACACACTCTGTTGTCGATAAAATGAGCACGAGCAATCTGATTGGCACACTGCAAGCAGAGGCAGAGATGTCGACACGGTAGAATAAGCACACTTTTCTGACGATCCTGACAAACGACACAAGCGCGCTTGTCTTTCTCGCGCTCGACTTCTAGTTCCAAGTCCTCTCGACTCATGCTTGCTTTCTGTTCAGCACTCAGCGTTGGTGATTCTGTACGCTGACGCAAACCACAGCGACTGAGCGCACGCGTGATCGGGTTCATCAGTGGCAGCTGAATGTCAATCTCTTGGTCGCTGTCGTAGTTGCTGTCATTTTCATCACTCCTGGAGTCGTCTCCACTTTCGCCTCCTCGTGTCGTCACACTCTCAGCATCATCGTTGTCATTGCTGACATCAGACTCGTCCAAGGATTCTTCATCTGAATCATTCACAATAATATTAGCCATTCTTCGAGTACCACCCACAAAAGGCAAAGTGAGTCCATGGCTGTGCATGTAACGGAACATCCGTGGCAGATTGTTTAGCACTAGGTAAACACACAAGCACACAACAACCCCGATGTAAGCTTCCTTCTGAATATTAGGGAAGACTTCCAGGAAGACATGCCTAGCATCATTTTTCAGGTCGTGCATTTTACCGAACAGAAAATCCACCGTTGAGTGACTTGCATGTTTTATCGTCCATATGACACCATTCCATGTAGACAAGCAAATTGTTTCCACGCTGCCTCCCAAAACAGCAAATCCTTCGATGGTCTTGTTAAAACCTCCTCCAAGTAAGCCTTTCCCATACAGCCATGTTGCCCCACAGCCTCCTGCCACATCAATCAATGTCTGACTTATTGTCTTCACGGTCAGTACCAAGCCACTCCACAGCGTCAGCGCGATAAATTCCACAGATGAAAAAACAAAAGTTATGGCATGCCACAGAAGGAGGACAAACTTCCACAGGAGTGTCAGGAAGGAACGGACGCAGAAAACCAGTTCCAGAAGAAACTCCCCAATGCTTGACAGGATGTCGGCAACCAGGTACCAGGTTACCTGAAGGATGCTGGTGACCGTACAGATGGCTGTGGACATGAATTCAAACAAAGAGGACAGCAAATGGAAGTTGAACAAAGCAACTGTGTGAATCAACAGACCTAAATTCTTGATTCCCTCCACAACCCCATGAAAACATGTTAAAAGGAAGTCAAGAACTGCCATGATGAGTTAGCAGTTACACCATGAAATCACTTGCTGGTCACCAAATTGCAGTTTGTGGGTAATCCTGTAGACTGCAGGACATCAGGGTACAGGCAGATCTTCCTCCAGGTTCTTCAACTCTACCTTCTTTGGATGCCATCATCAAACTACATGTACTGAAACACATCCAAAATACATGTACACTGTATGCACAAATTTGCATTTTTACAAAAGTTACACACAGAGATGTATTACTCAATTTTCCATTTTCTTTTGTTGGGGGGGAGGGGGTGTATGTCAATATTTCTTTATTTATGTTTATAGTCATACTCAAGAATGATGAGCTGTGTAATAGGTGTGTGGGGGGTTAACCATCAACCTTTGGCAAGTTACTGTATGGATGTAGTATGTATGCATGGGTTTAATGTCATACTCAACAATTTCTCAAAGTCCTTAGAATGTATATATACTGTGTGTCTTTTTGTGGCAGGGCAAATCTGTCGCCTGGAACGTCATGTGGAAGACAGTCACAATACTGTACTGACACCAGGCTGACCAGTCCTGTCTCCTTGCTCTAACCTCTAAGTGCTGAGCTTCAAGAGAGGCAGCAAGAAGTACCATTTTTAAAGTGTTAAATATGACCCAACCTGTGTTTAATCAGGTTGATTGGCAAGTTACTGATGAACTTTCATGCCATACATGCATTTAATATGTGACTATAGACATCCAGGCTCGAGTCATTTTACTCGTCCCTTCTTCGTCAGTAAGACTGAAGGAGCAGAACCATTCCTAGTCCAACGCCGGGATTAAACTGTTACCTGAAGTGTCTAGCAATATAAAGGCAAGCACTTTTTACCACACGTCTAAGGCTCACTCCCATAGTCATTGCCTATCATAATTGTAAAATCGTTCGTCGACATTTTCGGGCATATAGGTTAGAACTTAAATGCGGTTAGCGTCTTTTACAACAGAAATAGGGCTCCAACAAAGACACGCTAACAACAACCGCCCATACGCTAACCATGCTCTGCGCTGTTGTTGTAGTCTTAAGCTTGAATGAAAGGCGTGTCACAAAAATTTGACAGCGGTTTGAACGTGACTATGTCCAAGAGTTTTAACTGTTACCTAAATAAGGCTGATAGCCACACAATAATGTGACTAGTTAACTTAACTTACCACCAAATAATCCTTTAAATTTCAAGAACAAAAGTTGTCTATATATGCCTAAACATAACAAGTTAGGCACATATGGTTGAAACTAGGGCAGTTATCGCGTGGGGATATCTTTGACACGAAACTTATTCTCAGCCGCACAAACCAAAGAAAACTTACGGATGCAAATCTTCCCTGCGTTAACATAGAACTGGATATTTGGCTGATATCTTCTGTACACATACATGGGATGTAATAGAGAGCCTTTTCAAAAAAGAAAGGAAACAGTCGATTATAAGTGTCTATATCTACACACGGCAAGCGGCTGAGAATAACAGTGTCATTGGGGCTGAGACACACAGGGTGCTGACAGAACTGTGCGGAGCTTAATCCTAAAACGAGGCGAGCGCGACAAGCCACTCTCCTGCATCTGGTAGTTTTATCTGAATGTGTATGAGGAGTGGAGAAAACTTCTTTCCATCAGTCTGAAATGGTTTTGTTTGAAATATATTCCCTGACTAGACAAAAGTTAGATCTGCCGAAGTTGCACTTCATCACGTGTCATGGTTCAAACAGCTTTCACGTTTGGTGTCCAAAGCAAAGTGCATACTGTTACCGGTTTGTGGAGTAACATCATACAGAAATGCGCCACCTGGTGGAAAGGAAAGGGGCTTCCTGTAAGTTAGGTTTCGTTTTCAGAACATTCGTGTTCAACCCCTCACTCAGTCGTTGATTGGTCAGTTGTTTGAAAGATGTCAGACATTGAGGCGTGTGCTGGCGTGCGTTCTGATGCAGTCTAGCTACCAATGACGTCAACAAGTACACCCGACTGTCACCAAAATGGGTTGGAAAGTGCTGGTGTGGCTTTGTTTTGGCGGAATGTTTTACTATCGTCATTCGCCTCTGGCCCAGTTCATTCTGATCCGATCGTCTGAGTTTGGACAGTATCTAGCCGCTCTAGCATGTTTCTGGGTGAAGACTATTTTTGTTTTCCTCAAACAAGCTGCAATAGTGTTGAATCAACTGTCCCCCCACATTTTGGTGTGCATCACCAACTGTATTCAAGTATTCAGGTGGCACTCTCAGCAGATTTTACTCGGACTTCTGGGATTTAAGTCTGGTTGGGTTGTATTTCTAAGCTGGGCTTTTGTGTTGAGTGTTTTGTACCTCTGTATAGCCCACAGATTCAGAAATTGGTGGTCAAGAAGAAGCCAGACTGAGAGAGGAGATAATGTGGTTAATATAAATACCTTCCAGAATTTGGCTGCAAATGGAGAGCGAAGGAATGAACGTGACTTAGGTGTAGAAGACCATGGGCCTGCTAGACGAAGACCAATGCGCAACTTTGCAGGGGGAGACAGTTTACCTCAGGATATGCAAATGTCAAACCAGGAGTGTGGTGTTCAAGGCGGCGATGATCGCAGGCAACACGTGTCTCTGGAAGATGGACACTGTGCGGATGATATTGTTTCTTTGACACGAAGGATTGAGGCAGGTCTGGACGCACGCAACTGTGTGGTGTGTTTTGAAAATGAGAAAAACACGGCAGTGTTTCCATGTGGACATGCCCAAATGTGCCGCCAGTGTGCCCATGAGGTTCAAAGGTCATCGAATAGGTGCCCAATATGTCAGCACTGTATTGTGGAGATACGAACAGTATTCATATAGAGTTAGACATGTGTGACCCCTGAGTCCCTTGCATTATGGCTATTCAATGTTGAAAGTGAAAGCACAGGTTATAGCTTACCAGGAATCTGAATTTATCATGTGATGATAATGACTGTGAAAGATGTCATATCTACATGTATCTTGATTGTGTCGACCTTCAGGCAGCTCATATATGCTGAGCTAGGCAGTATGTCTGATCAGTTTTCAGCTACAAGGGGATTAGGACTACAAATTTCCAAATTTTACACTTCAGGCCTGCAAATTTTTCTCCTAAAGCCATGTCTCCTTAGTATAGACATCAATTCATTTATTTTACTGATTGATACTTAACGTCATTCTCAAGAATTTCCTTGTGGTATAAGAACAATTGTGCTTAGCCTCACAACAGTTACTTGTATATCTCAGCTTTAACGTGTTAAGAGTTGAAACATTTCCATTTTACAGTGCATATGTGTATAAAAAGAAGAAAAGTAGGTGAATGGTTATTTTTCAGGTTATGAGAAAATGCTATAATCAGTCTTTTATATAAGGGCTAGACATTAAAAATTTAACAGAGCCGTCCTGAAAATATTTTTTGTCAGGCATTGTCTGACCCTATCAGAAAAAATAGGGTAGGTTGCAGGGGAATTTTTTGTATTCTGGCATATGAAAAAGATACAGATAAAATTGGAAAGAAATTAACATGGGCAGTTGGGTTGAAACTGGTGAAGCATAACCAATATAGCTTTAATGATCACTGAAGGATCTCTGCATTCATAGACATTAAATATTGATGAACATGTTGACCACTTTTAAACTCAAGCCACTATGAGCAATTATATCATTTCAATCTGGATCATGTGATTCTTGTATACATTGGTGAAATAATGATGAATGAAAATGCCTAAGTGCCAAAACTGTCTGTACTGATTTACTTATTTTATATTGCATTCAAAATACAATATCCAAGTGAACCAGTATTATCTTCACATGCTCTGCATAGCCTACTTTATATGAATCCATGTACATGTATTTTGCTGAAAACCAAAGATGTTTCCAAACTGCTTTGCAGAATTTAATAGGATTGAGTTGGAAACTATTATGTAAACCTGTATGGCAAGCCTTTGCGGTGTGAAATGTGGATAAAAATACATATCTTAACTCCAAATGTCCCATGCTTCACAGCATTTTACATTCCAATGCTTAATGCCATGTGCACCTAATATAGTATTGTTGTTACTTAAGGTTCATCATTAGTATAAAGTGCTCCTGATGCATATTTACAATATTTTTCTGATTGAAGGTAATTATGGTCTAGTCCACTGGGCATTTCCGTATTTCCGGATACATGAGGCCATTGGAAAAACTTCTTTGTTGGGACAGAGTAATCCAACAATGTCAGAAAAATAGGGTAGGTGAGTAGGAATGTTGTATTATTATTATAATTATGGCTAATGAAAGAAACAGGGATTTTTAAAGATATTAACATAGAGAGAAAAATAGAAAACTTATTCCATTAGAAGCGCTATTAATTCTTCATAGTGGAGCCCTTTATCAGAGTTACTTCCAGCAATGAACATATTTTTAATGATGGCCTGACAAACCTCTTGCCATAGATCCACATCTGAAGCTCTGGGAGCAGGATTTGAACCCCTAGCCCCACTGGACAAGAATAACCTGTCTGCTTGAGAGTTTATAACTTTGGCTTCAATTGATATGTTAATGGTTTGATAAATAATAAGCATGCATGAAATCAAAGACATTATCAAATCTACTCAAAGTCGTAATGATTTCTTTACATTTTTTTGCATATATTTTACAAACACATTATGGTTTTATGAATTTTAAGTTGTATTTTTTATTGTAAATATTGCCAGGTTCGCAGTTTTGTGTACATAGATCATTGCAATTGTACACAGAAGAAAGTAATTGTATATATTAATAAAATGACTTACAATTCTTAATGTTGTTCTGGATTTTTTTTTTTTTTTTTTTTTTTTATTGTATTTTAAGGGCCATGGATACATATATTTTGGTTGTGTATTGACCTTTCCGAGCTGTCAATCAAGAATGTGCATTTCACCAATCATAATGAGTATTGTTGCTAGTAGGTGAACCGCATGTCCCACACATTGGTTACAAGTGTTCAATTTTTTTGTGATATCATGACGTCACAGGTGCTCTCACCGAGAATGGAATGAAAAGTAACATTGTCAGGAGAAGAAATGGTGGGACATGGGATTTGGTGGATCTATCCATTGAGTCGTAATATGGCAGTACTCAAGATTTGTGACAAGGCAGTCAAAATTTGTGAAAAGGCAGTCAACGTTGTTAATGCAATAAATCACTTCCCTCTGTCAGGTAGCTGACAAGTTTCTAAACTGAATGTCAGTAGAACCATCAAGAGCTGGATTTGAACTTACAACCTCATAATCCAGAGAACGGCCTGTTGCAAGAACAAGTGTTTCATTCAGCATTCTGTATCCAGCAATTTGTGCTAATTTACTTTACGAGGCGTTTTTTTTTTTTTTAGGAAAATGAGGATTTTATGAGGTCTGTTTCATAAAGCATACATATGTGAAACTTTAACAACTAGCTCTTTACTGTGCCATAATTTATATATTTATTTATGCGATTCTTGTTTAATACCAATCTCCAGAATTTTCAGCTTACGTTTGGCAGTCTGATTTCAGACTTGTCACTGGAGTGCCTATGGGCTAATTAATTACAAACTTTCCCAAATGATATATAAATGTAGGTTTATAGATATAGACACCACATTGCTGGAAAAAAAATGACCACTGAGTGTTAGACTGAGGAAATGGCCAGACGAGATGAAAGAGTCTACAATTTCCCTGACTGAGTAAGGATGGGTTTCAACCCATGGTGGAAACCCACAGGGTTCCCACAAAACCCAAAAGTATCTGACTAAAAATTGTATGTGTTGCAGCCTCACTTGGCGCTCAGCACTGACAGGTTACAGCAACAAAACAGATCCAGTTGGCCCTGTGTCAGTGTAAAGTGACTGGGTGGGTGTCATGTTCGGCAAGTAATTCTAATGGTGGCAGCCTGGGCTCACCCTGTCAGAAGAAGACACAGAAAATATATTCATACTCATTGTCATCATAGGACTGAAATATTTTTAAATACGAAGTAAAACACTAAGCATGAATACATCTGTGTATGCAGGTTGTTAACATATATGATAAAGTTCCCATGGTAAAACCAGTTTCAGCAAATGGGAATATAGCAAGGCAAGAATGACAACCTGTTTAAACACTCAAGGTCATATTCGGATACTAACTTTATTTCACATTTCAGATAAGTAACAGAAACATAACGGCTACATGGAAATCATCCAAATGTACTTATTTCGCAGTGCCATTGAAAGAGCACCGGTTTTACATGGACAGTGTTTCCAACCAATCGCAGGGCTAAATGCTGAAGTCCTTGCTGCAGAAGAAGTCTTTACACAAATGTACTTTAATAGGGTAGTCATGTATATCAACAATAACAATAAATATATTTAAAAACAGCAATCAACAATAAACATTATCACTGTCTCCAACATTGTAACAAGCCTCAGATGGCACAATTTTCAATCTAACTCCCATTGAAGGGTAACAAACAAAAAAAAAAAAAAAAAATTATGGCAACATGAGCAACAATATGTCAACAACAAAACTAGTTCCACTCTAGCCGTCATGAAAGCGTATAGAAGTGAAAGATATATACTTGCATACTGATGCATTAAAATTAAGCTGTGACACAAATGGTCTAGGTCATAACTATATGTTCATTCACCCTTGCAGAGTTCTGTCCTGTCACAAAAATGCAAGTTTAAGGCTTTGCAAAAAATGAAAGACTTGCAGTTCACGTGTCCATATGTGAACTTGGGCATTAAACAAGTGCAAGGATAATGCAGCAATTGCTGATTCTATCAGCAAATTTCATTGTTAACAGTATTGCTTTTGGTTTATATTTTTCATTGGTGTTTTATGCCGCACTCAAGAATGTTTCACTATACAAAGGCGGCCAGTATTATGGTGGGAGGAAACCATGCAGAGTCCGGCGGTAACACACGACCATCCGCAGGTTGCTGGCAGACCTTCTCACATATGGCCAGAGAGGAAGCCAGCATGAGCCTGATTTGAGCTCACAGTGACTGCATTGGTGGGAGGCTTCTAGGTCACTCCATTGCGCCAGCGTGCTAACTCACTGAGCCACGGAGGCCTCAGTATCACTTTTGTGACAGCGTTCAGAGTATTGCATTTGTGAACTATCTTTGGCCTTTAAATCTTGTGTTATAAATGGTACTTTCACAAATGTTAAGAAAACAATTATAAAGACTCCAACAAATTGAGTGATTTCTATTGAGTTACTCTAGCAAGTCATACATGATAAGAACTTTGATGTTGTTAGTACTAAGGGATATAGCGCATATACGTCACACCTCTGTATGACTGCCATCATATGGCCCATATGTTACATCTACCTGGTAGATCTATTACTTGAGTCAGATGGTATGTGCCAGTGCATCTATTACTTACGTCATTTGATGTGAACATTTTCATTTTTTACTTGGGTTAGTCACATGGTATATATACACCTTTTAAGAAGTCATTGCGAATGGACCTCCACATATTTCACTTGAGATACCTCTGGAGTACACCTGTACATTTACACCTATACCACTTGAGTTTTGTGGTGTGTACCATTAAACCTGTAACTGCTTTCATCTAGTGTGTACCTCCACCTTTAAATACGTTTATACTATACAAAAATTTGGTATTTACCTTTACATCCATTGAAATACATGAGACAACTGGTGTGTAACTTCACACCTTTTACAAGTTTGGACATCCACTGTATTCTTTTATACCTTCTACAATTTGAGGGACATCTCTTATGCACTTTTGCACATATTACAATTTGTCTGATATCTGGTGTATATTTTAAATTCTTTTACAATTTGAGATATCTTGGTGTACCTCAACTGGAGTCATCTGGTGTGAATCTTTCTGTGCGAATACAGACTTGGAAGGGCCTTAAATCGCTTTCCGCACTCAGCACACTCATAAGGCGTCTCGCCTGTGTGAATGCGGCGATGAATGTTCAACGACTGGGACAGTCGGAAGCGCTTTCCACATTCAGCGCAAACGTAGCGTTTTTCCCCAGTGTGCACCGTGGAGTGCAAACGCAATCTTTGGCGGCTGATGAAGCTTTTGTCGCACTCCAGACAAGGGAAGGGTTTCTCACCGCTATGAGTACGCTCATGTTCAATGAGCTTAGCCTTGTGCCGGAATCTCTTTTTGCACGACCCACAGGAGAATGGTTTCTGAGGGGTAGGCTTGTCACTGGGAGTCTGTTTGAGAGATGACAGTTTCTCGCAGGTAAGACACACAGGCACTGCAAACTTGTCTTTCACCGGCCGGGAGGAATAGAAAGTTAATGGCAAAATTCTTTCACAGACAAGGCAAGGCTGAGCTCTGGAATTTGCAGGATGGTTTCGGGTTCGACTCTCACAACAGCCATATTTCTGTCTGTTTTTCTCACCATTCCCTAGTGGACGGGACATTTTTAAAAGTGTGCTTTTATATAAATGATCAGTTGTCTCTGGCAGCACTTCCTGAACATCTGCATCTTGGCAACAGCCTGAAAGAATAAATCAGTCCAAAAAAAAATGTCGGAGTCAATAACTTATTATAAAATGAAACTGATCAGGCCAATGACACCTGAACCCTTGTTTCCCATCATAATATTTTGCAAAAGTGGTGCAATCAGCAGAACAATTCTCATTTATCATTATCATCACTGGGCTTCAATCAAGTGTGAACGGCCCTATCAATAAAAAATTTGGCTGGAGTGGTGTTCTACATTTAGTCCTTAGTGAACATGAAGAAAAACTGCCTCTCCTCACAATCCATCAACCCATCCTCATTTTATCTGCCTCCACTATTTTTTTTAATATTGTTTATTACTTAAGCTGTACCGACTATAATTTCTGTTAGTACAGTACAAATTGGGACACATTTGAGAGCAAAAAATGATGAAAATTTATCAGAACAACGACTGCATTTTGTTTTTACAGAACGTATTCTCTGCCATGAAGCCTGCATATAGCTGCCTGGCATTTTTGACATGTTTGACAACACCCCTTTTGGATGAAGTGGTATGACCGTGTTGTCCATGTAACCTGTATGTTATATGTCACTGACTAGCAGTACCTGATGTCATACAGGTACCACTTTCACCAAAGGTTGGAGTCTGAAAAGTTTTGGGCACCTATTTGCAATCTGCCATCTCTGTAGTATTTATTTTAAATTTTTAACGTTATGAAACTATGAAACTATCACTCAATTCTAAAGCAATTTTTCAAGCTTTAAAAATATTGCCAAAGATGAAAGAAGCAAATTTCAGTCTTACTATATTGCCCATAAAAATTGGGTATCTTTGACCGCGTCTTGAACACCTGACTTCAAGTTCAAAGTCGTTTGAACTTGTTCATCGTACCAATTTACTTCTCCACTGTTTTTCTCAGGTACATCGTAAATATTCTGGCGAAATGTGGACCCTGAACCAAGGCCTCCATGGGTCATACTATGAAATTGAACGAACGTAACAGCGTTGTGATGCAAAATACTAAAGAAACACTCCACTCAACGAATGGTAAAGCCAAAAAATGCTGACAAAATACTCGTATACAAACCTTCTTTTTTCACCTTAGAACAAACATGGCGCTCTTGAAGTTAGAAAATCTGCCAGCGCCTTGCGCACTTCCCACCTACAAACTTTTACGGGTTGTCAAGGTCGGTCAACTTCGACCAAAATCGGGACTTTCCGTCCCAGATCGACTCCGGCGATGCGGCCGGTGTATTTCATACAAAGTCTGAATAGGTCTAACATTATTCAATATAGCAGCAGCGATATCATTTAATTGGAAAGTTCCCTCATATCCTTGTTCACCGACTGGTCTCGGATCATTTCCCAGTGAATTCATATTTACATAGATTTAATCAGCGTGACTCTTGTCTTTTTGAGACGTGTTTAGTAAAAGATTCCATCTCACACCTGTTATTTCATTGCAAAACCTACAATAATATGCAAGGAAACTTTTTTTGCAGATTTAATTAAAGGTGGTGTCACTAACTCTTTCTTAGAAACTGTGTTCAAATCGATCTATATAGGAAGCCTCCAGGCTGTTGTTTTCTTTTTTACTACTATGTAAGAAATTCTAAATAGTATTTAGTTATTAGTTTGGGGTTGAATGAATTGATATAATATTGGCCTAATGGTCATCTTTTCTCAGAACTGATTTCCCTTTCCATTGTCTTTGCATCTCTGTTCATCAGCTTCTATATCTGTATCTGTGCGAAACCCCCCTCTAGCACCTGTGTTTATAAAATAGACAAACCCAGATGATGACCTGATTTTTTATTTTTTATTTATTTATTTATTTATTTATTTATTTTTATTTTTTTGCGCATTGGCACATATCACGCTTGCGCATTGGGTTGCCATTCCATTAATATACATAAATATGGGGACCTTGCCCCTCGTGCGTTACGTTGATAACTTTATATTTAACTTGCTCGGATTGCCCATTAGCTATGTTGTAAACTACAATAATTAAATACGATGACGTGACGACAAATACTCGTCAGGTGGCTTGTTGCAGCCTCGTATTTAACGAGATTTAAACATGATGGGAACTTGGAAAGGGTAAGTCTTGTTAAATAAAATGACGTTTGTAACGTTTTATATCTCTTTGGGAATGTTTGAAAAGTCTGAAAAGGAAGATCACTTAAGTCACAGCTGAGCATCTGATGTGTAGTTTGGCAAGATGTGGCAACACCGGTTTCAGCAAAAGCTTTTGCTCCGCGTCACCTACGCTCATAACACCAGTAGGTATACCACATTTTATTGCTTTTCGCTAATACCCGCTGATAAATATAGAGCCGTTTTTCATTAAAACTACCTTATGGCTTAGATATCAGACAGCCAATCACAGTGCAGAATTGCCTCAGGGACAGGAAAACTTCATTCACAAAATGTTTTAAGATGATTTACGTTATGTGATCCAGTTTAAAACTTTAACAATATGACCAACTCCGCGTGTGAGCTGGAGAAGAGAATTGTAAGGGAGATTGAAAAAGATAAACATTAGTAAACTGTTAAGCTTTCAGAAAGCTGGTCTGGCTAATGCGGTGACCGTGGAATAAGATAGGCTTGTGTGTGCAGTGAGCTCGGGTTGACTCGATCGACTCCAGGGGCGCCTCCATGGCTCAGCCGGCTGGCGCGCTAGCGCAGCGCAATGACCCGAAGCCTCCCACCAATGCGGTCGCTGTGAGCTCAAGTCCAGGTCATGCTCTATTATAGCTCATGCTGGCTTCCTCTCGGGCCGTACGTGGTAAGGTCTGCCAGCAAGTTACTCGTGGCTTTTCCCCCGGGCTTTGCACGATTTCCTCTCACCATAATCCTGGCCGTCGTTGTATGAGTGAAATATTCTTGAGTACGACGTAAAACACCAATCAAATAAATAAATAAATCGATCGATTCCAAGACAAAACAAGAACAGCCGATTAACTAGTTCGTCCGGCATGGATGTTGGAAGGCTAAACCATAATAGTGTCCTTAATAGTCAAGTTATTCAACATACAAAATGAAAATCTCACTGTCAATCAGTTTCCAGCAGTAAGTGTAAATACAGTACTGAATTTAGTCAGGGGATGTTAAATAAGCCAGATGGCAGTTTCGAGTTGCGCATAACTGCACATGAGCAGAACGCGTTTTACAGTAGATAAACAAAAGCACATGGTCATTCATGTCGACCCCTTAACGTTACAGACTTCGGCCACAGCCCAGTGTAGAGCTCATTTTTTTGTGTGTTTATCACTTGAAACAGTGCTAAAGCCCATGTATAGTCTCAAATGTCTCACAGACACATAAAATGCACGAAATGGGCTGAATTGTGTGTGACTGCCTACGTTTACACTGCTTTTAACATAGCCACGAGGGATTGTTTATACACCACCCGAAGGAATTCCCGTCATGCGCAGTCGAAACAGATATCTAGCTTATAGGTAAATATTCCTTGCTCAATAGCTGGTGTGTCTTGTTGCGTTTCTTTATTTGACGAACTTTTTAAATATTCACGTCACGGGGAATTTTCGAAGTTAGTCTATAACTAACAAGTCCGCTTCCATTATCAGTGGGTACTAGCGAAAATCATAGTGAGATATTTCCGCTGATATGAGCGTACAGCTCACCTACATTTTAGAGAGACGTAGTAGAAATTCATGTTATTTGCGACTGTTTGGATGCACTCTAGAAGCAACTCCGGTGGGAAACGCAATTTCGAATGTGATTAAATGAGCTCACAGGAGACTTCTTATCAACATAACCTATCTCATCTAATATCCCTTGCCATCCATGCCATCTATTTTGACCAGTGAGCGTATCTTGACAGATTTTGTGAACTGAAAATATTATGGAAAGTGAGACACAGGCTTTCTGTATGACCTCAGCCAGTAATTATTTAATTAAAGGCTCTTGGTGTTGTTTTCATTGGTACAATCCGGGATTCTGTCATTGTAACAAATTATACTGATCCTCAGTTCATCATTTTGATATACACTTGCTAATTGTCACTCAGGACACTACACGTGCCATCGATACCATGGATAACAACTCTACCTACACCGACACATGGCAGCTGGACGAAACGGGAAGGGCCATAGTTATTGTCATATTTGGTTCCATCATAGCTGTCGGTCTAGTTGGAAATGTGTTAGTGATAGGCCTGACAGTGCTGGTGAAGAAACTACATTTCACGGTGAACCTGTGTCTTGCATGTCTGGCTCTGGCTGACTTAACGGTTTTGGTTTCCTTGCCCATTTTTCCATGGCATATTCTTTACGACGTTGACGACTCTTCGTTAGGATTGAATTTCTGCAAGTGGCCTCTTCAGTTTGGACACTGCTTTCTACTTTGCACACGTTTTCGGCACCTTGCTCAGAGGACACAGGTTAAGTGATCTGTATAATGATATAAAATATTTCCCAAAGGCAAAGAGTTTACATAAATGTGTCATTTTCTTTCTTGAGTACTGCTCAATACAAGAATGTCTGTTAACAAAAACGCTGTCAGAATCAGAGCAAAGGCTTGTAAAGCACGTTTCAACAGATTTATTTGGTTAGTTAGTTAGCGCACTAGCGCAGCAGACTGACCTAGATGTTTCTCACCAAAGCTGTCGCTGTGAATTAAGGTACAGCTCATGCTGACTTCCTCTCCGGCCGTACGTGGGAAGGTCTACCAACAACCTGCAGATGATCGTGGGTTTCCCTCGGACTCTGCCCGGTTTCCTCCCACCGTAATGCTGGATGCCGTCGTATAAGTGAAATATTCTGGAATAGGAGTAAGCCCCCCCCCCCCAACCAAAAAGAAAAGAAGTAAATCAAATGATGGAAATATTATAATTAACTATGTTAACTTTAGGCTCAAACAAGGTGTCCACCTTACACGCATTAAGAACGTACCGCATTATCTCGTCATTATTCAGCTGACCTGTACACTTTACAGTTATGTACGACCTACAGTCGGGCATCATGCATGCTACATTTTTTGGTGTTAGACACCTGGTTTCTTCCGAGCACACTAAAATAAAATATTGTGATTTCTGGCTTTAGGCCTTTTCAGCAAATCCGTTGATACCGGGGCTTTGTTCTACGTCGATTTTTTTCTTTGTGGGAGTGGAGCGCTATACGGTCTTGTGTCATCCCCTCAAGTCGTTAGGATAGTGGACTCGCAAGAAGGTCTGTCTGCTGCTGGCAATCGTCTTTGTGGTCAGCATTGGACTTTGCATTCCTTATGGGTTTACCGTAAAATATGAGGAAGAAATCCTTGATGATAATACTACAGCATTTTATTGTTTCATTGATTGGGATATTTCGTGGGTAAACGATTATGAAGCTGTTGTAAATGGTTCCCTCTTTTTCGTGCCCATTCCTCTATTCTTACTGTACGGTGAGACGATCATCACATTGAAGACAAAGGTACCACAAAGAGACAATCAAGGATTCGGTGCAAAAGGTGCATCCAAGGCTGACTCTAAAGTCGTTATAACGCTGATGCTTGTAATCAACGTTTTTGTTGTCTGTCTGTAGATATCTATGCCACCGTTGTATTGGAATCACTGGATGGCAAATCATCTTTCATCTTTACATGGTGTGTACGAATAGCTCTGTACATCAGCCACGCCTCAAACCCCATAGTTTATTTCCTGATGTTTGAAAATTTTCGGGAAGCTTTCAAGATAGTGTTTTGTAGGAGATCTAAGAGAATGAATCAACCTGGATCATTTCGGACAGTTTCTTCGTCAGTCTAATCGACGGTCATTATATTAGGGAACACAGGTGGCTTGCTCTGACAGCGTGAATTCTGAATGGATGCTGAACGATAAGAATTTCACGCCCGATACTGAGAGACGTCGAGGCCATGTTCGCCGAAAGGCCCTACATGAGGCCCCAGCTTCGGACAGTTCTCTGTGTCAAGAGATTCATTGTCTTTAGCACTCCGCTTTATAATTGTGTGTAATTCCACTTAATCTGGGAAGAGGGGCCGTATATTCATCGGGTTGCTTATTATTGCCACGTTGGACATATGAATAGTTGCAATCAAAGCGCAACTGAGATACATATTTGATTATCGACACCATACACAAGAAACTGGTACACGATTTGGAAAGTGATTTTATTTATCCGCCTATAACATTCATTGAGTCTTACGTCATCATTGACTCCTTGTTGTTGCATGAATCCGTCTTAAATTTTATATTTTATAAAAATGTGTCAGTGATTGGCCTGACAGTGCTGGTGAAGAAACAACTTTCCACGATGAACCGTTGTCTCGCATGTCTGTGGCAGACTTAACGGTTTTGGTTTTCTTGCCCATTATTCCATGGCATATTCTTTACGACGTCGACGATTCTTCGTTAGGATTGAAGTTCTGTAAATGGCCTCTTAAGTTTGGGCACTGCTTTTTACTTTGCACACGTTATCTGCACCTTGTTCAGAGCACAAGTTAAGTGATCTATATGATGATGTAAAATATTTCCCAAAGGCAAGGATTTTTCAGAGATTTGTCATTTTCTTTCCTCAGTACTGCTAAATACAAGAAGATCTGTTAACAAAAACGCTGTCAGAATCAGAGCAAAGGCTTGTAAAGTACGTTTCAACAGATTTATTTGGCTGTTGGTTTTCAAATGATGGAGTTGGTTAGCGTGTTAGCTCAGCTCAATGATAGAGAAGTCTCTCACCAACGCGGTCGCTGTGAGTTCAAGTCCAGCTCATGCTGGCTTCCTCTCCTGCCGTACGTGGTAAGGTCTACCAGCAACCGCTTGTTTTTGTATAAATCCGTCTTAAATTTTATATTTTATATATTCTCTGAGTTTGGTTTGTGTTAGTTGTCGTTTTTGTAAACTGGCCTTACGATTTTCCACCCGAACGCTCATTCTGGTTGACGGCTAGTTTTAGAATGTCGGTTTCTGCACCCAGGTTTGGAACAGTATGTGTACATGTATGTATGCTTGGGTTTTTTCAACAATTTTTCGGTCAGATGACGACAAGGCGCCTTTAGAATGTAGAGATACTGTCCCTCCTTGTGACAGGGCGAGCCCATGCCACCAAAGTGCTGCCGCCACTGGAATATCCCACACATGACACCCCACCCAGTCGCATTATACTCATACAGAGTCGAGCAGCCCTCTTTAGTTGCTCTACGATCTCAGTTCCAAACGCCAAACAAGGCAGCAACAAGCATCAGTTTTAAGATCTGTGGTATGACCCCGACCCGGAGGCGGAGGCTCTAACCACCAGGCCAGCGAGGCCGTCTTGGTATAAAACGGCGAAGCGTCAGAAGTATGACTAGCCAGGGATGTGCAGTGACCTTACTGGGGCTGTAAACTACAGGATTATGTCACGCACATATATACCGGTCGCAAATGCCTAGCCAATCCCCTTATAGCACGAATCATCCGTACGCTCAGGGGTGATCCATTTGAGCCTGTGAGCACTGGTATTCTCGGATCGCTGCCACGATGTCGAACACTGGAAACAAGTATGTAATTGTGTTTGTTGATTACTTGACCAAGAGAGTATAATTACTGCTGTGATGAACATCAATGTCACAACCTCAACAAGGACTTTTGTGGACAACATTGTGTCTCGCCGTAACTCTCCGCTATTCTACATTCAGACAGAGGCACAAACATGTCTCATGTGATGGCAGAAGTCTGCAAGTTGCTTCAGGCTAAGCAAACGCAAGCTATTGACCGATCCCCAATGTAGTGCACACATTGAGCGTTTTATGTTAAAGGAAAATACTACCCAAAAGTGAACTCATGGTGTTTAAAAAGACCATTAAAAACTGTATCTGAAAATACCCTCACTGAATGTTGTAGATTTTTTTACCAAAATAAACGCAGTCAAATGTTTTGATTGTATGGTAGGCTTTATGGACCTAAAGCAGAAATTTAATGTCATATTAGCGTTTCCACGCTCAGGCAAATATTACAAAGGTACTACTCTTCCCAAGAACTTTATTCAGAGCTGATTATGAAGTTTTATGGATCACAATGTCAGTATGATCCATGAAATCAAAATATTTGACGCCGTCTAATTTGGTGGTAAAAATCTAAAAAATTCAGTGAAGGTATTTTCAACACATTTCCAACAGTTTTTTCATGGTCTTTTCACTGACCATATATTCACTTTTGTGTGGTCTGTCCCTTTGATCATACTGGCCGAATTTCTGCCATTCTCAGTCCTGTCTCATACAAGGGCGAAATTTGCTTTTGCCATTGAACGCAGTATTGCGTCTTCATTCCAATGCTTCGAAAACAGGGATTTATTACTCCGGTGTTAGAGCATTTGCAACGTAGACATTCGTATACGAGCCGTCAACCGCAATTGGCCTTCCGGTCAATTTATAATCGCAAAATCAGACCCCTTTTAAACCGATCAGCTTCTAGTTTTTATAATGTTAAGCCTTCATTTGCATTACAGACGCCCTCAGTTGTTTAACAATTTTTTGTTCAACATTTTCTGTAGCACATTCTTTTGTATTTTTTGCTTACGTGCAACATAAAGGAATTCTGCCAAGCTGACTTTCACTTGCAGATGAAGGGAGTGAACTCCCGCGGTACTAGCTGACAAGTGTGAGCAGGAGACAGGAGAACTACATATTGAACAACTCAACACAGTAATCTTCAGTTGAAGCACAGTAAACAACATTTTATTGAAGAAAATCACATAGAATCTGTGTGTATGTGCAGGTCTTTTATATTCGTCTGATTTCTCTCATTCCAAAATTATTCACACTCTATGTGCTTTTTTTTGTATGCAAGCCAGTAAATACAGTACCCAATGATTTCTTGGGGTAGTTGTGAGCAAATGCTGTGAGTCACAGATCAGTGGATTCTGCTGCTACCCAAGCTTTCTTGGGGTCAACCAGTGACACAACTAAAGAGACACAGGGTATCTTGGACATCTACACATTATAATGGCCCAATCATATTTGGAGGGGTGGCTATCAATATCAAGGGAGTACACACATCTGACTTGCACCCCGATGATTTCACGGGACGACCTAATGAATTTACGGACCAGTGTAAGTAAAGACAGTAATAGCAATTTCCCCATTAACTTCGAATGTTCCAGACGTCGGGTTTTGTGGTATTCATAAATGTCTTGGAACTGTTATAAGAGAAACGCTCCACGGGAATCTGCATGTTTCGATAGTAACCCCATTATTTCACAGGAGCACTGGGGACCGATGTTTATGGAGGATTAAAACTGACATGCAGAGAAAATAGGACGTTTAATCTTATAATTCCGAAGTAAAACATATTGTAAGTTAATGACAAAGGCTCTATCATACCCTAGGTGGATATACTACAATACGTGGTCATTTCAGTGAGGAAAAGTCAAGGTGTGAACTCAGTAAATTGTTATCTTGAATTTATACACTTCAGCAAGTACTCTCTACATCAAAATGGAGTTACACTAAGTGCGTCATTAGAATGACCCTAGATCATATTTTGTTGGTTACCACATAAGTCGTCAAAAATAATAATAAAACAGTTTATTTTATCTTTATATCTTTGTGGCCGAAAACATGTGCGGATCCTCAGATAAAAACGAACCTATTTATTACAGAGTTATAGTGAAAATAAACATGGTCGCTCCATGTAGCATGCACGTATGACATGGCACCTTCTACCAGTTTAGGGTTAGAAGTACACAGAGACTGTGTCCAACTAATTAATTAAACTGAAGGGTAACAAGTTATCCTTACTTGGTATTTCAATTTTAGCTATGTAATTAACGTCGCAAAATAGTAATTAATCTACATAGCAATCATTCACACCAGCAACAACAGCAACCACATCATGTTTACATTGCTACATGTGTTTGATGTTTTACGCATCTACTGTTAGCTATTGAATCACAGAAATATCAGCATGTCTACTACATATATTAAGCATTATATGGAAATGAAAACAGCTATATCAGAGAAGAAAATATATTTGTCTCAATGTGTTCATAAATATTATATAATTCAGCTTAAATACATATGTTTGGTTATAAACAACAAATTTACATTCCAGTAACTTTATTACACATGCATCACATCGTTTTTTAGAAAATTATTATACACGTGACGATAAATACCAAAAGTTGGACCCAAATACCCACCATACAACAATATTTTCAAACACACTTTTCTCCTGAAAAAATCAAGTATTAACGACCCTAATTGCAAATAAGTTTTTCATCTGATTTAGGCATTATTTTTATGTTTTCGTCTCCTTTAACACTACATAGAAGGTGGGCGACCTTGCTTGAACCTAAAGGTAATATATTTCAAGATGATATTTACATTATTGGAAAGCCATGTGTTCTTACTCAACACTTGTACTGATTCTGACAACATTTTTAAGCAAAAGTCTTCGATGAGACAGTAGCTCTGCTGGTTGCGACAAACTTAAGATGGCGTCGATTACAAAATTATGTATCTATACCGGACAATGGACAATCAAAATTGAAAATCAACACTACGAAATGTGTATTTTGTTTCACTTGCACCAAGACTGTTGAAAATGGGCAAAAACTGTTACAGTAATGCGTTGCATTTTGAAAGACATTAACATATGCTGGACGAACAGGCAGACAACCGCTCATCGGAGTGGAAAATTGATACCACAATTTATGTACCTTGATGTAGTCTGCACTTAAACCAAGTTTCGTTGTGGTCAGTCAAAAACTGTAAGAGGAGTAGCGTTTTCAAGGATACATCTATGTTAATATATACTGGATAAACAGACAGACAGAAGGACAACCAATCATCGAAATAGAAAATCGATACCACGAGTTATGTATCTCGATGTACTCCACACTTTAGTAAAGTTTCATTGAAATGGGACAAGAACTGTAGGAGGTGTAGCGTTTCGATAGATACATGTATGTCAACATGTACTGGATGAACAGAGAGATAGACGGACAACTGATCATCGGAATGGACAAATCGATACTGCGAATTATGTATCTTGATGTAGTCCACACTTCAACAAAGTTTCGTTGAAATCGGACAAAAACTGTAAGGTGAGTAGCGTTTTGAAAGATAAATGTATCTTAACATATAATGAATAAACAGACATAAAGACTGACAACCGATCATCAAAACGGGAAGTCGATACTAGGAATTATATATCTCACTGTAGTCTACGCTTTGAGTACACTGTAGGAGGAATAGCGTTTTTTAAAAATGTTAACATATTCTGTATAAACAAAGAGAGAGACGGATCATCCGATCAACCGATCATCAAAGTCGAAAATCGATACTACGAATTATTATCTCGATGTCGTCTATACACGTGACCCAAGTTTCACTGAAATCGCACAAAAACTGTGGAAGGAGGAGCGTTATGAAGGAGACGTCAACAGACTTTCTTCGACCAGTAGAGCTAAAAATAAATATTTGTGTATTGAGTTTATTGTATAGGTGATGTAAAATGTGTTTTGTACGCAATAGAACAATGGAAATATCCTGGTTATTAGGCAACTCTTGCGGTAATCTTTACACGGAAATCTTAAAAAGCAACCTGCATAAATTCAATCCTAAAGAAGAATTGTCGACGTCGTAAAGAATATACCATGGAACAAAGGGCAAAAAACCAAAACAAAACCATCAACCACCATCTGGCTACAGCCAGACATGCGAGACACAGGTTCACTGTGGAATGTAGTTTCTTCACTGGCACAATCAGGCCAATCACTGACACATTTCCAACACCTCCCACAAGTCTGATGGCTGCAAATATTACAGTAACTATAGCCCTTTCGGTTTGGACCAGCTGCCATGTATGGTCGGTGTTGTTAGAGCTGTCACCCGTGGTATGACAGTGTGTCTACTAGTTAGACTGACAGCAAGGAAATGGATTTTGAAAATGATGAGCTAAAGATGGACTTGGTAACTATTTAATGCAAAATATTTATTGAGAAGCCCACGTAAAGCCTTTAAATAAATATTGACTTACGTGTGTTTCATTTGAAGTCAAACGAATACGAAAAGCGTGAGTGTTTGTTTTCGTGGATACAATTCTTGTTGTGATAAAGCATCGATTCGCAAACTATGTCTATAAATGCTTTCTGTTTAAGTGCACCTGTTGTGTTATTAGACTTCGGTTAGTGGTTTCAATTTCAATAGGCTGCTAGATAAGCAGTTTCACTCGGATTCATTCAGTCATATTTGAACAGACGAGTTCCACCAGATTTCCCCGGCCTATCCTCTATATGTTGCAGTCGTAGCTACTCATCGGAATAGTTCCTACTAACATGTAGGTCAAATTGAACAAACACTGTCGGTATCAATTTGCCATCAAATAGGCAAAAAACTTCTACTACACTTCTACTCAGAAGTGTCACCTGCTCGGAATAAAAAAATTCTTGGCAAATTTGTTAACTGTTTTGTTGTGCACCATTTGTAGCTCGGCCATTTTAGACTTAGTTTTATCACGTATGATCGTATTTTAAAGGAGAAAAATACTTAAAAATGAAGCCAAAATCAGATGAAAGAGCCTCAAAACTTATTTTCAAACATGTTCCTTAATATTTTCTAATATATTATTTTTTCAGTAGAAGGGAGTATTTGAAAATATTTTTTTATGATAGGTAATTGTGACCTTTATTTGCTTATTTATTAGTAGTGTATAATGTTAACAACAGGTATTATTCCTATCTTTTACCCTGAGAGGGACCGGTGTGACGTCATACAGGTCGCGTGGTAGCGCGGTTGTGTGATGTAAGGAGTTGGCAAGGTGCCCGTGCACGTGTTGAACACCTGGTGGTCGGGTGGATGTGTGATGTAAGGAGTTTGGCAAAGTGCCAGCGCTATAGTATACTCGGAACTGGCGGTTTCAAAAGTTTAAAGTTTATGAAGGCTGAAATATTTTGTTATAAATTATATTAAATTATTATATAAATTAAGTTATATTAATTATGTACTGAAGCCTTTTTCATTATGAATTAATCGGATAGTTGTCGCTGGAGTGAGATTTGTGCTGGAATTAATAAAGTTGTTTTAAGAATGAATGGAAGGGCTGATATTTTGGTTTGTTTTACATACATGGACAATCACAGACAATCACAGAAAAACAAAATAACGAGACATTACATAAAACAGATTCATGCTCAGATTTGAAAGATCACTTTCGGTAGGATTGAAGCCCAGTTTTCGTGCTCAGTCACAAAGTAGAAAAAAAATAACGGAACATACATACATAAACGTAGGATGTGCTCAGATTTTGACAGATACTTTCGGAAGGTTTGTTAGTCCTGCAAAAAGGACTTTGGGAAGGTTTATTTTTCTCGCCAGAGAAAAAAAAATCAGTGGTATTTCGACGACGATGATGGTTCGGTCGCCATTAGCCAGTCTCCATCGCCCGGGTATACTGTTACTTCTGCCACGGCGCTGTCCTGCTGTCCAACCCGATACCCTGCTTCATAACTTTTCATCTGGCCGTAAATCCAACATTTTGGACCACATAAGGTTATTCAGAATGGTGCGGCTCCTTCTCTATATGAAAATACATAGGCCTACATGTAAAACATAAGGTGCACGAACGCTCCCGCACATTATGCATACATAGCGTGTCAGTCAAACGGCGACAAACGTCACACGCCATGACTTCGCATCACAAGCCCAGCAGGTGATTCCCAGGGATTTCCTAATTTTTTATTTTTTAATTCTTTTATTTTCTACTTTCACATGGTATTCTCTCCAATTCATTCATAAACGTCAACCTTAAAATGTACTACATGCACATCATACATACATACGTAAATACTTATATACTTTCTTTTAAACAACAAAACATATATATGTATAGATTGTCAGCATGCATGTTCAACTTAAAGACATAAAAATCCAAGTGTTGTCTGTTTTTTTTTATATTATTATCATTTGTTATAAATATATAGAGAGACTAGTATAGCTACATGTGCACAACACAAAGACATTCATTGCTAATACATGTAAATACGTGACTATGAAAAAATAATATGTTACGTTGGGGTCGCGAGGTCGCGTGATGTAAGGAGTTAGGTAAGGAGTTAGGTAAGGTGCCAGGTTGGCAAGGTGCATTACACCAAATACCCACGAGGTGGCATTATGCCAATATCTGAAAGAAAGACAAACTATCGTCTGATATTGCTGGCATTATGCCAAAATTTGAAAACACGTGCATTCTGTTCCTCACGAGCGCGGTCGTTTACTTTTCTATATAAAGCCATACGTTTGCACATCTCAGCTGTCAGTTTACCAGGAAGCTTCAGGTCGTCCACTATCACTGACAGACTTACTTCAGCTGTCAGTTTACCTGGGAGCTTCAGGTCGTCCACTATCACTGACAGACTTACTTCAGCTGTCAGTTTACCTGGGAGCTTCAGTTCGTCAACTAGCACTGCCTGACTGACTGACTTTTTTTCATTATGGCGAAAAGTAAATAGCCATCAACAACAACAACTGGAGCGACGAACACCGTTCTAGTGGAGAAAGAGACAACGGATGCACATCCCGTGTCTAAGAAGCAGATTAAGCTTTAACGATCGGACAAGAAGATTTCGTTAAAACTCATGATATTGACATTTCCATCGGATGTCGTAGTCGCTGAAGATAAAATCACCTTCTTCCAATGTATCAACCAACCTTTCCAGCGCAGTACAGCCATTCCAGTGGATGCCTGGGACAAGTTTGAAAGCGTCTTTCAATCACAAACCCCCCGAACAATAACCGATACTATACCACCTGGTGAAGATGATGAGATTAGCGTACCGTGAGAACAGCTATTTCGCCCGAGTGAGGACATTTTCCTCAGTTTTTCAACATATAAGAATCCATAAACCGGTTTGCACTGGTGGTATGCGAATGTTCAACAATGGGTGCAATACAGCAAGCAGGGAAGATATTATCGTAAGAAAGGCGGTGTCACTTTTCGAGCTGACTTGTGGAAAAATCTGACCGAAGCCTGTCATCGTATAAGAGCCATACTTGGGAAAACAGATGAAGCTGTGTCCAGACAGCTAGTATATCACCTACGTCCCCACCCCCTCCAGTTCCTCTCACGTTAGCGGAGAACACCATTCTAAGTAATTTAATGTGGAATGCAATGATGGAACATATGATTCCCCTTGTTGATAAAGTAATGGAAGAACAATGTGAAGGTTGTCGTGTGGATCACCCGAGTCAAAGTCGGCATCCGTGTCTCGAGCCATTACATTATATGGATGTGCAAAGTGAAATTACAGTTGACCAAGCAGAATTATGTCTAGATGAGTCTAAGGTGATCCTCGATTTTCAGAATGCAGTTAAAGAGGATGGATGGCCCGATGATAAGCCCCGGCAGTATCTCCAAGGGAGGAATGTACAGAAGGGTAATCTTGTCTTCAGAAAAATATACTTGCAAAGTTTGACAGGAAGATGGACAAGCGGTGTAAGTAAGTACTTTGAAAAAAAAAGCTGAGCTATGTAATATATGTATATATGGTTAATTAATTTACAGGCTAATGTTTCCTGGTATACTATGTACTGTTGTGGAAAAGTCATGTGACCTTATACTGAATTATGCACATGTATAGTTATTTTATTTATTTATTTATTTTCAGACCACCTCCTTCTCCTCCCAAACGATTTCGACTGGACTCAGGTCGGAGAGAGAGTATAAGAATACTCAATCTCGACAATTGTACGGGTTTTCATTTGGGCAACTCATCGGTGTCAACGGTCAATACGTGTCAGGGCAATGGACGTGTGGAAACGGACAGTATTACAAGGCTAAACCGTTATATGGACGATTTATTGAATTTTGAGATTTGGTGAAAATATTTTTGTTAACTAATAGTTCCAGTTTGCGAGTTCTTTCTGGAAAACTATGTGTTTGTTTGTTTTATGATTTAGCAGTTTACCGGGATGATTGGTCTTGATCTCATCAGTGTTGATCTGATTGATGTTTATTATTACTTATCATGCGCTGAAAGATTGGTGTTGATTTGGGGTTATTCACAGCCTACATCGGTCATGCTTACGTGGTGATATTGTGCTAAAACTATTTCCCTTTGAAACACCAAAATCCCTCAGTCACTGTCATTGGCAGATATCTCGTGCCAAACCTCACTCTGTTGGCCGATGTAAGTGGATATGTCGCTAAATATTGAAGATCTGTATGTCGAGGATAGTATAAAACGTATGGTACTCCACGGTATTTCATTATTATTCCACTGGCTATAGAGCTGATAACACTCCCAAAATGAAATCGGCGGTTTTCGGTAGGAAACAGCTTGTTGATTCAGTAACCGATCTCCGAGTATATCAGCGGGTAGTGGAATCTATGTTTGAAGATCAGCTTGTGAACGAAGGACGATGTGCTATTCTCCGATTATTCACCAAAGACGTTTGTGACCGAATAGAGAATTCTAATCCGATTCGTAAACACAATTGCCGTAAAGTTATACCGAAACTCATGAACTTACAGCGCAAGTCGGCAGCTACAACCTATATAAAACCGGACTCAATATCTCTCACGCCCTGGATGCTTAATAAACGTACCTACCAATTATGACTTACCGCCTACGGAGAGAGAGCTCGATTCCATGCGAAGGCAAAGAAAGCGAAAAAAAAAACAACAAAACAAACAAACAAAAAAAACAAAACAAACAAACAAACAAACGAAAAAAAACAACAAAATTTCAAGATATTGTCGGTAAAGTCTTATTACAGCTATATTATGACCCCCAGAGCCCGGCTGCTTAATAGCTGGGTAGATGCGTTATTACGGCCAACACGTCAGCATGATCTGCCTGTGTCACGTGATGGTGTACAGACTTGGTTAGTCGAATAGGAGATCTATACACTTCATCGTCCACCTCAGCGACACTATGCCCGTAAAAAAGTTATTGTGGGAGGGATAGACAGTCAGTAGCAAGCTGATTTGGTTGACATGAGTAGACAAGTATAATTCTGCCAACCGTTACCTGCTCACATGCATCGATACTCTTTCTAAATATGCTTTGGTAATTCCCGTTCCTACCAAGACAAGTGCCAATCTTATTGAAGCGTTTAAATGGATTTTCAAGTCTGAACGAAAGCCATTATTTTTTCAAACAGACGAAGGGAAAGAGTTTCTCAACAAAGCATTTCAGGCGTTTTTAAAGGAGCATGGGATTTTTCATCTTCATACATTTAATGAAACGAAAGCCTCCGTAGTGTAGCGGTTTAATCGCGCCTTTAAAGCTCGCATGTATAAACATTTCACCGCTGACAACACTCGGCGTTACCTGGATGTTTTACTTGCTTTAATACCGGGTTACAATCGGGCTTATCACTGCAGAATTCGGTGAGCTCCGATTACCGTTACAGCTGACAATGAACACGAAGCTCGGGCTATATTATATAGCTCTATGCGGTGCTGGTGCAGTCAGAGAATTTATCGGTATAAAATTAGGAAATCTCGTTCGGATTAATAAAGTCAGGAGATCTTTTAAGATACCTACCTAACCGGAGTCACGAAATTTTCCGTGTTGTAGCACGTCATCCCAGGGAAGCTGCTGTATATACATTAGCTGATTTGAATGGAGAAAGACTCTCGGGGACCTTTTATGAGACAGAACTCCAGCCCGTTAAAACTACACCTGATATGTGCTATCAAGTGGAGACTGTATTAGACAGCAAAAAGCAAAGCGGCAAAACATATTACTTTGGTGAAACTTGGCGAGACTGGTCGGCTAGTTTTTATTCGTGAGTGGTAGCAACCGGTGTGAAACGTATTTAAAAACGGTCTTCATCCTATCTGTGCTCTGTCTCCTTTCGAGATGCCTAAGTGTGTAGATGACTGCGTGCGAAGCCTGCGTGAGAATAAAGGCACCACTATAATTGCTTGTGTTGTATATCGGATTGTTAATGAGCGGGTTGGGAGTTGACTTAACATCCCAACTGACCGAAGATAAATATTTGTTACGCATCCTGCAACAGCGATTGAAGAAGATGTTATTTGACAAGTTATTGACGAATAATACGGACGAGTTTCGCTCGCCATTTACCAGGCGTGATAGACTGCTTACGGCAACTGACATTACCTAGACCGACGGTACCGACTTAGTCTCCAGCTTACCAAAGGTCGAATACATCACCTAGTATTCAAGATATTACTAGGCGAATTTGGCCCAGCGATATCACAGAGCAAACTAAGCACAAGACCGAACCTACCACAGCATCTGCGTAGATGAATTCACCTCAACACAGAACCGTAAAGACTGAACCTACGAGCCCACCTACTACAGCACCTGCGCAGGTGAATTCATCTCAACACAGCACCGTAAAGACTGAACCTACGAGCCCACCTGAGCAGGTGAATTCATCTCAGCCATTTTCCTTCAACTTGACTTTCCAACTAGACCCAGGGATGTACGATGGAGCCACCCATTTACCTGTCTTGTCAGCGGACCGACGTCTTTGTCAGACGTGTTATAGAGCACGCTAGCGAACTTATTCATCCATCTCCCGAACGAGCAGTTTGGTGTTACGGTGAATGGCAGCCTATGTGCGCTACCTTACCGAATGCTGAATTTCAAGGAGTAACCAGTTCCACAGCATTTAATCCGGAGGAGCGAACTCTAGTGATTGTTAATGATGGCCGAAGCATACGACCGAGTAACAGTACTCTTTACCAAGGGAAGTCATCGTCGTAATATCAGTGTGATCTACATTGTACAGAATCTGTTCAACAAAAACAAAGACCATAGAACCATTAGGTTAAACGCCCATTGGTCGTATTTAAAACCCCCGATATGCCTCTCAAATTACCACCATCGGCAAACAAATGGCCCCAGGTAAAACTCGCCACGTGCAAGAGGCCTTTAAAGATGCCACATTCGAACCTTACGGGTATTTGCTTGTCGATTTTCCACATGTGTCTACATCTGGGCCGGCGCGACGCCCACCAGTTAAACCAGCTCACCGGAGGTCTTTAAATAATTAACTGCTGATGCTTTTCATGTCAGCACTAATGTCGTTTTTGACTTCTGTGTCACAGGTGTGATCGGGATAAATATTCTAGTGATTGTCATTCATCATGTGCTTAATGGATTGGTAGCTTAAAATATGACGCATTTTAATCTTCGAAATATCGGTCCACGGTTGTTTCCTCGGGGCACTGCACATGTACCTAGTTATTTTCCATTTGTTGTCATAAATACTAGCACTGTTAAGATTTATAATGTACGAATCCGTGGTCTGTGTGGCATTGCTCTCTGCACCGTTTTCTGCTGACTGTTTTTTTTATTGGTTTGTATATGGCCAATTCTTCTGTATTATTTAGCTGGGCACGTCTCACCGCTTAAGTATGGTTATTGGCCAAATCACCACACTGTCGTCCCTGCTCTGGTTTTACCTTTTATCCCGCATCAGTCAAAATCAGTTTTTGATTGGACAGTAATGGTCACGCGGCAGACGTGTAATTCTCTATACCCTGAAGCAGATGCCACATACGTCTGATGACTCAAAAGTAAGGAGAACGCCATGACGTAGCAGTTATAATGTGACACAATAATCACACCAACAACACAAAGGGATGTTGACACTACATTGTAAATAACGTTATGGCGTCGTAATTCCCCAATCACTTCTATTTAATTTAAAACTCCTCACCGCGACAGGAAATCACTGTTTAAGCTTCTTTTGTCTTTTTTTTTCAAATTGCGGTGTAAGTTTTTTGTTCTTCCGCGCCATAAATTCGTTACATAGTTACTGAGTGAAAGGATACGAAACTATCTGGGATCGGTAATCTTCATACTGGGCGAAGGGTGTTTTCGTATCCTTTCACTCAGTAACCATGTAACGAATTTAAAGCGCACCTAGTTTCACGGCAAGGGAACATTTGAAATGTTTTGCCCTCCTTTTCTAGTTGGATATGTAAAACAATATTCTTTAATCTGGGCGGCTGTCGGAAGGCGACGATTTGTTTATCTGTGATGATATTCTTCTGGCTGTCGTCTGCAAAGATGAGGTGTAGGTCATTGATAATACGTTGCAGTGGTTAGAGTTATGAGCTATATATCGCAGCAAGTGAGATTCTGGGGTCATCAGATCTAGCTTTATACCGGTGTTCATTATATTGTGTAAAGATGTAAGTGTGATGACAATAAAGCACTTTGAGTAATTCTAGACCACTAACGTCCAATAATTCCAATTAACATCATAGTGATTTGTTTTACCTGTTCTGCCTGAGCCATGGTGCTAGAGGGGATGTAAGTTATGACTTCGTAAATACTTGCATGAAGAGTTAGCCCTAACTGATATAAACTGAGAGGGGGCCGGATTCCACCGGTAACATGTGACCATTTGTCAATGATCACAATCTCGTCGCTGCTCTGGTATTACTCTCTGTGTGATAGTCTTTTATATTATATTCTAATAGTTCCTCGCTTAGGGTCTATCAGAATTTGTAACTTTGTATTTATCTATGGTATCTAACGGCAGATCCGTGGCTATCAGCTGCAGAACATTAGGATTTCAACGAGGTGATTTTATGCTAACCGGTATGAGACATGTTTCTATTGGCAAACAACATTAAATGGATGCTTGATAACAAACACGCGCCTACTCTACGGCAATGTGTATCAAATCAAACGATTTCGACACACGACATGCCCTCTCCCACGTGTATACCGATCGTCACGTGACCCTCTGAATGAATGGAAACGTCACCAGATTTTTGGATATGTCAAAACGTCATCGCTTCACTTGACAAGAAATTGATTACTACAGTTAAGCTTAGAGTATAAGCATGACGGAACCACACGGAGGCGAAAACACTTCAGAGTTACTCTACCTGTTGATGAGAACATGAAAATGAAGACACAATTGTATGCAGACAAGATTTGTCTGTTCATCGATACTTTGAACTACAACAGTTCAGACTTTATTGAAGAATTTATAATTTTAGTTCGGCTCATCCCGGATCATACCAAGAGTGCGTGAAGATGACCAGCTCGGCAAGGTATTAGATTGTTAAATCTGGCATCAGCTTCACTCATAGAGTTACTTCCATACTGAGCTGTCAAACTCAAGTGGTTTATTACCATGGATTTCACAACAGTGAAGAATACATGGGAGGTAACTCGTACGTACATGCGTGTAAAACATATGTAAGAATTAGCTTTAATATATTTTTCGAAAATGCTAGTAGTCAAAACCACTCACTAACATTGGACGTGAAAATTTTGGGCCAAATATAAGTTACCAACCACGACAGCTGACAGCATTAAATGCCTGGTTATTGGGTGGCCAAGACAAGCAACTCGGTGTCGACTAGTTCGTGCAATAGGACGGCCACACCTACAGGAACCCGGAGGCCCACGAGAGGCTGCAAACAATCTGCACCAAACTGGGTGATCCCGCCAGCACCATGGCCAAAGAAAGGGAGGGCTTGAAGCCAACCCTAGCCAATCTGCTCGACGACATTCAGTAGGCCTGCGACGAGCATGGACACTGCGGGCTGTGGAACACGATGAACTACGACATGTCAGCATCGACATGAAAGCCTGCTACCCGGCCTCAGGGAGAATGCGAAGCTAAGCCCTATTTTGAGCGTTTTGGACATTCAACCCACCGCATGACCCCTGTAGTCATCAATGGCCCCGTTTCCAAAGACATCGGCAGAGGCTTCGCTGAGGTCCAGGAGTGGGAGTTCGCAGATGCGTGGTTTGGGAGGCATTTCGCAGAGATCGCCGCTCCTCGCCTTTCTGAAAGTCAGGCCTCCTGAAGTTCTTCAGGGTACGTGAAGTAATCATCACCTTTATGAAACAGAGCACGGTGTGGTTCCCGGAATAAAGGGTGCAGCATCATCGGCAAATTCAGGCAGGGCAGCAAAGCTGATGAAAAACGGCTGACCAGAAGGCTAGTGACAGACCAGGGTGAACTTGACTTCCTTGTGCGGGACACCCGCCACCATGGCATCCTAGTGGGGACACCAATGAAAATGCCCCCTCGGTCACATCCTTACATACTACGATCGCTCCCAGTCCCAGCCTCTGTGCTTTCGAGGTTCGAACCCTATGAAACTGTCCGGGTGGCTGCCGATTCCATCTATGTGAAGAAAGCAACACTGCACAGCCTCGAAGGGATTGAGGCGTATGTGGCCCCCAAGGCCTGCAGCTACTACGAAACCTGTTGTGTCCATTGTCTCACAGGGATAACGCATCATGAGTTGCCCCAGGCAAGTGTCGCCACAAGGGAGAAAGGCTATACATGCCCATGGAGCATGCAGCCTACCTCGCCAGGCTCGAATACCGAAGACAGCAAAGAGACATGCCCGACTTCAACTGAGTTCCCTGAATGGTGGAGGCAGCGGCAAAACAATGAGAGCTATGGAGCTCTCCCACGGTAAAGATCCCTCGTCTTCACACCGACTCATCGGTTGGCGGAAGAGATGCGTGCCAGAGGGGTCAAAGCCCAGACCTACCACAGTTTCTTTCGCTGGAGAGGTCAGACTGGGTGGACACTGGAAAGAATGAGCCAGAAGTTCATACCTGGCGTGATCATCTGGGACGAGGTATGCACCGTGCCCCGGCCTATTCTGGAGACCTTCCTTGATTTGGTGGAACACAGGGGTGTCCAATTCATCTGCTGCGGTGATCACGATCAACCACCCCCGATTGCTGGCGAGATGCCATACAACTGGCTGTGTCGGAAGGCTAACTACTACGAGTGGGTCGAAGAACACCATAACGCTAAAGGCCCTGTCCTCAAAACCCTCAAAAAAGCTATCCGTCTGCAGCCAGACAAGATTCAGTAACAGGAGACGAGAAAAGCGCTCACCAGCTGCCTTGGTTGGGGTAAGTTCGCTGAAGCCTGGAAGCCAGGCGACCTCACCTTGACCTCGAGACAGAAAGTCCTCGACCGAGTGCACTAGCTGCCATTCCAAGGTCCACTTCTCAGGTGCCCCAGTGTCTCTGCTGTACCACCCAAAAGACACCCGGAAGCAAATCATACAAGTTCCCGTCCCGGACACGGAGCGCAAGGAAGAGCTGGTACTCGACGACATCGTCGATGTCAATATAAAGGCAGCATAGACGGCTATTCAGACTGATGACTAGCGCCTTGTTTATGCTCTCAAAGGTCACTCGAGCCAGGGTCTCACCATCAAAGACCCCCCAAGTTCCATATCATAGGCTATTACTTCGAGTGGAGTATATCAGCGAGCTCGAAAGGCTAGTCTGTCCCCCGGAGGAGGGTTCCGAGGTAAGACAACTCACCGAGACGCAGCTCCGCAAAACCATCCATAGGAAATTGGTGACCTACAAACCCCAAGACCAAGCCAAAGGGCTCAGGTTTAACCTGAAGGTCGATCACATCCTGCATCTCAAGGAGCAGCAAAATGACCACTGTACTGCGCGCAATATTGAGGTCCTATAGGCTTACCAACCCCAAAGGACATCCAACAGTTCAGTGTGGACCGGTTGGACAACTTCAGGGGCCACAGGAAGGATAACATTAGGTTGACCTGTCTGGAGTGCAACCGAAAAAGGGGTGCGCAGTTCTCAACGCCTGAGGACCTCACCCTGTGAAAGCTGAGTGTCGCGGGCACCACGACTTCCTCCCGGACAAACGCCCGCTGCGGGCCATCTAACAGATAGTACAACACAGGCTCGTGAGGTTAAGTTACCGAGGGTCCGAGCCAATACACATGGAGGGACCACACTGGATCAGTCGCACGACGGCGACCGTGTACCAGCTCGCCGAGCTGGTACAGATAGTGAACCCCGACCGCAGAAGGCAGCTTTTCGCTCATGAAGTCCAACAACCCGGCCTGGAACAATGGAGGAGGGCCTTTGTGCCATCGCTTTTGTCTTGATGGCCTCAGAAGGCCTTTTCCCAGTAAGTCTGATCATTTATTCGTTCAAAGCTGCCACGATTGCGGGTAACTCCTTCACCCACTCAGAAGAAGGCTTAGAAGGGAGCTGCATCACTTGGGCGTTTTGGTGCCCGAACAGTCGCTCGGCCAGGGTCCGATTGAACCGCTCGAACATCCCCTGGTCCCGATGGATGTCCACACGCCCACGCCTAACAGAAACCCCATGCTTCGCGAGCAGCTGGTTAATTTTGCAAATGAACTCCCGCCCAGGGTCGACCTTGAGTAGTTTAGGCCACCTCAGAGGTCAACGTTTATAGATCAGGCCCAGGGCATCAGCAACCTCTCCATATTCTTTTGTGTCCAAAGGCTCAGCTGCTTTGAATCGACTGGTGACGGCATACTTTTAGGTGCGCTTGCCCACCTTGTCGTGTGGTAGAAAGAGCAGGTCAACTTGGTGGACCTCATTTGGTGTAGCTACATCGAAGTTTGTCCGTGGAATATGCCATTTGAATGGTAGAAAAATCTGCCAGATGGCCTGTTTTTTCAACCAATCGCGAGCTGTGCCTTCAGAAATCTTCGCATCAGCAGCTACTTTCTTGATGGCGGTAATGCCTCTCCAGTAGCCCTTGGGGCTATAGTATGTCTTCGATAGACGAATAGACAACTGGTCGGTCATGGTAGTAGGTACCATAAGCAAGGTATCCCAGCAGCCTGATAAGTTTCCAACAGACGGCAGCCACAGGCTCAGGCACCTCCGTGGTCGTCACCGGGAGGTTGGTCGGGCCCTTCTGCACCCTTGCTGCGAAACGCATTCGGTCTTTTCGTCCTGCCGCCAGAGATCGAGTGACTTGCGTGTGCAATCCATCAGTACCGTAGGGACCAGAGGACCAGGAATCTTGCCGACGCAAGCAGAGTGGTCTACCTCTAGCATCGCGGAATATAGCTCTTCGGGCAAACCCATCATATATATATATATATATATATATATATATCCAAGCGATATTCACGAATGGTATGATAAAATAAATCGAGCCTCACTACTCAAATCGTGCCAGCACAGTCTTTTCTGATTACTCGGCGGGCTTACAGGCAACCAGCCCAGTCACATTCTTCCCGAGGAGGATGAAGGCGATCTCGCGTTCTTTTTGACCCTCCGACGGTGTATAGAAATCGCTTAGGACACGTTCCGACCAAGTGGGGCTACGGGTTTCCTCCGTGACTTGAGCTTGCTGTCGCATCGGGGGGTCGACATCGCGAAATATGCGCCCTCCGTGCCCTTTTCGGCGAAATTCGGCATTGATTCAGTCCGGACGCTCTGTCCTTTTTCGAGACCACTCTCCCTGCGCCGCCTGGAGTTGTTCTATAGCTTCATCGTGGTGTTTACGCTCCGCATCGACCGTGGAGCTTCGAAGAGTTGAGAAGAGAAAGTTACTACCTGAGAAAGCAAGTACATTTACGACAACGCCCCCAACCATCATTGCAATCCATGCAATTCTTACTTCATAATATATGCTGGAATGATCCCCTATTTAATTAGCATGTCCTTGGTCGCCATCGCCAGGGCCACATCCCCGACCACCATCCCGATATCGCGGCGGGTAAAATCAAGTTTTGGTGTTGCACTCCCAGTGAACATTTTGCTTAGGCGACTGTAATCAATGGCAAGACCAGAAACAACAGCACTGTGATAAATCGTATGGACAAGCATCTTTCCATCAGTGGTACTCATGTGTGACGCTCACTCCATATGAAAAGGGTTCGGTATGTATCTAATTGGTTAACAACATCTGGTACCGGCTCTCGAGGTGTTGTAGCAAGGGCCTTTGGTGACTCGTGGCGCCGCTGCAAACAAATAACTCCAGCTACTCCAAAAGAAAAGCAATATAAAGAGTCCAGTTGGCTTGTATTTCGATGAAAGGTGGAGTAGGTGCCTTTTGAATTTCTTTTCGGTACTTCTCTTTGTTATCGGCCTCTCTCTGCTCGACCGAAGATTTGACGGAATCGAGTTCGGCCAACAATTTTTTCTGTTTCTTTTTTCTGGCCTCGGCCCCTGCTCGCCCTACGGCTACATCTTTAGGGTTCTTTTCACGCCTCTCAGCCTAAGGCGTCTCATTGGCGTTCATCTGACGCTCTTCAGCCGAAGGAGTCTCCGTGCTACTGTTGAGCTGTCTGGCATCATCGTCATCTTCTGTTCCCGGACATGCATGTCCAAATAGAGGATGCTTCATGGATGTCAAAGCTGTTGTAGATGGAGCTAGGTACACGTTGAAGCGCATGTTCATCAATTAGTTTTGGCAGATTTTCTGGAGGAATTGGTAGGAACAATCCCGCCAACCCGAGCACATGGAGAGAGCGGTACGACAGATAGTTTTAGTATCAGCCGCACCAAGCTGCATCTCGTAACGGTTACAGAGTCTTTCAATTGCTTTGTCGTCCATACCGTATATTTTCTCGGAGTTAAAGTCTTTTCGCAGGTCCACCAACAGCAAATGCGGTTAGCCCCTCTCGTTTTCGCAGACCCGCGGCATGGTTCCCCGCGCTTGGTATGAGGAACTGGCATCCACTCTATCGGGCTCTGGGGTCTCATGAATTTCATCTACCAACTCGTCGATATGTTCATCGCAATTCATGGTAGTATAGTATCCTATCGTTCAAAATTTAATAGAAAATTGATTATCAATGCTTAACATCGGATTAGCACGATGTACTTAGTCGGTTGATCAGTATTCAATATTAGCTTAGAAAGTTTTGTCTCCTCAACGCGCTTAAGCACCACGGCACCTTCTTCTCTTGTTGGGAATGTATCACTTTCTTCGAGGTATTCTTCAAACGAGTTCCTATCTTTACAATGGAAGATGGCGACCCAGCGCGTCTGCTCGCGGAAGTTCTTCAGGACTGAGTTACATTTCTGAGTGAGCACCCAGACGCTTTGCTGCGCGTGCGAGCCAGAGAGGGCCAGCTCAGAGGGCATATGTTTTTTTTTGGTCAGCGGCTTCGCAATCATCAATGATGTATAGGGTTCGCTCGCCTGTAGAGGGCTCTAAGCCAATCATGCAACCTCTCACCCGGATTGAGAACGTAGATGTGGGGTTCGTCCCAGGTCCAGCTGCGCGATTGGTAAGCTTTGTTGTACTTCACAGTGCGGCACGGAATCAGGATTTGCTGAAACACAGCGTGGTAGGGCCCCTCTAACAGGTCGAGAACAAACTCTGTTATTTGTGATGACGACCGACTGCCGTACACCCTTGAACACTAATGGGGTTTTCAGGCGGCAGTAAGGATTAGCCTTTCGACCGCATTGACTCATGCTTATTAAACACCTGCCGATATTATGAATCAATAGGCGTCTATATCATATCTTTAATACAAGATGGCAGATTTGAGGTTGGACCGTGTAGATGATATTGATTTTGATGAACGAGATGATGTGTGTAACCAAGAGACCCCGTCCTCTTCAAGAGTAGAGCAGCCATATGGCAGCCAAAGAGAGGGTAACTTACAATCACTTGCGCGTAGGGTCGCACGAACAGCCGTAGATGATTATTATAAGGCCATTGAGGAACAATACGGAGTGACCCACGCTCCGGGGAGACATTATTCTGATTTCGAGCTGGTCGATAATCGACCACGCCCTGTGGCTTATCCCAACTTTATTATCAACAAAAGCACAGGCCACTCGCGCTATCGACACTAGAGAAGCGTTTTGGGATGGGTTTCATCCGTGATGAACTTGGGTTTGTTGACTGGAAGCAGGGAAGGCTGCCATCAAAAGTTGTGACAGTTCTTCAGAAAGATAAGGATGACCCAGGTGAAGCCGCGACTGCAGAGGATGGGCAACAAGCGACACAGAAACATCAAAAGCGGTCGTGTCAATCGCAACCACGTTGACTGAATCTCAGATAGAGGGGGCTCTCAGCACATATGGTGATCCACCACTGCCCCTGAATGAGATACTGGGACTTGATAAGACACTGCAAACCATCAGAGTGGAGAACACAAACAACATTGCTAGACTGACTGCACTGGACGAGCGCATTAGTTTGAACGGAAAACAACTTGATTAGGCTACCGATGAGTTCTCCAGAAGCCGCATTTCAGAAGAATTGCGAGGCCTTCGGGATGAAAGAGCCGCTGGCCTCGAGGCCACCTCTGTGACCCTTCCACCTCTGCGCACACAAATCTACTGGATCAGAAAACCATCAGCCGCGTTCTTCATGAGGGCAAAACTTTCCGAACCTCTTCGGACTTTCTTCCCCGAACAAAGGAGCACCACAGCTAGCATCCTAAAAGCGTTGGGTTTGATCGCATCGACCCTGGTGCTTGCGCTAACTGGAGGCGAGGCACCAGCCCCACCAGCAACACCAACCCAGCCAACGGGTGGCGTTAAGGAGTGGGTAAAAAAGCAACTGCGGTCCCTTAGCAGGCTTCTAGCTAAGCTCGTCGGTAAAGCGGCAGTGGCTCTCCCAGGTGTTATAGGGAACATCGTCTGTTGGCTCCTCAGCACATTAGGCAAAGCCGTGAACTGGATGGCCGAAAATACTGAGCTTTGGTTGTCAATAGTGGGAATCATTTACGCTGCCGTTTGGCCATATCTAGTATAACCAGATCAGTGCAAGTTCTAGGACGAAAGTAAGTAATACTAACGCCAGTTTTTCTTCATCGTGCTCTCTCTGCGAATTCTTCACTACTAGAGTCGGCGCTGCAGCCGGTTGCTGCGCTGCGGTTGGAATCGAGAGTCGGCACGGGTACTGCAGATGGCTGTGGCTTAACCATGCTTGTCTCCCCTGTCGAAGGCGTGTGAACTATTGAGGTTACGTCTTCATTAACCCCGAGTTTTTGGCCTGCTGTGGCTATGACGATGTGGTTGTTATAGCCACTGATTTTTCCGATTCACAGGTCTCTCTTGCTTCGCGCCATGTACAGACCCACACCAAACGCATAATCCATCTTGGAGTGGGCGTATCTCAGGACGTTCTGGCACCGCTGTATGGCCGAGGGCAGATCAACAGGTCTTGCCATGGCGTCTCCGACATTAGCTACGAACTGTTTCTGCGGGTCAAATTCCGTGCCTCCCGCGCCTAGGATACTGCTGCCTGTGCTCCGAGGATGGCCCAAGAAGTCTCAATGGTGTCGTTCACGCGTTCCACGCCTGCCTGAGTAAAGCCTTCAGATTCGTCGAGGATCAAGGTGCCTCGAATGCTTGATTGGCCACGATGCTTTGTGAGATGAAATCGATGTGGAACTTTTCTTGTGTTAGCTGAAATAACATGCGGGTAGAATCATAGTCATAATGTGATTTCATGTATGCTGTCCTTGTGACATAATAATGAGCCGCGCCTAGCCCGTTGTATCTACCTGTTTTGCCGCAAATCTGTGTCTGGGGGGACCCGAAACTCGGCGAAAGTTCCCTCGTATGCCCTTAGGGGTTGTCGGTCGGACTCCATGCTTAGTCTTGTGGAAGTGGCGCCTTAATCTCTTCGGCGCACTTGATGATACACCTGGAAGTGAAATACAGTGTTGCTTTGTGTAGTGTTTGCTACCAGGTGTTTTCGTTTGACAACCGGTCGTGGCGAACGATACGGCGAAATTGAGTTCTTTCTGCCACCAGGCCATCGGTTGCTTTTGACATTTCTCGACCAATGCGTAGCTGTTGATTTTTGGTAAATTGTAGAGTTCAAGCATCCTCCAATCATATCTGGACAATCGAGAAGGGTCGTACGAGGTCACCCTACTCGATATGACCTTGCACCCACCGGCGAATATTGGCGCCGACGTACGTTTCAGGTTGAGGGATAAGTCGTTAGACGTGCCAAGCGGCTATTACACATTCCGGACCATCAACAAAGAAGTGTTCCAACCGCTGGGTGCTAAACTGCTACTGGTCGTGTCCAACTGGAACTCGAAAGAATGATGTTATCAGTCTGTTACATCTGGTTGATATCCTGGGATTCTCAAACGCAGAAGAAGCCATGGATGGAATAAATGAAGGGGACAAACGACCCAAATTGACCCCTCACAAAAAAGTATTTGTGCACCTAAACGAGGTGAGCTCATCCGAAAACTTCGCCGCAGTGTTTACTAGTATGACAAGTGGCTCTATCCTTCTGAGAGCAGTCGCGGTATACCACGAATGGATAAACTCCGGAAGGACGGTGGCATTTACCAATCCACAGTACAAAAGAATGTCGGCTGGACCCGTGTCGTGGCTTACCGTAGAGCTTTTAAAGAATCGCAGCCAACCTATAAATACAACATATTTGAGCGTAACTTTACACATTCGCCGGCGTGATGGACTCATTGGGCCGTAATTGCACTGACATAACCTTATCGGATCTGGCAGATGTTGATGGTTTAGAGCTGCAAGGATTTGCGCCTTCCAATTGCAGCAAGGTGTATATTCACGAAAGAAGGTGCCGTTGGGGGGGGGTCCGAAGAACCACCGAGTTGAATGACCTCGCCGATGTGGATGGTTTTGCGATGGACGGATTAACGTCTTCTAATTCCAGCAAGGTGTTTATTCACGGAAGAAGGTAGCGTTGGGGGGATCCGGAGAACCGGCAAAGTTACATGAGCTCCCCGATGTGGATATCGAAGCCCCGAATCCGCACCAAAAAATCAGCCGGGTTCTATTTCCTCAGGGGAGATGGGGTCTCCTTTAATCGGATGATCCCAAATTGGACATTGATCTAGCTGTGACCCAGGTCCTGGTGCAAACAGCAAAGGGTGGTGTTGTTTGAAAGGTTTTTAGTAGCAGTACGGCTTTCCTCTCGTACACGGCCAAGAGAGATGCAGTTCATGTGATGAAATCGCCGAAAGGTGGCTATACTATCGGAGGAGGTCCAGAGGCAGTATCTTACCTCGTCATCAACACACCATTTCCCATGAAGATGTTACCCCCACATTCCGTAATCATTCAGGATATTGTATTGGGTCCTAATCCAGTTCCCGATCCCTTCCACATCCTTCCTGGCTTGAGGATCAAGTGATCGAAAGAGCATGTCGGTAAAAACTACGATCGTTCTCAAAATGTTTCCGAGATCTAATAAGGTTGAGATTAGACAATGTCCAAGCCGCTGCAGCACAAACGGTACGAATAAGTATTGAGTTGAAACGGTTAAGAATAAAGGCTAAATTATATTGGATTTAGAATTAAAGATTCCAAAGGTGTTTACATAAAAATGGCGCAACTGTATCCAGCATTACATCCATCTACCCTCCCCCTCGACTGTAGATCCGCACGAGTATAAATTACCACATATTAGCACTCTGAAAAAAGAATTGAAAAGCGATGCCAGAGCTGCCCTATACAAAAACACCATAGGGCATTCAACTGGGCGTCGACGGAGTCGGAATGTTGTGCACGATAATTGCGGCGCCTATCGTTATAGGCATGGAAGGCGCGGTCTTGGTCTGCTGCGTTCTCAGTGGGGTGGGTAAGTTTTTAAGCCGGCGTCTGTCCGTCACAGGTAAGAAAAACAATGAAATTCGCTTACTGGCCCAGAGTAAGCTTAATACCATCACAGACTACGTCTCTGTGATTGACGGTACGATTTTGGATACCTAGTTTCGGTTAATACTCGGTGAAGTCGAGAAGTATCAAGAAATGAAACAGCAGATTCGAGCGGGTACAGCACATAACTCAATTTCGTTAGATAAAAAAACGAAGGACGGGTTAGTGCAGCAGGGATGGAACGAGGCTCGGGCGACCCTCGTGAAAAAAGTATCCGGTAATTGAACTTCTCGACAGAGTGGTGGGATAGCGGAGTTAGATATACTTGTAGCATTACTCGCAAGTCGGCTATAAGGTGTGTCCATCACGCTTATCCAATATACTCACTCTGACCGCAACTGGGGTCAAGTGGGGGTTAGCCGTATATATTATACACAAACTTTACAACGCTGTACAAGACCAGACGGATGAAATCACCAGACTCAATGATAACTTATGTGATTTGATTTGCTCTGCGTCGCTAGACCTCAATGGTAAAATAGATGAGGCCGGGCCGCCAGACCCCAACTGACGAATTAGCTGAAGTCCCCTAAAATACTAATTTTTGAGGGAAAGGAAAGCAAAAACCTTGCTACGTCTGGCGGGAGTCCCCTAGGGTTTTAATTTCTCTTTGATTTATTCGCTTTGGGACTCCGGAGGCCTTTTTCCACTGGGAAGTTCTTCCCATAGGCCTGTGGGAACTGGTCGCCCATGTTAGGCATGTAAGCCTTCTGCAATACCACACCTGTCCTCGGGCTGAACCAGCCCATGGGGTTGAATCCCCACATGTGAGGGAGACGTGACTGGTGTGTACAGTATCGGTCTTTGGGAGATCCCATTGTTCGACACGCCGTTCGAGTATCTTAGCTGCGAATTTATATATTCTTACCTCCCCAACCCTGTTGCATATAATGGTCGCAAAGAAGTACCTATCTTATGTAGAAAGACGCGCTGATAAAAAATATCACGTTCATTTTTGCGCAGAGAGACAATTCTCGCTGAATTCCGCAGAAAAAATATCCTTGTCATTCATCTCATAATGCCTTGCTATAGACATGGTGTCAAAATCTGAGAGCTCAGCTCACATTGAAAAATCGGTAATGTAGCCTCCGTATGCTTCTATATTTACACCAGTTATTTGTAGACTACTTTATTAACCGTTAGAACTAATGGTATACATAATAGAGGGGCTAATACATTGCCTGTGCTTTACACAGCTCTCTGGTATACACATATATGGGTCAGAAGGCTGTACTCTATCTTAAAAGCTGGTATGTATGCAATACAGGATATAACACACTGTGTTTATTTATCTAGTTAGATAAATATAAGGCGGCTTGTCTCGCGGGTAAAGTGGCTTTCAGTCGAGCTATTTATATTGCATGAGCAGGACAGCTAGTGTATAACCACAGTATATGCTGTATTGCATACCAACTTTCTGCTTACTGTAAGCGTGGTCGAACTCGGAGTCCACCGCCTCGAGTCTCTTCCACATCTGGACAAAACGCATCTTCACGAAGTCCGGGTTTAAGCTGGCCTGTCCGGAACTGTTGTGGTAAGTTAGTTGTGTTAGTTGTGTTTTTTTCTAAATGTGAACACCCGTTTGTCTACATAGATAACAGGCAAAAGTTTATGTACACGAACGGGCGTTTGTGCACCTATATAATTGGCAAAAGTTTATGTAGCTGGACACCATATGGCTTGATGTGTAGCAGAAATTAGCCGGAACAGGGGCTGGGGGGCTCTCCAGGTCGTGGGGGGCTCACAACAGTTTGTGTCACTCGCCCTCCCTGCTTCTACTGTCCTAAAAGTAAGACAATGAAGGTTCTATGCGGATGAATAAAATCACTATCCAAATCCCGGGTCATCACCACTAACGTATGACCACTTGCCAACTATCACACTATCGTTGCTGCTCTGCCTTGACTCTCTATTCTGTTGTTTTATCATATTGCATTCCGCCATAACCCGGGATTCTTCTGGCGGACTGAGCATCCCAGAGGCTCGTCCGTTTCTGCTATCTTTATGTTACTGTCTACTCGTGTAACATGTGATGACAACATATTCTGAGTAGCAGACGACTTATGTGTAGTACATGTATATTGCATTTAACATCACTGAAATTTGAAGTTGACGTGTATATTGTTATGTGAACACTTACAACAACAGTTAGAACAAAACCCTAACTGAGGTAAGTTGACAAGAGGCTAGATTTGATCGGTAACGTGTGGCCATTTGCCAACTGTCACTCTGTCGTCGAAGCTTTTAGTCTCTTATTTCTAAGTTCTTATATGGTGTCGCTGATCAGACGTGTATATCCCCTGCGTTTGGGTTGCAACTCTTGATGTATCCTAAGTGGCAATCGAACTCTACACAATGAGCATACGGCCCCTTGACTCGGGTTGAACGTAATAAGACACATTTATCAAGCATATATGAATCCAAGAGATTCTGGCCCTCCGTCGCATTTGCTAACTAGATAGGTGTACTCATTGCAGAATTTAAGAAACTTGGTTTGAAGGCGTTTGTTGGAATATCCTTAACACACTAGCTTTTGCAGTAGTAACTTGTTGGCACTGATTGAAATCATCACACAACACACAAGATGTATAACAATGCTACAAGGCATATCTATGCGCCATATGCAGCACCATTCATCATATTGATATGCAAGCAGGGATAATTCACAATATCGAAATCCAAACTATCCCTCTTGTCCTAAAGCCGGTGTGACAGGAAACCGTTGTGGTCTTTGTAGAGGTACGGCTCCAGGTAAGATGTACCATCTGGGGAATCTGCGGTTCCCCTTAAATCGAACGAAGGATTATGTACGGTATTTTTTACAGCTAGCAAAGCCATCAATCTACAATTCACATGCAGATATTACTAATGAGAAATTTACCTAACCCAGTAGACGAAAAGACATTCATAACTGGTAACCCTTGTATGTAGTAGAACTGAAGAAGATATTCTTGCCCATTTAAGACTTTGAAACTCGTTTGTCAGTCGCACCGTTTATCCTTGAACAAAGAAGAATTATACAAATATAGATGATGTTATTGTTTTCTTTAGGCAAGGTTCCTTGTGTTGTCCGCCATTATTATGACATTTAAGTCACAATACCTGTATAAATCTCGCAAGCACAGGTGTCGGATATCAGGAGATATATAAAAATGTTTTCAGCATGAGCATGTCACGTTTTCGGCTGAAATATTGCCATAAACAATCCTCATCAACGGAATTGAAGTTCTCAAGGATATGAACGTGCCAAGTCAGAATTAACACCGTAGGAGAAAGTTAGTCGTCATCCAGAATATTCCAAGGGCGACTCATAGAGATGATGAAATTGTGTGAACGGATCGAGGTTTGTTCAAGTGTTTACATCTCCTACAAAAGGCTTCCTTAAATGCTTGCCGGAATTTGTCAGACATCAGGAAATAGAATATCGGGTTCGATGCGTAATTGATGTATTGTACTATTCGCAGAGACCAGGTCAGAACGAAAAGTGATTTGTCATACAGTGAATCAATGGCATACATGGCATAGATGTCTATGAAAAGGTAAACATTAAACGGCATCAGACAGACAATGAAAACGTTCATTACAACCACGACCATTACAATGACTTGCGCACGAGATTTGGATATTCTTCTTGCACTAGTTCCTTGACTGTGGTTTTGTGGCACCTTTGTCTTCATGGCGATGATGATCTTACCGTACAACAAGAGCAACACAGGAATAAGTAAGAAAAAGAAAACGGAAATTACAATGGTTTCTAAAGGCTCCATCCAGGAAATGTCCCAGTCTAAGTAACAATTTAGTGCCGTGATATTATCATAAGAGATTTTGTCCTCATATTTTCCTGCCAGACCATAGGGAAGGCAAACCCCGACACTGACCACAAAGATGATGACCAACAGGAGACAGACTTTCTTGCGGGTCCACCATCCTAACGACTTGAGGGGATGGCATAAGACTGTATAGCGCTCCACTCCAACAAGCAAAAAAAGCAAAACGGAAGAGACCATAGCCCCTCTATCAATGGAGTTGAGGAAAATACCTAAAAGCAAAGGAGCAAGATATTTTTATAATAATTATGATAGGGTTACACCTGACATTTTAATCCACAAAAAGGGCATAGCCGATACTCACGATAAAATCATACACAACTGTTTAACCTAGAAATATTACTTCATTCTAATGAAAGTAACACGTCTTTAGGCCTACTTCTCAAATTACGTGGTACTCTGGCACAAGAAATTAGAATGGGGGGAAGCTTAATGTGAGTGTCAAAATTCACTCTTGTTATGTAGTACATGTACATATGCTATCATTTGTACTGCCAAATATGTCTGCCAGCAAAATTGCGGACGGTCGGGGATTTCCACCTCGGCTCTAGCCCGGTTTCCTCCCCACCATAATGCTGGTCACCGTCGTATGTGAAATATTCTTGAGAGCGACGTAAAGCATCAATGAAATAAATAAATAAATAAATAAATACATTTTTAACACCAAACAGAGCAATGAGATATGTAGTTTAGTTCTTAAGTTGAAAAAGATCCTTTATCGGTTGCCTTTCCCATAAATGTTAAACAATTTCCTGTGCCCTAATAGAATCTTTTTAAAGTGCTCTTGCATTCGAGGCGTAAAATATTATTCAGTGAGTAAGTAAGTGTGGAAATTGTACTTGAAGCATGACTCTCTAAGTAATATTCGTTGATCACATGCGTAATAAAAAAAAATCCAACTCCATCCAGGAAATGTAGCGATGGTATTTGAATCGTTAAACCAATATACAATTTTACGAAAAAACTTACAGAAATTCAATCCTAGAGAAGAATCGTCCACCTCGTAAAGCATATGCCACGCTATAATGGGCACCAAAACCAGAACCATCAAGTCAGCCACAGCCAGACATGCCAGACACAGGTTCACCGTGGAATGTAGTTTCTTCACCAGCAGTATCAGGCAAATCACTAACATATTTCCAACACCTCCAACGAGGATGATGCCCGCAAAAATCAAAGTAATTATAACCCTTCCGGCTTGGTCCAGCTGCCATGTGTCGCCGGTGTGGGTAGAGTTTTCAGTCATGGCGCTGGTGTTACAATCCCACTGCACACGCTCACCAATCTTTAGTGTGACATTAACATGAACTGAGGTTAACCCAGGTGTTTGTTCATTATATGCACATTATTGAAGTTCGCCTGCACGTGTGGATAGGCATGACGTCTTTAAATAATTTATGGATTTATCCATCATCATGTTTTAGATGTTACATCGGTGGATGATATCTGTATTCCCTTGACATTTTTGGACGATCTAATCAGATCACCTGAAGGCATTTGACTCCATTTTTATCAGTATAATTTTTTTATCCAACGGAGAAAGGTTTCACCAAACCCCAAGAGTCCGAGCACCTGAAATAGAGACACGTGGGGCACCGTCTCAAAGGCTTTCTCCTGGTCTGATTTCAGAAAATAAGTTTCTGCTTTATCGCCAACGTAATTAAACATTATTATCATGCAAGCTGCAAGTTGTGTCACCTATATTTCTGCCAGCGATGCAACATGACTGCCATTTGTCAATTACTGATAAGAGCACTTTCGTTAATCTGTTTGCAATTCATGTAGAACGAGATAAAAACGATATAATCTATACTGGGTAAACTAAATAAATTTAACGCCAGTTTTTCAGTGAACGTTTTATTTTATCCTTTTGTGAAAGTACCCTCCACATTTTGCGTAATTACCCTACCCATACTAAGAGACAACTGACTACAAATATCAGTTACATTAATACACTTCAAAATATATGGGGGGGGGGGAGCAAAATATCCCGCTAATGTAAGCAAAATTCAGCCGTCAATTCCTCCCCGCTTAGACGTTTGTTCAGCTGACTGTCTGGTTTCTCTGGCGTAATGTCTATATCAGAATAGTTCCGATCGACATCATTCAACACTTTATGTACATTTTACAGTAACTCATCAATGGCAGATTGATCAACAACTTGATTCCAGTAGATTTCTTACAGGATTCTGTGGATCTTTTTTGTATCTTTAATAACTTTATTTTTCTTATCACTCAATTCTGTTACACCGTCTGTCTATAATGCTTGTCTAAGTTCTTAAAAATACTTATTATTGTGTTCAATCGCATGTGTCCACACAGCCTTACATGGCAGAATTGTGCCGTTCGCTTTTGTTGTTCCATGTCCTTAACACGATCTTATAATTCTACCATTTCACCAGTATCAGAATTTAGATTATAGAAGCCGCACGCCTGAATTCATGTGTGGCTTTGTTTTGTATATTTCGCAAGTTCCTTCTCTGTTTTCTGTCACAATTTCCATATGTATTGCTTAATTCTTTAATGTTTTTATTTTATGTTGCCAAACTATACCAATATCCATTCCAGACACAAGGGATATTTGAGTTCATTTCTTCTTCAATTTGTCTCAAACTTCCTCATCTCCAATGAGTTGCTCTTGTCCACCGACCACCACATCATTCTTAATTACCTGGTTCCGTTTCTGTCTTTATAGTTTCTTCTGTTGTCCATTTGACGTATTTAATCACACTTTATGCAGGTAGTTGGTTGATATCGCCGACAAAAACCGTGAAAGATAGCTCCTGTAAGTCCATGCAAGCCACCGAGGAAGGTTTGTAAACAGATACCTTGGTGAACCCCGATAGCAAGTATGATCACCTCCCTCCCTTCTCTCAACAATAAAAATAACACAGTCATAATTCTCTCCAAGAAAAACACGTCTTCTCAGTCCCACGGTTTCTCGTGGTCATGCCCACCCTATACACCATTTGGTCATCAGTACAGTTGGAAAGACATGGGTAAAACTTCAGCTTCGCAGAGCCTCTCCCGCTAGTGGTTGGCGAGACCTAAGAGGGATAGCCTATGCAGTTTCCTGAAGGTAATCTTATTTATGTATATAGGGCTGTATAAAGATTTTCTTCACGGCAGGCCCCAGAAGTATTTCGACGAAGTAACACCTTTTGAGAAACTGAGAAACAATACCAAAAACAGGTAATAATTTTTTTAAACAGAATGACAGGAAGTTGTAGCCCTGCATATTGTGAAAAGTATTTTCCACCAGTTAAAATGAATAAAGATATTCCAAGAAATAGGACTGCAACTAGCCGGATGTTTAGAGTTAACTTCATTCTTAAATAGTAACAGGATCAAGTTTTAATTCATTAACATTCAGAATTGACTGAAACGTTTATTCTTTTTATGCGATGAAAAGAAATTTTTTGATAGCGTATATGTTTGGCATCGTTTTTCAAGATAACGCACACCCAATCGCGAATAATTACTACCTCCATGTGAAAGGGGACGTAACAGTGGAAATAATTTTAATCAGTCAGAGCGCAGGGTTCCGAATGAATTGGACAGGTAATAATTAATATTCTTTTATCATTTTACTGCACACAACGCTATTTGCATACACAGGAATTCAACTCGATTATAGATGGTTGGCTGCTACATTTTGTTCTGTCAATGCACACGCCACAACGAAAGCTGGCAGGATGCCTGTAATAGATATAGGGGCTTACGGCGATGAGACATATGTTTCTTAGAGAACGTGTGAAAACGTTATCGGATAGGGTTTTTAAATCGCGAATCTTTTCATTACAATCTACCTTATACTTCCCCGGTTTTTGATTTAAACCCGTAATATGAGGGATGACGGGCTCCATTTGATCGATCGAATGGATTAATCCATGTGTAGGAATGAACACGGATCCCTTTTGCGGTAACAAAATGAATCCGTAATCGGCAACTTTTTAATCCATCACATGAACGAAAATGCAATCCATGAAAAAGTGTTCTAACTAAATTTTCCTTGCAGTTATATAATAATAGTAATAGTAATATGAACGCTCAGCATATCGAATTTATAACGTTTAATTGCCAAAGGCATTTATGGTGCCCAGAATAAGTGATTTTACAGAGAGCTGAATAGAGTTGACAGATTAAAAGAAGCTAGGTTTTGCTGTCATCATAGATGCGGGGGGTGTTGGAAATGTGTCAGTGTTTGGCCTGGTAGTGCTAGCACCTGTGAACCTGTGTCTGGCATGTCTGTCTGTGGCTGACTTGATTGTTTTGGATTTCTTGTGCATTGTTCCTTGGCATATTCTTTACCACTTAAACGATTCTTCTTTAGGACTGAATTTTTCTAAGTGTTTTTTCTAAATTTGCTTACTATATTCTACCTTGGAAATATTACCATTGGAGTTGCCTAAGGGCCGGAAATAATTACATTGTTCTATTGTGGACCAAACACAGTTCACGTGACCTTATAATGAAACAAAGTATATCCTCAATGTGAGAATATTTACTGTATAAAACTGTTGTCAGAATTGGTACAAGTGCAAAGCAGACATTACTTTTCCAGTAATGTAAATATCATGCTTAAAAGGAACAAGGAAAAGAAAAGATAAAAATGATGCCAAAAAACCGGGCATATCCCTAGGGGAAACTCCCAGGGATATTGTTGCCGGCGGACTTCCCATACAGGACCGAAGGCGCTGTTTAGGGGTCCCGTAAATTGAATATGGTCATTTTATTTGCTTTTGTAAAAGAAAGATGACCCTGATTTGTTTACAATTAGTTTGTAACAACTGAGAGGTTTTCTAGGCTAGATCACTGAGAAGTTTAAATTTTATAACCCGTGAATATTCTATAATGAACTCGACAGTTTGTGGAATATTTTATGATGAACTTGACAGTTTGTGGAATATTTTCCTTTGCTACATTTCCGTATATAGGTTCTTCAGAAAATATTTTTTCTCGTTTTATCACGATTTCAGGTGACATACATGTACATATATTTCTCATTCATCCAATTGTTTCAAAAACTGTTCCAGATTACGTTGATAGAAGTTTTAAGGCATGTCTTGTATAAAATGGTACGTAATATTCCTTTTGATATATTCAAGTATGTGACTACCATAGTCGATCATTGTGTGATTTGTTGCTAGTCTTGCCGTGAGTTACATACATGTACCGCGAGATTATTAAAGTCTGCGAAATCAGTCGGTAAACACCCCACATGTAAATTTGATGGCTTATTCAACTGGAGCTTCCTACATGTATAAAACTGTGGAAGGTCAGAGGTACTACCGAGTTTAACCATGTATAACGTCCAAACTTTTTAAATTATCTTATCTAACCATGTATACCTTCCTAAATATGTAAAATATGGATGGCAAGAGTCAACATCGTATCCAATGATGTGCACATTCCTAAGGGTATAAAAGTACGACCAGAGATAGTCTCGTGCTTTAATTGCATTCGTTGCCACTTTGATACACTTATATATGTGGTACAACAGGTTATGAAGGACTGGCTCAAGCTCAGTAAGCACGTAGCTCTGATGGTATAAATTCACGTATACTTTCTCCATGTTTAAAAGCAAGGAAAACCACAGCGGTCAGCATGCATTAGGATATCGTCACATCAAGTCAGCATATCAATTAAACCTCGTCAGCAGTAAAATAGTCTGTAAATTGACATGTTAAAGTCAAGATGATGTCACCACACCGGTGGACGTATATTGTAATGCATGGATGCCCTTATTCTTCAGATAATACATTTTCTGGTTTTGTCATCATTTAAGATGTTCCCAGTGTGTCTGTCCGGGTTGAAACCTAGTCTCTTATGTACGACTAACGTAACAATAATTTCTGGACTGTTTTGAATGCCCATTTTCCGGTTGATCTTTTTTTCGCGTTAATGCCGTCTTTTTCTTTAAATGCTATATGACTGCCAAGATTACTGACAACACAATGCACCTTAACAAACGGAAACATGGACTTTTTCTTTGAATGTTGAGGGATAAATGATCAATAAAACTCTTATACCTGTCGTATGTGCACTGCCCGGTTTCCTCCCACCATAATGCTGGCCGCCATCGTATAACGGAAATATTCTTGAGTACGGCGTAAAAAACCAATCAAATAAATAAATAAATACGTATATGTTTTAAATTCTTGGTTAGACTGACGAGTATATGGGAGATCAACTTGTAGATAAACTGAAAACAAGTACCTATTCACGATGTTTACCTGAATGTAAGCATGGATTTCACCTGATTAGCTTGCCTCCATGTATAAATTCGTGCTCAGTGTCAATGGTGACCTGAGTCAACACTGTATTGTTCATTTTTTGCCGCGTTTTCCACAGACTGACACTGCCAGAGAGTGTCAACCGTGCGGCGGACGTTACGTCAGGTACGTGTATTCTGATGGAGAAAGAAGACCAATTCCATCTATCACGAGAACCAGTTTGTTCTGTGACAATTTTAATCAACGTCATAAGTGTTTAGTACAAAA